>OY804598.1:49078907-49678907 GCA_963680895.1 Fragum sueziense | reverse complement strand
GTTTGCCTTGATGATATCTTGGTGATATGAATAGCATGTCTTTCGAGGTTAAAAAGTAGGTCACTAGGCCAAATTTTGTTTTTGCGCTAAGAACCAAAATATTTACTTTATCATTGAGAAAATTGTTCAGAATGTTTATCTTGATGATATCTTGGTGATGTGAAAAGTGGGTCATGCGAGGTCTAAAACTAGGTCAAATCTTGTTTTTGCTCTAGGAACCAAAATATTTACTTTATGGTTGTGAAAATTGTTCAGAATATTTATCTTGATGATATCTGGTCAATGTAAAAAGGGGGGCCATATGAGGTCAGAAACTAGGTCACTAGGTCAAATCTTTTTTCCTCTAAGAACCGAATTATTTACTCAATCATTGTGAAAATTCAGAATGTTTATCTTGATGATATCTTAGTGATATGAATAGCAGGTCATTCAAGGTTAAAAACTAGGTCACTATGTCAAATTTTGTTTTTGCTCTAAGAACCAAAATATTTACTTTATCATTGTGAAAATTGTTCAGAATGTTTATCTTGATGATATCTTGGTGGTGTGGAAAGTGGGTCATGCGAGGTCTAAAACTAGGTCACTAGGTCAAATCTTGTTTTTGCTCTAGGAACCAAAATATTTACTTTATGGTTGTGAAAATTGTTCAGAATATTTATCTTGATGATATCTGGTCAATGTAGAAAGGGGGCCATGTGAGGTCAAAAACTAGGTCACAGGGTCAAATCTTGTTTCTGCATTTAGAACCATAATGATATCTGAATCATTGTGAAAATTGTTCAGAATGTTTATTTTGACAATATCTGGGGCACATATAAAGTGGGTCATGGGAGGTCAAAACCTAGGTCAAATTTTGTTTTCGCTCAAAAAAATCAAAAATTTTATTCATCATTGTGAAAATAGTTCAGAATTGCTTATCTTGATGATAAATGGGTCATGTAGAAAGTGGCTAATGTAAGGTCATAAACTAAGTCAAAAGGTCAAATCTTGTTTTTTTCCTTAAGAACCTAAATATTTACTCATCATTGTGAAAATTGTTCAGAATGTTTAACTTGATGATATCTAGGTCATGTAAAAAGTGGGTCATGCGAGTTTGAAGTTTGCAAGTTGTTTGTCTCAAAGTCCTCTCAGGTGAGCGATGCAGGGCTATCTTGGCCCTCTTGTTCTTTAAACATCTTCTCCAAAACTACTGGACCAATTTCAACCAAACTTCACAGGAATCTTCCTTGCATGAACCTCTTCCAAATTCCTTCAAAAAAATAAATTCTTTGCAGAACTTGAATTTTGATTAATTAAATTAAATTAAATTTTCGAAAAATCTTTAAAAATCTTCTTCTCCAAAACTATTGGACCAATTTCAACCAAACTTCACAGAAATCTTCCTTGCAAGAATCTCTACCAAATTCCTTCAAAAGAATAAAATCCGAGCAGAACTTGAATTTTAATTAATTAAAATAAATTAAATTTTCGAAAAATCTTTAAAAATTCTTCTTCTCCAAAACTACTGGACCAATTTCAACCAAACTTCACACTAATCATCCTTGCATGAATCTCTACCGAATTCCTTCAAAAGAATAAAATTTATGCAGAACTTGAATTTTAATTAATTTAATTGATTTAAATTTTCGAAAAATCTTTAAAAATTCTTCTTCTCATAAACTACTGGAACAATTTCAACCAAACTTCACAGAAATCTTCCTTGCATGAATCTCTACTAAGTTCTTACAAAGGAATAAAATCTGCGCAGAACTTGAATTTTAAATAATAATTTAATTGATTTAAATTTTCGAAAAATCTCTAAAAAAATTTCTTCTCCAAAAGAACTGAACCAATTTCAACCAAACTTTACAGAAATGTTCCTTGCATTAATCTCGTCTTAATTCCTTCAAAAAAAATCTATGTAGAACTTAAATTTTAATTAATTTAATTAAATCAAATTTTCGAAAAATCTTAAAAAAATTCTTCTTCTCCAAAACTACTGGATCAATTTCAACCAAATTTTACAGAAATGTTCCTTGCATTATTCTCTTCTTAATTCTTCAAAAAAGTAAATTCTATGCAGAACTTTAATTGTAATTAATTTAATTAAATTAGATTTTTGAAAAATCTTTAAAAATTCTTCTCCTCCAAAACTACTGGACCAATTTCAACCAAACTTTACAGAAATGTTCCTTGCATTAATCTCTTCGTAATTCCTTCAAAAAAAATAAATAAATTCAATGTAGAACTTAAATTTTGATTAATTAAATTAAATTAAATTTTCGAAAAATCTTCTTTTCCAAAACTACTGGACCAATTTTAACCAAACTTCACACAAATCTTCCTTGCATTTATCTCCTCTAAATTCCTTAAAGAAATAATTTCCGTGTAGTACTTAAATTTTTAGTAAATTTAATTAAATTGAATTTCGAAAAATTGTTAAACAATCTTTTTCTCCAAAACTACAGGACCAATTTCAACTAAACTTCACAGGAATCTTCCTTGCATGAATCTCTTCCAAATTACTTCTCGATCGGATGAAAAGCTTGGCCGTTGTGGGCTAGGCTTTTTTTTCGCTATATGAAACAGTGTAATTTTAAGAAAATTTTAAAAACATTTCTGCTCCTTAATCACTTATTGGATTTTATTCTGGTGTAGCATGAACCTTCTTTGAAAAGACCTCTATTGTATTTCTTGAAGAAGTTCGTAGTCTAAATGTCTAAAAGCCAGTGGAGCGATATATGGGCCATCTTGGCCCTCTTTTTATGTGTGATATTATCTTTAAATTCATCAACATCAATTTTGTTTTCTGCGACTATTTTTAAAATGGAACAGTCTAAAAATGCTGTTTGGGATAGGCTCAATGTAATCTTTGTATCTGCTAAGCTTATCATATAACGACATTCATACAGAGAAAACTTATTAAACCATTAAGAGAGCAGAATAAACCAAAGTACTGAAAGTACTGCTGGGAAGCAAATTTGTTAATATGGTAGGCCTGTCCAGAAGTAAAGTACTTTGATTAGGCACTTTGATTATCCATTTGAATACCTTGAATACTTTGATCCCATGCATCTATTTATAGCTTTGAATTTTCATAGTTCAGTAAACTTGACAGACCCATTTACAAGGAAGGCCATTGGACTGATCTTTGAACCATAATAAGGCAAATTACTACGCCGGTCTTTTCTTCTCTTAGAGACATGATTAATCGAGTGTTTCATTTTCAGTCACACAATTCAATATCTACACATAACTTCAGACTTACGTATTGAATATTTGAATGACTGTTACCTCGTCAATCTTTGCTTTTGATAGAACTATTTATAGTGAGGAGGACCGGAATATGTTGTGTGGTATGCAGAAAATGGTAAAGTGCAGAGAAAGGCGGCTGTAAAGAGAAGCAAATTTTGTAAAATTTACTTCCCAAAAAACGACGAATATTTTCCTTTACCGTAATGCTTTCAAAGCTATTGAAACGAACTAACCCATTCCCAACGAAAAAACGTTTTAGAGAAACCAAAACTGAAAGCTGCTGCAGACGACAAAATGGATATCAGATACAAATATGATTTGTGTACAATACGTACAACACATAGGCCTACAAATATTGTTGCAAAAGGAGAAGATGCTGTTTAACCTTTTCTCTAAAGGAATAACTTGGACTGATCCAATTTAAAAAGGTGCTGCGGACGTCATATTTGATGCTAATAAGTAATTAAGATAGGATTTGTGTACACGATAGCGCAAAATTTATTTAGACGAATGGAGAACATGCAGTTTTTCAGCTAAAACTGGCCTTCAGGCCAGTGAGCTATTGTCATGGCGGTGTGTCCGACAAACGTCCGGTCGTCAACTTTTTCTTCAAAAATCTTCTCGGAAACTGGATGGATATCAATCTGACTTCACAGGCATGATCCTTGGGTGGCCCTCTATCAGGTTCCTTCAATTATTCATGATTGAACCAGAAAGTCTGGAGTTACTAGCCCTTGTTTGATAACATGCATTTGTCAGATCTGCAGCAGTCTTCGAATTGGAAGAGCCCAAAATGTCGTCATTCGGGAAAGGGTTAACCATCCCCCCCCCCCCCCCCCCCCATTAACCCTCATTTTCCCAAAGGATCTCAAAAGCTTCAAAGGCCGTCTGAAGAGGGTCCCTGCTTGTCTCTTACAGTCTCATCATAAAAGGGAATTTTAACGTAAAATATCGTAATTTATTCAAACATAGTTCTTTAAAAGGAAGGAAGATTGCATTAAAACATTGTTTCCTCGCAATGTTTTGAATGAGAAATTATTGACCCAATGAATTTGAGATGGCAAAAGGCTCCAGAGGGGATCGAACCCTCGACCTCCTGTTTACTAGACAGGCGCTCTAACCACTGAGCTATGGAGCCACCATGCTGTTCGTTCTTATCCCATACCGACAGATTGGCGCTTTTTGACGCCTTACAAAATTGGGGCTTTGGAAAACATATATTGTGGAAAATGAATAAATCGCTTGTGACAAGCGATGATTTCTTCACTTTCCACAATATTTTCCACCGAGAAAGTCAAATGAATTATAAATTTCATTGGCTTGCAATTGTCGTCTGCAACACCTTTGCATTTGGACAAGTCCAAAAAATGTGCCATCTGGTAATGGGCTGTCTGCGCTAAATAAATCGATCGGTAACTTTAATCATTCAAACACTGTTCTGTAAAAATAAGGAAATTGCTTTCAACAAGAAATGTCTTCTTTTCTTACAATGTTTTGAATAAGAAGTTAGTTACCAAAAGTTTCTGAGATGGCAAAAGGCTCCAGAGGGGATTGAACCCTCGACCGCCTGTTTACTAGACAGGCGCTCTAACCACTGAGCTAAGGAGCCAATATGCTGCAAACCGTTATCCTATACCAATGCTTGAGCACTAATACAAAATAGGGGCTTTGAACAACACTGTGGAAAATGAAGAAAATGCTAGTGGCAGCATTTTTTTTCCATTTTCAACAATGTCTTGTACACAGAAGGACAACCAAGTTGTATTTTTTCGCTTAGAATTGTCGCCAACATCATCTTTGAATTTTTACCAGTCTAAAATTCTAACTAGTAATGGGTTGTTCCCAGAAAACAGAAAGTTAGATTAGAAAGTTTACCTATGTAAACAAGGGGAAGAGTTCTCTTAATTGTAAATACAGGTGAACCTGCAAGATTCGAACCATCGCATGCAAATGTACATGTACATTTGTTTTGGGCTTGATATTGTGCTTTTTCCCTCTTATATTTTAGATCCATGTTAAAGTGACATTTCACAAGTATTTTTACATAAATTTTACTATTATTTTATCTGAAAGGGCATGTTTTCTTATGAAATTTCTGAAAATTTCAAACCAAAATATTGAATCGTTTACGAGAAATATATATTTTTGTGCTAAAATTAAACAAATTGTTGTGGACAACAGTTCAGATTTATATAGAATTTGCCATTTCTGTCTCAACTTTAAAGGCGTATTTTTCGCTTATAAATAACAACTTCTAAAAACTGATAGCTTTTCTACGCATTAGAATAAACAATCTTTGCATCAAGACATAGGCCTACTTTTAAAAAATGAAACAAATGTGAAATGTCACTTTAAATTAAAATGCCGTAAGCAGCCCATGTCCAAGTTTATTTCATATCGCAGACTTTTCATTGGCCTACAGAATAAACGCGAGTTCATGTGTAGCACATTTTATTTTTGAAAGCAGAATCGAGATGGAACAATGTTGGTCTCAAAAGCAGTAAGTGCCATTTTCCAGATCGTGGATATAAGTATCAATTAACTTTTTTTCTGTCAAAGAATGATTTCTTCGGCTTCCTATGAACAGCTAGATTTTATTTTTTCTCCAAAAGAAGTTGGCTAGGAGGGATAGAATAGAACAGAATAGAATAGAATACATTTTATTGCTCAGTTATACCCTTTACGGATTAAAGGCAAACTTGAACAAAACAAATACACAAATAAACACATACATGAACATGTTTAAACACGGTTTTTGTTTAAGATAGGGATGTAACTCCAATTAAGAAACTTGAGTATTTTCAAATGACTATTGTAAAAGGTGTAGAGTTTGTGGTCAAAGGGAAAGAACTCTTATCTATCTCGCAACGGAAATACGCAGTTACTTCCCTTATTTCGTGACTTTTTGGCGTCATCCATTTTGACGTTGTTTAGCGGTAAACGTTACGTCATTTCCTAGATATTCTTGGTTACGCTTAATGCGTCAAGATGGACGCCAGAATTTTGTTTGTATTGATATTTATCCTTTTATTCGATAATGGTTTACTCGCTATAACTGTAAGGTATGTACAGAATATCCTAGATAAATTTTATATTGTTATTTCATTTTGTCGCCCCATATACCAGTACCCTGCTCAATTCCCTTTTTATTGACGAAAAAGTGCGAATTTCATCATTTTACTTCTTACTGTGAAGTAATAGAATGGCGCCCATTTTGCAAAGGGACCGCTAAACAGGAATCTACTCAATTTCTTACGGAAGGTTTCGCCTTACTTGTTTTGTTACTCACTTAATGTAGGGGCTAAGTGTAGGTCATACAAAGTTCTTTCTTTTTTTAAGTGGTTACGGACATGAAAACTCTGTCACTTGCACAAACGTCAGTGGGAGATCAAAACGTCGCAACTGCATCTATAAACCTACCCTACAGCTTAGGAAAAACGTTAGGCCTACGAGTTTTTGTTTATCTTCCACTACCGTTCAGATACATCAATATTTTAAATTACTTCTTTTACTTCTATTACTTCTTTTTTTTAACGAAGACTTATGAAACACATTTAATTACAGGTCGCGAGCTAATTCTGGTCGACACAATAGGGTAGGAAAACAACAGACGAATGCTATACACAACAACGTTCACAGTGTTGACGAAGCGCTGGACATTCTTGACACGTTGAAAGCGAATGGACGTGAACGACGAACTAACGGCGAAAACGTGCAGCTGACAAACGATGGAATGGTATAGCCTTAAAAGATTAAACTAACTTTCCAAAGCAAAAACATTTTAGAGTGGCCGAAAGTCAAAAGTTCCTCAAAGTTCCTCAAAACTAATGTGACAGACAGAATGGAATCTTTTTATGGTAGGGTGGATGATATTGAAGAAAATGGGTAGAATGCTTGTTATGAGTAGTTTCCTCCTTTTCTTCGATATTTAGGAGCGTCAAAATGCCTAACCGTTTGGGAATTTTTAACAATTATTATATTACCTTTCCACCTTCCTACATGTATCCTTGTATTTTCTCGGCGAAATTACTTTGGATGTATGGTAAAGTGCAGACATGTAAGTGTATCACAATAGTTTTCGATTTCAACTTTTAGCTGAATAAGTTCTTGCTTGTTTCCCTATCCATTCAATTCTGTTAACTTATATTTTTCATATGTTTGAAAATGTGCTCATATTCTGTATGATAAGGAAACAGGCTGTATATCTTAAAGTTGTTCATTTCCACTTACTTTAATAGGTACCTATCCCTCAAAGCGGTGAACTCCAACTTAATTCGGATCCAGTTCGGCCCGCACTCAGCCTAGAAGACAAATCAAACCTGCTCCGTATACGCTCATACATGAAGGCTATTCGATCACAGCTTGATGATATGGACGGGGCAAAACGAACACGGCTCAAGACGGGAGGCGAGGATATGGCGGCCGGTCGACCACAACTGGACAACGCGAAACATGAAACGCGACCACAGCAGCAAAACGGGGAGCAGTATCAGGGGTATAAAGGGGACATTCAAGCACAATCGTACGGTATTGAAAACACAGATCATAATCATATACATAAAGATGGAGGGAAATCGCATGCAAATCACAAGGGCGAAATCAAACACGCAAATTCAGATCAAAAAGATGAAGAAAGCAAAGATTTCGAGACACATCAAGAACAACTAAAATCTCTCAAGGTAAATTATCCGTAATGTGGTCATTTTGAGATTCACAAGTCATCGGATTTTTTCGATCGGCGTTGTTACGTATCCGAACCTACTCGGGCGCGGTCGTAAACATTCGACGGTGGAAAATTGCACTGCCGAATGTTTTCGACTTCGCCCAAATAATTCCGACGTTGCGTGGATTCATTAGGGGTGGACTTCTTTCTCAATCAGGACCATAAAGCTCGGGTTGAATCAGGTGACGTAAGTAAAGAAGCTATTCGATCTCAAATGGAAGATGTTGCTGCTTTTCATCGAAAACCTAGTAACTGCAGCTTAAAACAAGCTGCAGTTACGAGTTTTTCGAAGGAAAGCGACGATATGGCTTGGGTAAATCCAATGGTCTGGAGCGGAGCTGCTTCTATTTCATTTTTTTTCTAAAGTTTATACTGTCCCGATTTGAAAGCTGCTACAAAAGACATTTAATGGACATAGATAAAGAAATTAATATGTTGATGAAACGAGAAATGCTGTTTATCTTCATGTAATCTACGTTCATTTTAGGTTTTACCATTTCGATTAGATTAAAATTCTAACTAAATATAGAATTCAAATAGATAGATATTCAAACGATGGAGATTCCCCCCCCCCCCCCACCCCGCGCTATCATCTCCTTTACTTTCTCAATTCTCTCCCACACTTTGTCTTTCACCTCCCGCACTCACATCCCTCTCTCCACTTGTTCCGAACATCTTTTCTCACTCACCGTTCTCTCGCACACCCTCTCTCGCAAACCCTCTCTCGCACACGCTCTCTCACTCACCCTTCTCTCGCACACCTAACCCTCTCTCACTCACCCTTCTCTCGCACACCCTCTCTCACTCAACCCTCTCTCGCACACCCTCTCTCACTCAACCCTCTCTCGCACACCCTGTCTCACTCAACCCTCTCTCGCACACCCTCTCTCACTCACCCTTCTATCGCACACCCTCTCTCACTCAACCCTCTCTCGCACACCCTCTCTCACTCAACCCTCTCTCGCACACCCTGTCTCACTCAACCCTCTCTCGCACACCCTCTCTCACTCAACCCTCTCTCGCACACCCTCTCTCGCAAACCCTCTCTCGCACACGCTCTCTCACTCACCCTTCTCTCGCACACCTAACCCTCTCTCACTCACCCTTCTCTCGCACACCTAACCCTCTCTCACTCACCCTTCTATCGCACACCCTCTCTCACTCAACCCTCTCTCGCACACCCTGTCTCACTCAACCCTCTCTCGCACACCCTGTCTCACTCAACCCTCTCTCGCACACCCTCTCTCGCACACCCTCTCTCACTCACCCTTCTATCGCACACCCTCTCTCACTCAACCCTCTCTCACACACCCTCTGTCACTCACCCTCTCTCGCACACCCTGTCTCACTCAACCCTCTCTCGCACACCCTGTCTCACTCAACCCTCTCTCGCACACCCTCTGTCACTCACCCTTCTCTCGCACACCCTCTCTCACTCAACCCTCTCTCGCACACCCTCTCTCACTCAACCCTCTCTCGCACACCCTCTCTCGCAAACCCTCTCTCGCACACCCTCTCTCACTCAACCCTCTCTCGCACACCCTCTCTCACTCAACCCTCTCTCGCACACCCTCTCTCGCAAACCCTCTCTCGCACACCCTCTCTCACTCAACCCTCTCTCGCACACCCTCTCTCACTCACCCTTCTATCGCACACCCTCTCTCACTCAACCCTCTCTTGCACACCCTGTCTCACTCAACCCTCTCTCGCACACCCTCTCTCACTCAACCCTCTCTCGCACACCCTCTCTCACTCAACCCTCTCTCGCACACCCTCTCTCGCAAACCCTCTCTCGCACACCCTCTCTCACTCAACCCTCTCTCGCACACCCTCTCTCACTCACCCTTCTATCGCACACCCTCTCTCACTCAACCCTCTCTCGCACACCCTGTCTCACTCAATCCTCTCTCGCACACCCTGTCTCACTCAACCCTCTCTCGCACACCCTGTCTCACTCACCCTTCTATCGCACACCCTCTCTCACTCAACCCTCTCTCGCACACCCTGTCTCACTCAACCCTCTCTCGCACACCCTCTCTCACTCACCCTTCTATCGCACACCCTGTCTCACTCAACCCTCTCTCGCACACCCTCTCTCACTCACCCTTCTATCGCACACCCTGTCTCACTCAACCCTCTCTCGCACACCCTCTCTCACTCACCCTTCTATCGCACACCCTCTCTCGCAAACCCTCTCTCGCACACCCTCTCTCACTCAACCCTCTCACACAACCCTCTCTCGCACACCCTGTCTCACTCAACCCTCTCTCGCACACCCTCTCTCACTCAACCCTCTCTTGCACACCCTCTCTCACTCACCCTTCTATCGCACACCCTCTCTCACTCAACCCTCTCTCGCACACCCTCTCTTGCAAACCCTCTCTCGCACACCCTGTCTCACTCAACCCTCTCTCGCACACCCTCTCTCGCACACCCTCTCTCACTCAACCCTCTCTCACACACCCTCTCTCACTCAACCCTCTCTCGCACACCCTCTCTCACTCACCCTTCTCTCGCACACCCTCTCTCACTCAACCCTCTCTCGCACACCCTCTGTCACTCAACCCTCTCTCACACACCCTCTCTCACTCAACCCTCTCTCGCACACCCTCTCTCGCAAACCCTCTCTCACACACCCTCTCTCACTCAACCCTCTCTCGCACACCCTCTCTCGCACACCCTCTGTCACTCACCCTTCTCTCGCACACCCTCTCTCACTCAACCCTCTCTCGCACACCCTCTGTCACTCACCCTCTCTCGCACACCCTGTCTCACTCAACCCTCTCTCGCACACCCTGTCTCACTCAACCTTCTCTCGCACACCCTCTCTCACTCACCCTTCTATCGCACACCCTCTCTCACTCAACCCTCTCTCGCACACCCTCTCTCACTCAACCCTCTCTCGCACACCCTGTCTCACTCAACCCTCTCTCGCACACCCTCTCTCACTCAACCCTCTCTCGCACACCCTCTCTCGCAAACCCTCTCTCGCACACGCTCTCTCACTCACCCTTCTCTCGCACACCTAACCCTCTCTCACTCACCCTTCTCTCGCACACCTAACCCTCTCTCACTCACCCTTCTATCGCACACCCTCTCTCACTCAACCCTCTCTCGCACACCCTGTCTCACTCAACCCTCTCTCGCACACCCTGTCTCACTCAACCCTCTCTCGCACACCCTCTCTCGCACACCCTCTCTCACTCACCCTTCTATCGCACACCCTCTCTCACTCAACCCTCTCTCACACACCCTCTGTCACTCACCCTCTCTCGCACACCCTGTCTCACTCAACCCTCTCTCGCACACCCTGTCTCACTCAACCCTCTCTCGCACACCCTCTGTCACTCACCCTTCTCTCGCACACCCTCTCTCACTCAACCCTCTCTCGCACACCCTCTCTCACTCAACCCTCTCTCGCACACCCTCTCTCGCAAACCCTCTCTCGCACACCCTCTCTCACTCAACCCTCTCTCGCACACCCTCTCTCACTCAACCCTCTCTCGCACACCCTCTCTCGCAAACCCTCTCTCGCACACCCTCTCTCACTCAACCCTCTCTCGCACACCCTCTCTCACTCACCCTTCTATCGCACACCCTCTCTCACTCAACCCTCTCTTGCACACCCTGTCTCACTCAACCCTCTCTCGCACACCCTCTCTCACTCAACCCTCTCTCGCACACCCTCTCTCACTCAACCCTCTCTCGCACACCCTCTCTCGCAAACCCTCTCTCGCACACCCTCTCTCACTCAACCCTCTCTCGCACACCCTCTCTCACTCACCCTTCTATCGCACACCCTCTCTCACTCAACCCTCTCTCGCACACCCTGTCTCACTCAATCCTCTCTCGCACACCCTGTCTCACTCAACCCTCTCTCGCACACCCTGTCTCACTCACCCTTCTATCGCACACCCTCTCTCACTCAACCCTCTCTCGCACACCCTGTCTCACTCAACCCTCTCTCGCACACCCTCTCTCACTCACCCTTCTATCGCACACCCTGTCTCACTCAACCCTCTCTCGCACACCCTCTCTCACTCACCCTTCTATCGCACACCCTGTCTCACTCAACCCTCTCTCGCACACCCTCTCTCACTCACCCTTCTATCGCACACCCTCTCTCGCAAACCCTCTCTCGCACACCCTCTCTCACTCAACCCTCTCACACAACCCTCTCTCGCACACCCTGTCTCACTCAACCCTCTCTCGCACACCCTCTCTCACTCAACCCTCTCTTGCACACCCTCTCTCACTCACCCTTCTATCGCACACCCTCTCTCACTCAACCCTCTCTCGCACACCCTCTCTTGCAAACCCTCTCTCGCACACCCTGTCTCACTCAACCCTCTCTCGCACACCCTCTCTCGCACACCCTCTCTCACTCAACCCTCTCTCACACACCCTCTCTCACTCAACCCTCTCTCGCACACCCTCTCTCACTCACCCTTCTCTCGCACACCCTCTCTCACTCAACCCTCTCTCGCACACCCTCTGTCACTCAACCCTCTCTCACACACCCTCTCTCACTCAACCCTCTCTCGCACACCCTCTCTCGCAAACCCTCTCTCACACACCCTCTCTCACTCAACCCTCTCTCGCACACCCTCTCTCGCACACCCTCTGTCACTCACCCTTCTCTCGCACACCCTCTCTCACTCAACCCTCTCTCGCACACCCTCTGTCACTCACCCTCTCTCGCACACCCTGTCTCACTCAACCCTCTCTCGCACACCCTGTCTCACTCAACCTTCTCTCGCACACCCTCTCTCACTCACCCTCTCTCGCACACCCTGTCTCACTCACCCTCTCTCTCACTCTCCTTTCTCACACACCCCTCTCTCACTCACCGGTCTCTCACACCCTTTTCTCTCACACCCCCTTTCCCACACACCCGTCTCTTGCACTCTGTTCTCACTCACACCGTGTCTCACATATCAATATCTTACACCCTCTCTCGCACACCCTTTCTCACATACCCTCTCTCGCACACCCTTCTTTAACATGTATCTCACTCAATTAATAATAGTCCTTTAGTAAGTTTCTCTTATATCACTCATCTTTCTCTCTCAACCTTTCCCAAACAACACATTTTCTACATACCATAAGTAGAAGAATATAATCTCGACAAAACTTTAAGATAAAAGAAAAATGCCGAATGCCAACATTTTCTTCTTATCCCTGAATGTTTTCTACCTTCTTTATCAAAGAAAACTCGTGTTAGCTGCTACTTAATTTTATTTTCTGCATTTCATTGGAATTTGAGCAAGCCTAAGAGCAAATTGTTTGGAAAAGGTTTTCTCTGCCAGTCATCCTTGCTAACTACAATGATGATATGATTCCCCACCCAGCCCCAATAGGAACGACGAATGGAAGTTCCTAGAAATGAATAAGCATGAAATATGCCTATAGTCAATATAGCGTTATAGCTGTGGTTAATTAAAAAAAATAGGCCTTTTATGTAACTTTAATTTACCTTCTAACAAGGTTTGATATACAAAGAACGAAACATTATGTGACCCCTCCCAGTTACATTGGTATAAATATTTCAATTAATTAATAAAATTTTGTCGTTCAGAAGATAGCTTTGGCTTCAAAAAGTCTTTATTTCATTTAATATTTGTAAATTTTATTTCTGGTCTTTTTTTAATTTCAAAATGACCGGAAACAGTAAATAAAGGGACCGGAAACAGTAATCATTCTTCATGAAAATTGAAAATCCTTTATTCGCACCTTTTGAACAGCTCACCGGCATAGCCGAGAGGGCTAGGCAGTCTACTTGTGAAACTTCAAGTCCTGCTAAATTTCACATTTGTAAGTTCGAGTACAAAGAGCAGTACTAATAAATGGTTGTATGTACAGAAAAATAGATATTCCTTTAAAAAAAAATATACAACTGAGTTTTTTTTCTCCTTTTTTAATTCTTTTTTTTTCTCCTTTTTTAATTCGTTTTTGTCATTGTTTTTCATTTTCCCCCTCAGATGTGCATAGCCTGAAATTAGTTTTAGAAGACCTTGCAGGAAATGAAAAGAATTCTTAAACATGTAATCAGCATTTTCAGCTTTTTGTTCAAAGGTTTCTATACTACAACGTATACGACATGAATTGATATAAACAATTATATTGTCTGACACTGAAATATACTAGTATATTGCCATAACGGAAAGGGTTTAAATGTGATCAAGAAAATTGCATGTTGTGTCCAGAAATCAGAAAAGGTAACCCGGGTAACGAAAATATACTCAGTTCCAAAAGAAAGCGTGCACTTTTAAATTTTGAATATCTCGAAAAGTATACCGTCTACCGCAAGGAAATTTTGTACGACACATCTCAAGACTATTGACAAATGATATATTGATGAAGAAATCACATAGCACGCACGAAATTTTGGCTTGATTGCGATTTTGCAATTTTAGTATTTAATGTATGTCTCACGTGCTGGATGAGTTATCGATCAGAAATTACACTCACTGCAATCCTTTTGGCATACCGTAGCATAAAATCACATGTTCAGTATAGCTGTACATAGTGCATCAGTGTGAAACGAATTACAATTAACGTCTGTGAGCAAGACCGAACCTGGTGAAAACAAAAGCCTTCAACAAATTTGAAGTTGTACGTTATTTATGTTCTAATAGCAAGTGGTCATTTGTATGGCATCTTAAAGGCAAACAAATTCGCTTTAGAACGTTGTTGCACCGTTTCACTGCAATTCACTAGACCACTAACGTAGCGATTATTAACGTTGACGTACACATAATGTCTACAGGAAAGTTCAAACTTTATCGTGGAAATGGCTTTGAAGGCGTGGTCAAACCCTACAACGGCATATAAGCTTGTAACTCTATCCACAGAAGAAGCTATAAGGAGTGCAAATCTCAACACCATCAACACCATAATGATCTGACTGCGTGTATGCAATATGAGCAATTCTATCAACATCTGGTTTAATGTCAATTTTCTTTAAGGTCTAATCTGAAGTATGATATCACTTTTACCCCCTAAATTGCCATAAACTTTGTGAAAATTAAGGTAAAGGTAAAACGCAAAAGTGCACACTTTCTTTTGGAACTGAGTATATAAATACTTTAGATATATTCTTTTCAACAGAATTTGCGTTGATATACTTTTTCATTTGACTCATAACAGTCTGGACGTCTCTTTCTCATTCTCTCTCACTCTGTCTATCTGTCACATTACATCCAATATCCCGTTCATCTGACTTTTTTCTCATTATGTTCTCTCTCCTTTTGCATATCCCCTCTATAAATGTGGTTGATAAAATACTTCTCGCCTACGACAGACACCTAAAGTTGAATCTAGATTTAATTTTGTTTTCTCCATTCCAGACCAACTTTCCTGCCACGACAAAAATCGGACCATCTTCAAGTCATTTTGTTGGAGCGAGAGAAGTGCAGAAGACAAAAAAGACAAACCCAGACCATCTGCCTGGAATACAGCGCCAGATTACCGAGTCTTTCGTCAAGTCGTTCGGTGTAATCAAGCAGGCCTTGGTTGAGTTCGATAAGGACATGGAACGTCACTTCCGGCAGCTTAACGACCTTGACACTGATCATTTCAACATGGCGGAAGCAGCTATAAAAGCTAATGGCGATAAAATCGACAAACTTCAAAACGTGCTTTCAAAAGGAATGAATTTGCATGAGGCCAATATACAAAATTCTACAACTTTGAACGGATTGCATGAAGAGAGCGTACAGAAAAGCATTGAACAGATCAAAAACGTGACGCAAACATTGTTGAATTTGATTCGGATTATCAATGACAGAACAGAAAGAATCGCCGAAATTAAAGAGAAGGAATTAAAAGTGGCGCTTGCTAAACAGCAACAACTTGATATAAAACATAATGCAAGCCATACTTGTACAACTCGTCACTGTAAACAGAGAGGGAAACTGAAGCCTCATAATAATCAACAATATCCTCAAAATGCAAAGTTACAAACTATTGTTCCCAAGAATGGACATTTAAAGACAGAAAGACGTAAACAAAATAATAATAATCGTGCGCCTTTGAAAAATAGTGGAAAATTCAGTCCAAGGGTAGGTAGGAAGACATCGAAGCATAAACACAAAAAGAGGAGAAACAATTCACACAAAGCTAAGATTGAAGACAAAGATGCTTCAAACATCGAAAGAAACGTCGATTCTTCAAACAATACAGGCGAAGATTTAAACAATTTTGAGTCGTTTTGGAATAACAACCATTGATTCAGATGAATAAACTGTACATGTACATAGACACATTAATGTCTTCCTATTTTTCTTCAATCGCAACCCTGTTGAATTTGAACGCTTCAAGGATTTGGGAGAAAGCGACGATAGTCAGGACAAAATTCTGAAAAAGTCGCTTAGTTTTGAAGGTAAAGGCATTTCGTGAAGAAAAGGTTTTGAGATCATTTCTAGGGGTATTTGGGTATGCTGAATCCGGAAAACAATGTTGCCAAGCTGAAAAATGACTCCTTCATCATCTAATTTGCATATTTTCAAAATGGCCGCCAAAATTTTAAAAAATGCAAAAATAATGTTGTTATTTATCATTTTTCGACATCTTTTGTTCTAAATATCGCACATTTCATGTTTAAAGACTAAACATAAATGATTTAACACGTAAATGAGAAAAAATGATATTCATTTTTGGCAATTACCGTATAAATGGCAATAAATCGCATTTAATAATAACATTTATCTACATTTCATTTTCACGTATGAAATGTAGTGAAAGTATTCAAAATACTATTTTAAGAAAATTTTTGCATTAAAGGTAAAGTTTCAAAGGCAAATATGATACAGAACGCAACTTTGAGCGCAAGTCCTTATACCACGTATTTAAGCTTTTAGCAAACCTCAAACATGCCAATTTTAAAACCATGTAGATCTACATAATGTTTCACATAATTCTGCAAAAATAATGATAAATCTTATCCTTTATATTGAAATCCAAAATTGTTGCCAAGATATCTACAATAAATTCTTAAGAATATGAATCAGTGTCCAAAAAATTTGGAAAACGGTTTACCGTATTCATTGTAATAAAATACAGTGTAGTGTGGAAAATTTCATTTTGTGGGAAATTCCACTTTTTGCACTTTCATATACATACACTCATGATTCCAAACTGCTTCAGAGATAGTAACTAAAATCATTTAATTTACATTTTTGATATCCTTAGAAATTAAAACGTGTAGATCTATATTTGAAATCGAACACATTTTAAATAGGTAATCAACTTAGGCATTGGACAATATTAAAATAGTACTTACCAATATCCTAGGTTTTCAAATTTTGTTAAATTACAAAAAATAATTGAGTGTGGAAAACTTAATTCACTATGGCACGTTGAGCTTGATTTTTTCAGAGGAAAAACTAGTTGTTTACTTTGACAATATTTCAAAGAGACAACTTATTTATCCAACTACGACAAAGAGAAGACTAGAATTTGGATATAGTCACTAATGTACTATATAATACAGATTTTCTAGTCAACAAATGCACAGCACATAAACGTTAATGATTGAATTGGGTTAAATTTTCAGTATAATTACAGTGTCTGGTGCACATTTCCATTATGTTCCTGACATTTTTCGCACAGGTAAAGTACAAGATCCAATCAAAGTCAATAGCTGCTTATCACACGTACATGTAGATAATATGTAAGCGATTCATCCTTTGGTTACAGAATCTTTTTTGCAATACGTCAAAAATGATGTTGATACCCATGGGTTCGAACCAGTAAGCCCTGTATAGATAGTCTCTGATGTTATTTATTGAAGTATCGCAGCTATATCCGAAACTGTTAGGACAATACTATCTATTTAATGATAATATGTCAATTATTGACAGTTTCATCGAGAACCCCTATCATAAGTTGTGCGCTGTCGAAGGATAGACATGAAACATTTGTTTAAAAAATAGTCCCCTTTTTAGCTATGCTCGTGGTAAGGGCCATATCATTTGCCATGGATTGTCATACAGATAAAATATGAATTTCTTGGTGTATACATGTACCTCCATGCTTTCAAAGTTGATACATCAAGTTTAAAATGACAGGTCAAATATGGTTGCCATACCAGATATTTTGATAAGAATGGCTTGGACAGAGGCATTTGCGTCTTCAAGACTTAACATTTCTTCACACAGGGTAACCTCAAGTGAAAGGCAAGTAAGAAGGAAATGGTTATGAATAGAGAAGTGGTTTTCCGCTTGATGCTGCACAGAGACATGGATAGCTTCACAATCATGGACATGAAGGAATCAAATGCTGACTTGTAAAGTTTGCTTTGTCATATAACCAATTTGAAGAATACAGTCTGAAGCTTATTTTCAAGTATTAACTCAAATTCTTCATATGTTTACGTCATTTCATCGGTTCTCATGTATGAATAATCTCAAATAGGTACACTAAGTCTCAATATCCAGCCCCATCTGTTAAGAAAATTTATTCCGAGTGACGGAAAAATCAGATATGTTACACGGAATGAAATATTGTAATGACATTTTTGGAAACGAACGTTAGGTATATTTCATATGATGCTATTGTACTGAATACAAATATTCTGTTCAATTTCTTTGATATTGCTGCACTTCGTTGCTGACCAAAGATTTGTAAAATGTATTTAAATGTGGTAAGTTTTAAGATGAGTTTTTAGTATTCTTAAAAATACAATAATCGACTTATCTGCATGTATCAAAAATGTTGTGTTTGTTGACATCGCCTACGTTATTTCTGATGAAGACATCTGACTTACATCTTCTATTCAAAGTTTCATTTTAATACTCCTTGAGATCAGTGTAGTTGTCATTTTTGCATGTGTGTTTCTAGACAACTGTTCGACATCATATGCTAGCCAAACATAAAAACAGGTAAAATATATTTCAAAAAATATTGTATGGATTGGTCAACCTGTATATGTAGATACTAACTGTATGATAAAAATTCGCATCAAATTTATTTAGTTCTAAATAATGTTTGTATTTAACTTTACTTACAACATTGTTAGTTTCTAATAACGTTTACAAGAAACTGATCCTCGATGAAAATCTTAGTACCAACGATATAATCCTTTTTTGGCACAGAAAACATGATGTGC
Source organism: Fragum sueziense (assembly GCA_963680895.1). NCBI lineage: Eukaryota > Metazoa > Mollusca > Bivalvia > Cardiida > Cardiidae > Fragum > Fragum sueziense. Next base: position 49,659,840 of record OY804598.1, on the reverse strand, counting down.
ATACCTCTTAGCAAACTGTAAATGTTCCCATGTTGTTCTGATGCCTGAAATATCTAGCATGGCCCCATTAAATAGAAAGGGAGATATCTAATCAACAGCGACAAAAAATAATTTTGTACAGGATCGTTATACGCTAGCACTTACAGTTACGATTATATGAACGCAACAATTTCCTATTTGAAAATTGGACACATTCACTTTCTTAAACATGCAACTCAATTCAAAAACCGTATATAGGGTTTGTTATAAACCGTATATAGGGTTTGTTATTGGCTTTAATGGAATAAGTACGGTATTTAGCTCTTATGACATTTTATGTTATAAAGTCAATTCTGGTATCAATGAATTCAGACAAAACAAAACGGTAATGGGATTACGGAGCTCTTTCCGATCGAGTCATAAGTACCCAAGATTTGTTAAAATATTATAGCTTTGCATTATTTTGAAAATGACAAATCATCTTACGTAGGCTAAAATTAAATTGTCCAAAATTTTTGGGTTAATCAAATTGTAAATGTAAACATCTAAAATGGTACTGTTGACAAAAGTTGTGTGTTTTAACAGCGCATTCTAAAAAAATGCAACATGAAAGTGATATTCTGTATGTTTAAAAGGGTTTTATTGCCCGTGATACGTTAAAAGATTATAAAAGATAGTGCCAAAGAGGTTCTATTTACTTTTAGAATTATTTACTCATTAGTTTTAAACAATTTATAGCATTATATCTGAACAATTTGGTTAAGATTATGTCAAAAACTTTGATATTATATGGCAGATTTGATTTTTTGGCGGCCATTTTGAAAATATGCAAATTAGATGATAAAAGAGCCATTTCTGTTCCTCGTTCTCCTAGTAAACCATTTAGTTTTAGTCTGTAAACATGAAATGTGGGATTTTTAGAACATAACACGTAAAAAAATGATTAAAAAACAACATTATTATTGCATATTTGAGGTTTTGGCGGCCATTTTGAAAATATGCAAATTAGATGATGAAGAAGCCATTTTTCAGCTTGGCAACATTGTTTTTCGGATTCAGCATACCAAATTACCCATAGAACTGATCTCAAACCCTTTTCTTCACAAAATGCCTTTGGGTGATAACTTTTCTGAATTCGTGCCCTGACTACGATATGGTTTGTCGGACCGTATTTGGTACAAAAAAATATGGTACATTTGTACCATATTCGACCGAATATGGTACATTTGTACCATATTCGGACCGAATACGGTACAATTTTCGACCGAATATGGTACAAACATTGCACTATATTCGGTTGGAATAAGTTTTTCTATGCTCGCCAAAACGTATTTGGTACATACCAAAAAAAATCATAAAATGAAAATGGCCTACGTATATGGTACATAAATTATGTATTTCTTAATAAATGAAATAGTCTGCCGATGTGTAAACTTTTTTTCAAACTCAAATACATTGCATTAACCTAATATTGGAAATGACAAAAGTATCATCATCATCATCATCATCATCATCATCATCATCATCATCATCATCATCATCATCATCATCATCATCATCATCATCATCATCATCATCATCATCATCATCATCATCATCATCATCATCATCATCATCATCATCATCATCATCATCATTATCATCATCATCATCATCATCATCATCATCATCATCATCATCATCATCATCATCATCATCATCATCATCATCATCATCATCATCATCATCATCATCATCATCATCATCATCATCATCATCATCATCATCATCACCACCACCACCACCACCACCATCATCATCATCATCATCATCATCATCATCATCATCATCATCATCATCATCATCATCATCATCATCATCATCATCACCATCATCATCATCATCATCATCATCATCATCATCATCATCATCATCATCATCATCATCATCATCATCATCATTATCGTCGTCGTCGTCGTCGTCGTCAGTAACAGAAACAGCTTACCTAACCACACTTTACATGGATTTTTAATCGAAAAAATACGCTATAGAATTTCTGCTATTTAGCACTGTCGGACCGTATTTGGTACAAAAACAATTATGGTACATTTGTACCATATTCGACCGAATATGGTACATCTGTACCATATTCGGACCGAATACGGTACAATTTTCGACCGAATATGGTACAAACATTGTACCATATTCGGTAAGGCATTTTACCCCAAAATTGCAGATACGTATATGGTACAATTAGACAGTTGTACCATATTCGGCCGAATATGGTACATTTGTACCATATTCGTTTTTGTACCAAATACGGTCCGACAATGGTTTTTGTCCTGTTTGTCCCCCCCCCCCCCCCCCCCCGGCTGCGCCAAAATCAATTCTGTCATTTGAGAAAATCCATTTGTCTCTTACCAATGGATCTGAACAATCTATGTGAGAGAGCAGGTGGAGGCTCTTTTTGTTTATTGTGGTACTACTAGTGAGAGAAATACCACGAATCCACGGTTAGGTGCTCAAGAAGCCGCAATATGACCATAACAGTTGAAAACGGCGTTATACCCCAAAAATCAATCTGTCAGTTTTTCATCTGTTTTAGTTCACAAAATATATAGGCATAGCCCTATATACGTTATGACTCTTTCGCAAATAGCAGATAACAAAGTTAGAAATAATGATATTTTTGTTCGATATATCCAAGAAAAAATAAATGTTTTCTTCTTTTTCCTTCATGTTTTCCAACCTTTTTATACTAGGGCGTCAAAACCAGGCCCCGGTTTCTCGAGAAAACTTAAGTACGTTCTCGAACTCAAATCTGAGCACCGTACTCAAATCGCACGAAATCCACGTGAACTTCAATCCAATACTCTTCAACACTGAAGAGTATTCCATTGAAGTTAAGCATGCTCTCAAGAGTATGTACTTTAAAGTTTTTTCGAGAAACCAGGGCAAGGTCCCGGTCAGAGAAGGGATAACTAAAAGTGATAGATCTATATATTTCATTTCTGTTTTCTTCAAAACCTTTCCATTAAGGATTTCAGCTTGTAATTAAAACACCACTTTCTAGCCACAAAAAATGGATCAAATAACACACTCTTGTAAATATACTTCATATAAGTTGATTCACCATGCCGGATTTCAATATTATGCTTCTGCTCTGACATGTCAATTATCGTGAGCTATACAAAGAGAGATGAAACAAAACTAAATACTATGGTTAAAATAATTTATTTTTGGACGGCTTCTTGTGATCAAGTTCGACACGTAAAATTTAATATTAAATGTGTATAAAAGCTTTATAAACGACAATATTTATAAAACAATTCACATAAATTTTCTTATCAAAAGTAAATGAAATCGGGGAATAAAATATATAACTGATTAAGATCCATACAATGTTCTCCAATAGTTCTTCTTTGCTTAACCCATTTCCACACGATGACTCTTTTTGATTCCCAACAAAATAATGGCCTAGGAAAAAATTGTGGAAAATGAAGAAATTGCTTGTCACAAGCAATTTCTTCATTTACCACAATGTTTTACACTATAGAAGACCATAGAATATACAAGTTAATTTACTTGGAATTGTTGTCTGCAACACCTTTCAAATTTGAACAGATCAAAATTTTGCCGTCTGGTAATGGGTTATAACAACTGTCGGAAATCAGCATGTATCCAAATCAGACGACAACACAACAACAACAACACGGTGGGGATTGTGCATGCTGGGATGGATAACGAATACGGACAAAAATAATCTCGAATCTTGTCAAATATTTTGCAATAACTCCTTTATTTCTTTGTCGATTTCAAAAGGTCTGTTGCATGTACCCCGCATTTAAAATCTCTTTCCTCGGATACATGAAACATTTGTGGTATCCTTTTAATTTTTCCAAAAATCGATCCCAACTTACCAGAAAACGAAATGATAACGACTACGGCAAACTATGCCACGCTTCAGGTAGGAAATTGTGCAATAATTTTCTTATTTCTGTGTCAATTTTCAAGCGGTTTGTTGCATGTACCCCGCCTTACTGAGCGCTTTCCTCAGGTGTATTACTTATTTGAAAACTCCCCACATTTCCCCCAAAAATTGATCCCAACTGACCTGAAAAACGACCAGATTTTTTGTCGTTTTTCTGTTCGGTTGGGATCACTTTTCGCAAGAAGTACAAAAAAGTTTCCTGTAAAGCATACATCGGAGGAAAGACCTCAGTAAGGCGAGGCACATACACCAAACCGTTTTTAATTGACGCAGAAATAAGGAAGTTATTGCAAAATGTCTTACCTGAAGCGGGGCAAATTTGTCCGTAGATTTACCCATCCCAGCATGCACAATCCCCACCGTGAACAAACTGATCAAGATCGTTGCTAGTCCAAAGGGTAATGAGGGTCCCTTTTCTAGAACCCTGCTCAACAATTTCATGTAGCACTTTTTGTGAACGAAAACACAATGATATATATTCAGACTGTAGTTACGAGCTTTCAAGCACGCAATGCTTTGTCATGCATAATGTTAGACATAATTGAATTTTACAAATTAAATCATTGTTTACAAATCAAGTCCATGATCATAATTATTAGGGTAAGGAGGGGCAAAACGCCCAGGTGGGGTCAAACGCCCACCCCTATTATTTCGTCACTCATTATGTCAATTGATATTTGTCTTGATTTTACACTTGAAGTATTCTTTTAGAAAGATGCCCATGAAATTTTTACATCTAAACGTCATTCAATTATCAGTATGCGAATAATTGTTTATTTTGCATATGTTTGATCTAATATTTGGGTAATGGGTTTTCTTGTGTATCTTATTTCAGTCCGAGTATTTAATCAACCAAAATGCATTTTATATTTATATGTCCAATTGGTCGCCTACACAAAAAGATAAAAAGAAAAAAATATCAACACATTTTGTTCTCTGGCCAAAATAAATCACCCACCCCCTTTGGGGCAAAACGCCTATGCTGCTTTGGGGCAAAACGCCCAGACTGGGCGTTTTGCCCCATCCAAGGGCTAAATAGTGGGCGTTTTGCCCCTTGTATGGATAAGTAGGTATTCAGAAGTACTAAATTTTTCCTTTAAACTCAAAGAATGACTAAGATTGGTACATATGACGAAATCCATTTACATTTCGTTGTCTACAAAAGAAAAACTGGCAAAAAAGACCGACTTTTCGCGAATATATCAAACTTTTATTTCACCTGATAGAGCATGTGGGGCAAAACGCCCATGAAACGTCGATTTTGTGTTAAAATGAGACAATAAGACCATTTAATCTACTTTAAAGGGGCCTTATAAAGAACATAACATCAGTATGTTTTAATTTGACCGATATGAAGATGCTTCAGACAAAGAACAGTAACACGTAAGCACTTTTATAGACAAGTAAATTATGCCCAAATCTAGCCTTTACGCTGGATAAAAAATGTTGAAAATATGATAAAACCCACCCAAAATATATTTTTCCTTGTATATTAATTACAAACTAATTATATTTCTATTTTCCCCCAGATATTTTCAAAATATTTTTTTCATTTTTCAAATGGGGCATAAAGCCCAGTAGTGGGCTTCATGCCCCACCCCCAAAGGCGTTTTGCCCCGAGGGTGGGGCAAGAAGGCCAAATTTCGAGAAAAATTGTTTTAACGACAGTCATTTTTTATATCAAATGACAAAGCTGTTTTGTGTACAGACATTTAGGACAAAGGGCAAAGTTTAATTTCACATTGAAACATTTACATTACACTTTGTTTGTTTTGTGCTACAGCGCTTTTTCCTTAAGGGGGGCGTTTTGCCCCTCCTTACCCTATATAACCATTTACGTTTTTCTCAAACAAAACTGGGCTTGACGTGGATGCAGTCGACGGGATCAGAAAACATATAGAAGGAAAAGAAGAAATTGTGGATGTTAAGCATTTTCTTCTTTTCTTTCAAAATAATAATATGTGCTTTGTTGAACATAATCCGTATATTTATTAGCTACTCAATTTGTTGTCTGTGACAGCTTTCAATTTGGACAAAGATGTAAGAGTAAATAATATTTTTAACACTAATACTGTTGCTGGCATTGCACACTACACAACAAACATTTTTGACAATATTTTCAATTTGTTATAGCTCACGATAAATGACCTGGCAGAGTATATCTAGCTGTAAGCTAGATATGCTCTGCCACGTCATCTATCGTTAGCTATATAATTCTGTTATTCTAAAATGTAAAGTTTATTTTGTAAAATTACAAGGTGAATGTTGGCCTATTTCTTTCTAACAATTTTCACTTTTGTTCCAAGTTTTGAATACTAAAAACTTAAAAGAACTGAAATATGTGTTTAATTAACATATTGTTATAGCCCAACCACGATTTAATGGCACATGTTTACAATTTTACCTATATAAAGAAGGGAAGAGTCGTTCTTAAAATTTAATACAAATCTGCATGCGATGGTTCACATCTTGCAGGCGCGTGAGGCGCGTGAGGCACCTGCAAGATCGAACCATCGCATGCAAATTGACAGTAGTTTGGAGTTCAATAATTATCGCGTTGTTTACAAATGTAAATTTTGTAAACATGAGTCATAATATCGTAACTGGACTGTACACAGAAACCGCAACGTGCACGTCTAGAGCTACCAAATTTCGACACACCTTTGTTTTGTCATTCCAAAATTAGTCTAAAGTTCTTTCTCTGTCATCTTAAGAACGTAATCGAAATAGATATCGCTGTTTTTTTTTTCATCAAAAACCCCGTAAATGCAGTGTAAAACACACTGCATTTACGAGGTTTTTGTTGAAAAGCGACGCTATGTTCCAGAAAAAAGATCTAGAGTCAATGAGGGTGGGCGGGCTCGTTTTGTACCCCAAATTGCACTCAACACATCGTCTCGTTTCTTCAAAAACATCGTAATTGAAGCTTGATTAAAGCTGTAGTTGCGAGTTTTTTCAAGAAAAGTAGTTACATGTTTAAATAAGTCCATAAACTATGAGTACTAATCATTGGCAACCATCGACAGAATCTTCCCTTTTAGAGAAATGTGACTAAAGAAACGAAATTCGGAAGAAACAGGTTTATTTATAAGTCTGAATAGGGGTCCTAATTGAGGGTAAGGCACACTCGTAGAATACTGATATAACTGGAGTTAGGGCAATTATGCCTATGCATTAATTCTTTCCTCCAACCAATAAAATTAAAGGCTGCAAATTCCATGATTGTTGCTGCTGCATAAACCAATGTGCAGTTCCGAGATTTTTGTTCAAATATAACGATTTCGTCCATCTGGAAATCATAATTGACTAGGGACGTCAACCGCAAACCATGCTTGGGAAAGGGTTGAGACATGCACCCATTTTGTCATTTCCAGCAGATTTCGAACTGGACTACCTTATTTTTTTGCGGTTTGGTAAAGGGTTAATCAGGTACATAATTGGGTATTCCGGATTCTATTCCCCGAAGAGTTTTATTGTGCAGATATTCAAGGATTAGTAAGACCTCGATACAAGTGAGATGTCACCGCTTTTGTTAGAGACGTGACGTCAAAAGTTGGAGTGCATTTGTGAAATAAACGTTACTACGTATACTAAAAGGTAAACATTTGTTTCTTGTAAACAAATATATATGATAATTATATACAAAAAAAAATGATTGTTGCTGATATATCGAAGATTTTCTGCAGTAGCCTTACTGTTGTTGAATCACGTGGTTCCTCGCCTTGAATCATGGTAGTAAAAACCTGACGTAGGTCTGTCGTTTAACCCTCTCCCAAACGACAAAATTTTAGAATTGTCCAAATTGAGAATTTTTTCAGACGACAATTTCAAGTGAATGGATTTTTTTTATTTTAGGTGTTTTTGGATGGAGAACATTGTGGAAAATGAAGACATTGTTTGTCACAAGCAATTTCTTCATTTTCCATGATGCTTTCAAAATCCATTATGTTGCGGGGAGTCAAAAAGAGTCACTGTGTGGTAACGGGTTAACCCATTACCACACAATGACTCTTTTTGATTCCTTACAAGAAAATGACTTTGGAAAATATGGTGGAAAAAAGAAATTGATGTGACAAGCAATTTCTTCATTTCCCACAATGTTTTCTACCCCAAAAGATCCAAAAGAATTAAATTTCATTCACTTGAAATTATCGTCTGCAACATTTTTGAATTTGGCTTAGTCTAAAATTTTGTCGTTTGGTAATGGGTTAAAAAGAGAGGAAAAACAACAACATATATGTATTTTCCACTAATCATAGGTGATTGATAACATTACATAATAATTCTTCTTATATTTTTTTTACAAAAATTATAAAAAATATAAATACTGATAAAAATGCAACAACAACAACAATACGTCGCTTTTCAACAAAAACCTCGTAACTGCAGCTTGTTTAAAGCTGCAGTTACGAGGTTTTTTGTTGAAAAAGCAGCAAAATTATGAATATATCAGTCTGCTACAGGACTTATTTCCGTCGTCATGGAGTTCATGGTTCCCAGAGGGACGGAGCTTTTTTGCAACCGTCCGGCGTCGTAGGCGTGCTTTATCGACGATTTGGGCGTGAACGTATCATTGTGGGTGGTCGTAAAGTGGCGGGAACCAGCGAGAGGCGGGAAAATGTGCGACTGCTTCAACTGAAGAAAGAAGATAAAAGTAAATAAGCAACAGTTTTTTTTATCAACATCCACTTTGACCCTTTCCCAAAATGACAAAATTTCGGGTTTTTCCCAAATTGAAAGGAATTGTAGACGGCAATATAAGTAGGTCTATCAACTTCATGAGCGCGGAGCCAGGCATTTTCCCGGGGGGGGGGGGGGGGGGGGGCTGTGTTTTCCAGAGGGGGCTCAACTGCATTAGCATATGCAAATTCATTAAACATCACTTTGATAAGCCTTTTTAACAAGTTCAAGAGGGGACCCGGGCCCCACCCCAGGATCCGTGCATGACGGTGCGTGTGAATTTATAACAAAATAGCATATAGTAGTATTGAAAGAATGCCGAAAATGGTGGATCTAAAAATTTGAATCGCAAATTATGCTACAACGTGTAATTTCTTATAAGCAATGTCAATATCACTAGTCTTGTTCATATTTTAACTCTGGTATGGGAAGGCTCATATATGGAGGAAAGATTCCCAACAATAATGTCGATGCGCAAATATGGAGAAAACAAATTTCATCCAAGACATATATCGAAAAGGGGGCATTAAAGCATTTGAGACTTCCTCGACTTAGGGTCAGAGATCTGGAAAAAGAGTCGTGGTTTTTGAGACATTTCAAGATCAGACTCTTCCTAAATGCAGTATGATCAAGATCTATGCTACTCGTTTTCGGTTGCTACATGTCATAAAGTAAGATCTCAAATGCCATATGGCACACTTTACAAGCTCCTTAAACATATGAAATGATAACCAAAAGAAAAATTGAAAAAAAAAAAGAAAAAAAACCGTGATTATCAAAAATTGAAAAAAATTATTTTTTTTTTATTGCATATTTTTTTCTAACCGTGAATGGCTCCTGTGCTTGGACTCGAACTTACAAATGTGAAATTAAGCAGGACTTGAAGTTTCACAAGTCGACTGCTTAGCCCTCTCGGCTATGCCGGTGAGCTGTTAATAAGGTGCGAATAAAGGCTTTTCAATTTTTAGATAGAAGGATCACTACTTCCGGTCCCTTTTATGAATAATGATCAGGATGAAATTCACAAAATATCAAATTAACTAGATAATACTTCTTGTAAAATGCAGCTTATGAACAGCATATTTGCATTAATTTCAATATTTATACCAATGTATGGGAAATATGATATTTTGCAATTGCAGGGGATTGATATTTACGATTTATGTGGATCATCGTCGCTTTTCAACAAAAACCTCGTAACTGTAGCTTAAAATAAGCTACAGTTACGAGGTTTTTGTTGAAAAGCAGCGATATTCTGATCCTTGTCAGAAATTGAATTAAAGTCACATAAAAAGCATATTTATTGATGACTTTAACAGCTATAACGCTATAATGACTATAGGCATACATCATGCCTATTCATTTCTAGGAACTTCCATTCGTCGTTCCTATTGGGGCTGGGTGGGAATCATATCATCATAGTAGTTTGCAAGTTTTGAACCTTTTCCAAACAACATTAGCTGACTCAAATTAAACCCTTTCCTGAACAAGAACTGCTGGAAACAACGAGTCAAAAGAAGAAAATGTTGTTAATCAACCTTTTCTCCTTTTGTCTCAATAGTTCCTGTGCAAGAGTGTTAATAAATGCTTTTTTTGATATCTTTGGTCCTTTAAATTGTATCGACTTCCAAAGGGTTAAAGAGTTAATATCAGCAAACACTTGTTCTGTTGATAAGGAAGATAGGAAATATTAAATTTTCTTCTTTCTGGAAAAGGTTGAAAAAGAATCACTACCGTTTGTGTGTCTGTGTGTGTGCGCGTGTGTTTTGTGTGTGTTTAAGAGAGAAGGTGGGGGTGAGAGAGAGAGGGGGGCGAGAGTGAGAGAAAGTGTGTGAATGATAGACAGGTTTTGAGATAGAAAAGGGGGTGAGAGAGAGAGAGAGAGGGGGTGAGAGAGAAAGGGGGTGAAAGAGAGAGAGAGAGAGAGTGAGAGGGAGATGGTGTGAGAGAGTGGGTGAGAGCGAAGGGGTGAGAGAGAGACGGTGTGAGAGAGAGGGTGAGAAGAGAGAGAGAGAGAGAGAGAGAGAGAGAGAGAGAGAGAGAGAGAGAGAGAGAGAGAGAGAGAGAGAGAGAGAGAGATGGTGTATGAGAGAGGGTGAAAGAGAGAGAGAGAGAGAGAGAGAGAGAGAGAGAGAGAGAGAGAGAGAGAGAGAGAGAGAGAAAGAGAGAGATATGGTGTAAGAGAGAGGGAGAATGGGTGAGAGAGAGAGTGGGTGAGAGAGTGAGAGAGAGTGGGTGTGAGAGAGTGGGTGTGAGAGAGTGGGTGAGGGAGTGAGAGAGAGTAGGTGTGAGAGAGTGGGTGAGAGAGTGAGAGAGAGTGGGTGTGAGAGAGTGGGTGAGAGAGTGAGACAGAGTGGGTGAGAGAGTGAGAGAGAGTGGGTGTGAGAGAGTGGGTGAGAGAGTGAGAGAGAGTGGGTGAGAGAGTGAGAGAGAGTGGGTGTGAGAGAGACGGACTGAGAGAGAACGCGAGTGAGAGAGAGAAAGGGTAAGAGAGAGAGAGCGTGAGAGAGAGGGTATGAGGGTGAGTGAGAGAGTGGGGGTGAGAGTGAGTGAGAACATGAGAGAGGAAGAGAATGAAGGATATGAGTGAGAGAGTGAACGTTTCGGAGCAGGACAAGAGTGAAGGGAATTAGTTTGCGAGAGTAAGTTGTGTCAACTTGTGTGATACAGTGACATTGTGACATTAGTGACATTGTCTGTGATCTGGATGCAAATAGGCCCTAACTTTAATATACTGACGAAGAGTTTGATTTTGCGTGTATTTGTGAAACCTGTTTACTTAAACATGCCCTTTCAACCTGCGTATTGACCTTGCCATTTTCTATCCGGAAGTCATTTACCACATGTGCAAGCTTAGACTTTTCATCAACCCTGATACTACTAGTACTTCGTGTATTAACCCATTACCAAACAACAAAATTTTAGAGCGGTCCAAACTGAAAAGTCCTGCAGACCAACAATTTCAAGTGAATGGAATCTTTTACTTTTAGGTCTTTTTGGATGGAAAACATTGTAGGAAATGAAGAAATTGCTTGTCACAAGCAATTTCTTCATTTTCCACAATGTTTTCCCAATCCTTTACCTGTTGGGGAGTCAAAAAGAGTCAATGTGTGGTTAACACGTTTTACCCTGAACAAAAGCTAGCAACTTACGTTATGTAATGCCACTGGATTGGGAACTGTCTTACCCTGTCTTGGATTCTGGTAATCAGAATAGGCAGTGGTGTGATTTCTCTCAAACTCTGCAACAGAAGAATAAACAACACCTGATAAAAAAGTTATTGGCGACAAAACACATTTTTGTGTGGTCGTCAATAACTTTTTTTATCACGTGATGTTAAAAAGACCCATTACATCCATCAAAATATTGACATTTTTACACAACCTCTGCTTCAAATCAGAATCAAATCAGTCAAAAATCAACATATTTATTCACGATTTCTGAGATTGTCTCGTCACGCGATTCATTACCGTGGTAACAAGGACAGAAACTTCAAATCAAGTTCCGGTTCCGGTATGACAAATCTACACACAATGCATCTACTGTTCAGCACCCGTATAGGAGCTTCAAGAACATTATGGACAAAGATTCTTCTATGGTAGTAATCGCACGCGTGACTTATATGTAGTTCAAACTTGCCAACATGTTCAATATGGGTAACCATATCCTATGATAAACAAGGCATCTGCATTTTATCGTGTATAGTCTGGCTAGGATACTTTGCTTACAAAATTTACCTCTGTAAACACCACAATATTGAACTTATGCAATCTTGCATGCGTTGGTTCGTATCTTGCAAGTGTTTCACACCTGCAAGATTCGAAGCAACGCATGCGATATCACATTGAAAATTGGGAACACATTCCCTTGTTTACATGATGTTAAACTTGTAAACATGTGTCATAATATCGAAACCATATTATACAATTCATACTTACTACTATAATAATCCATGGGTATATCACTGTCTTTATAAAAGCTGTGTCTGTTATATGTATAAGGCACAATTTTGGCGGGAAACGATCCGGCGTTGGTTGTATTGTAAAATGTGCCACCTAGCGGCGGTTCACCAAACCATACGTTACTCTTGGTCCTCAAGTTGGCTCCTGATATAATCGTATTGTGGAGGCCGCGAGCCGGCTGTTGAGAGAGAAAAGAATTTGTATATACAAGTACATGTGATTTTTAAATGGCATAGAAACCCCAGTTCTTGATATTCCTTCAAAAAAAAAAATTGATATTCCTTCAAAAAAAAAAAAAAACAAAAAAAAAAAAACAAAAAAAAAAAAAAAAAAAAAAAAAAAAAACAACAACAAAAAAACCAGCTGAATTGTAGGGCTTTCCCTATTCGAAAGCTGTTCCAGTAGACAAAATTAAGATTACCAGAGATACCGAAGTATTCGTGTAAAACAAGGCACAGCAAACGGAGAAAGCGCCTTAGTCTCAACTTTGCTCAATCTATCTCATCAATTACTTCCTAGTAATCTTGAGTATCATTGAATTGTACTGAATTATACTGTTTTCTCCTTAACCCTTTTCCAAACGACAAAATTTTAGGGTGATCCACTTCAAATTCTGTGACAAATGACAAAATGTGTCTTATTAAAGATAGCATTTGTGTAAAATATGGCACAGAAAATATTGAGACAAAAGGAGAAACTGCTGGTTATCAGCAGTTTCTTCTTTTGTCTCAATGTTTTCCCAAGTCTATTCCATCAAGGACGTCAAAAACAGGTCTTGTTTTGGAAAGCGTTAATGGAAAGAAAGGCAATCGATTTCAACATTAATTATGGGAATCGAATGGCTTATATGAATGGTTAAATGAATAACAAAGAACTTACACTTCCATGATAATATCTACTGGTTGTCAGATTCACTTTATCTGTGACTCTAGATTGATCTGAATCATGCTTCACATTAGAACTTTTTAAACTTATACTTGTCACCTAACCATCTCCCAAATAACACAATTTTAGGGTGGTCCAAATTGAAAGGTGATCAGACAACAAATTCGATGATGCAATAATCAAGATTTTTTTAAATACATCATGGAAAGCATTGAGGGAAAAGAAGAAAATGCTGAGCGTCAGCATTTTCTTCTTTTCTCTCAAAGCTTTCAAAAGCCTGCTCAATCGGAGATGTAAACACCAGTTTGGTGTCAGGGATTGTGTTTAATACTATAACAAGGAAAGGGAAAATAAGAAGACAAAAAACTTACGCTTCCATGGTAGTATCTACTGGTGGTAAGATTTACCCTATCTGTCACTCTGGACTGATCTAAATCACCTTCTGGAAAATCACTGTGGTTTCTGTGTTTACCAGGACGGTAACGCTCAACTGCAGAATAAAAAACAAACAAGTGCAAAATTATGTCAGCAAATGGGCTCTAAGATTCTAAGAAAGTATCGAGAATAACAGACTCTCGAAATACAAAAATAAGTAAACTATAGACAACGACTCTTTAACACAACTTGTTTAAGGTATCCAGAAGCGGCATATAACCCAATAATCAATTTTGATTGATTTTTAGAGCTTTTCATTAGATACATTGTTACTACTTACTCTGCACGTTTGCTGCTGAAAGTTGGTCTGGACAGTGCCAGGTCAACTGTTACTTTGCTACAATCAAATATCAACGATTTCTATTTAATAGCAATAGGTGTTCGTGAAGAAGTTTTTTTAAAGTTCATGTGATCGTGCAAAACAAGATTACAGTTGGCATAAATGATGTTGTCACAGTGTTTTCGAAAGTCAATTAACAAAATACAATTCCTCTACCTGGGATAGTTGAAGGTCTATAAGACGAAGTCGCGGTGCTCTTGTAGTCGTTCCATTTAAAATGGCCGTCCTGTTGCCGGAAGTTGGTCTGGTTTAGTACCCGGCTTACTTCCTCTATGCTGTACCTATTGGGCATATTTTGACCGGAAGTGTCCTTGAATGAAGCGTTCATGGTTGTCTCTCTCATGACAACTTTTTCTGGATCGCCTGTTGGTACGTTGTAACCATACGGCTGTGGAGAAAACAAAATATAGCTCACTATAAATGATCAGGCGAAGCATCCATAGCTAATAGCTAGAGATGCTCTGCTATGTCATTTATCGTGAGATATACAAACAGAAGTTTGTTTCAACGTAAGATTTAAAGAACTTTACCTTTTACAACCAATGATCTCATTCAAACGAACGGAGCGGTTCAGCAATACTATGCCGATATAGACAGCGTAGCTAATGATAACTTTTGTCGCAGTAGGGAAGACTAGATTCTCGTTATATACTAAAATGAGGGACAATTTTCAGCATTTAAAAATTGAATAAAGTCATTTCCACGGTTGAAGCGGATTAGCAAGAAATTGCTCTTAGAGCACTGTCATTATATCGCTATAAAGGCAGCACATTCCAACTTCTTTCGCTGGTGAAATGATTTCTAAATCGATGCCTTAAAAGTAGAAGGGGGTAAGTGAAAAATCATAGTTTTGAGAAAACTGGAAAAAACTGTTTTATTCCAAAAAGACATAAGAATAAACAACCTTTTTCTACAGCCAAATTGGTCAGCATGACAAGTTCAAATGTCTATGAAATTTGCACCATATTTAGAGCTTGAAATGCCCTTTCTAAAAATGTATGCATCATAAAAGGTCGTAAGTACCACTTACGACCTTATTCTTTTAAGGCATCGAAATATGTTTATCATATATAAATGCCTTTTAGATTTTAGAGTTTGAAGCAAATAGATTGCACCGCGATGAAGTGTTTTATCTACACTGGTACTTGAAATTATAGATACCAGCAACACTTTGTATTATTTATATTTTAAAAGAAAACAATACAACAAAGTTTCCTTCAATTTGATATCTATGACGACAATGAAAAAAATGTTTTTAAGATATTTAAGGTCACTGTTGACTGTTACGATTTTTAGCAGAACTAATAAAGATTTTTTCATCGATACTAGATGGCATACACTGTTTTAAATGATGGAACGGGTGGCTTTCTTTAAATATAGATACTTTTTTCAAGGCATGAGTATTGTAACATTTTGTTACTGTATTATTCTACAAAGTTTCGTTTCAATCAGTATACTTACCGCTGGTAAGGTTTGTACAGGATTCTCATATTTTCCCATAAATGTTTCATTGTGTGTTGTACTAAAGTGGCCCTGTCGTCCATCGCCCTTGATTGTTGGCGGACCACCTAAAATGAGAGAATATTTAGGATAAGCATGGTCTACATCTTCAAAATCTTGTCAAAACTACAGAATTCAAGTTTGGTCCAAATTCAAGGAAGGTGCAGAATGACCATATTTTTTTTATTAATATTGCATTTTGTGCAGAGTTATGTACAGATAAGAGGCGGTGATACATTTATCAAATTAATGTAATATTTCAAGTTTTGTTCTTCAAACCCTATGTTGTGGGTATTCGCTTGAATCGTCTATAAATCGAGACTATTCCAATGAGTACCCTCAACATAGTTTAGAATGCCATTAGCCCCCTCTTATTCTGTTACTCTGTAGGCCTATGTGTTTTACTAAATTGGCCATATCGGCAATCCCCTTAATTAATGGGATGCCGAGAAAAGAATGATATATTAGCATGCGTGCAAGGTGGAATATGAGTTATATTTTCAACCCTTTTCCAAACAATAAACTTTTAGACTAACCATATTTGAAAGCGTTGAAAGGAAACTAGTCTTAATATTCTCACACATTAACATGCATACAGATAAACGGATATCGATATGGTTTACCCTTAATATCAAATGGACAAGGCCACATATTTCTGACTTGTCCAAAAGGAAAAGCTCTTCAACTCTTTTGTCTCGATGTTTGCTCAAACCTTTAATATTAGAGACGTGAAAAGCATGTCATGTTTGGAAGAAGGGCAGGGTGACCAAGAAACGTTGTAGTCCCCAATGCCGTTTTTCCAGATCCCGGCTCATGTATAAGAAGTTCGATGCGTACATCACAATACGTGCATGAAGTTATATCTTTTGAAATGCATTTTTGAATTTAAGATACTAAATCATATAAATGTTTTAACCCTTACCCAAACAAGACCTGGTTTTGACGTCCCTAATAGAAAATAATTGGGAAAACATTGAAAAAAAAAGAAGAAACTGCTGATATCCAGCAGTTTCTCCTTTTGTCTCAATATTTTCTGTGCCATATTTTACACAGATCCTATCTTTACTTACGTCCATTTTGTCTTTTGTGGCAGTTTTTGGAGTGGATCACCCTAAAATTTTGTCGTTTGGGAACATTCTATAGAGATTAAGATGAACCAAGGTCTTATCCCATGTTAACCTTTTCCCAAACTAGATCCGATTTTGACGTTCTTGGTTAAAAAACCCACCAACAACAAATAACAAAACAACAACAAAAATGTTTTGGGTGACATCATGGCAAGAAAGGAAGAAAATTACGAAAACCAACATTTTCTCTTTTGGTCTCAATGTTCTCTATGTTAATGTGTGGTCAAATTCTGTCTTTACCAACAGGAATTGTTTCGTATGTAGCAGCTTTGGATAATTCAGAAATGGTACTATACAAATTTTTGTTGTTTAGGATAGGGTAAATTCGCAGTTTATGCGATTAATATTTTTCGATAGCTTAAATTTATTATAAGATCGATGAAGGGTTTTTTTTTGTTGGGGTTTTTTTCCGTATAAATGCACATGCACACACAAACTACGTACAGACTCATTGACTAATTTTTTTTTATTGAAATTATGGTACGTGCTCGTATTTATTTACTTCTTTTCTATCTGTGTTTTCAAGAATTGTTCAAGGCAAATCTTGTTTTGGATAGGGTTACGTGAAGAAAATCTATTAAACGTGAGAAATATCGATTGAGGTTCCATATTTTTCGCAGTTTCAGAATGGTTCATTTTGACGCAACACTTTATGTTAGGCTACTTATATGTGAATTGTTGTCACACAGAAATGGACCATCTGAAAACTGCGAAAAGCATCGACCATAGTCAGTCTGCACGGTCTCTGCAGGCTGACTAGGGTCGATAATACTATCCCTAAGATGATTCTTTGAAACTTTATTTTTCAATCTTACTATAACATTAATTTTCAAAATGCTGTATATGGTTGACCTCTGCTGGTTGTGATTTTTCTTATAATTCATATTGATGTGAGTTATGCTTAAGGTAGTTTACCCATAATGAGATTCGCGCGACGTCTGAATTATACGGGCCCGGCCGTAAACATTCGGCGGTGGAACTTTCCACCGCCGAATGTTTACGGCCGCACCCGAATAAGTTCGGACACGGAACGACGACACTCTACTGAAAAATCCGATTTTTTGCGAATCTAAAAATGGCTGCATTACAGGTATTCTACCTTAATTCCCAGATGGTCCCTTTTCGTGTGACACCGTTACATATACATGTATTTGTTTTAAATCCCCGTTCGATGACTGTTTAGTCCATTAATCTTTTTAATCTTGATAATTCGTGATAACAATACGTGTATTTAGTGTATTTAGTCCTTATTTAGTCTACTTAAACAGGCGTGAACGACCAAGATAGGGTATAGTTTAAAACTTTGAATGGGAAATTTATTTGCAACATTGGCAATGAATTTTGACGGCATGCATTTTCTAATATGGTTTAAAGACTTTTAATATGCTTTATCCCAATGTAGTAATACCTAACTTTATAATCAGCTAAAATCAAGCTAGATCTCAAAATTCCAGGCGTTTTTACACATTCACTGCCTTAAAACGATTTCAAGCTGGTCAAATATTGACATTTTTTTTTTAATTTGTCGTATCGCGTGATTCCCTGTCGGGGGTAGGGCTAGAAACCTAATTTGATGCATTCGAAATATTATTGGCTGAGAGAAGGGTTAAAGTGACATTTCACGATTATTTATACATAAATTTTACTTTTATTCTATCTGAAAGAGCATATTTTCTTATGAAAATTCTGAAAATTTCAAGCCAAAACATTGAATCGTTTACGAGAAATATATGTTTTTGTGCTAAAATTAAGCAAATTGTTGTGGACAACAGTTCAGATTTATATAGAACTTGTCATTTCTGTCTCGACTTTAAATGCCTATTTTTCGCTTATAGATAACAACTTCAAAAAACTGATAGCATTTCTACGCACGAGAATAAACAGTTTTTGCATCAAGACATACTTTTTAAAAATGAAATAAATGTGAAATGTCACTTTAAACGTTTATGTTTGTACGAGTAGTATAGAATGTCTTTGAGTAATTACATATTCTGAGATAATCGATCGTTTGTTCCGAGATGTTATCTGTTTATATCCCTAACAATACCCATTTAAGGTAACATAACACGTTCTACCACTTTATGGTCTGGTTTTATTTCTTTATGGGTTACACGGTAGTAAAAACTTACATGAAAGTATTTTATGGTTGCATTTGGTACTGTAATAATTAAAGTCGTAAACTAACGTTTCAAAAAATTCATTTGTCTAACTGTGCATAAAAAAATTATTTCTGCGTTAATTTTCGAAAGGTTTATTGCATGTACCCCGTCCTATTCAGCTCTTTCTTCGGATGTATGATATATTAGAAAACTGTTGGAACGTTTTCCAAAATATTGTCCCAACCGACCAGAAAGCGAAATGGTACAATAACTACGCCATAATTAGCCCCGCTTCAGGTAAGAATTAGTGGAAACTCGTACTCCCCCCCCCCCCCCCCCGCAAAAAATGATCCCAGCCGATCAGATAAACGACCTCATTTTTTGTCGTTTTTCTAGTCGGTTGGGATAATGTTTTTGGAAAAAAGTACAAGGACTCTACAGACAAGTCGTATCCGAAATGCGCTCAGTAAGGTGGGGTACATGCGGCAAACCGTTTGAAAATTGACGCAGATATAAGAAAGTTTTATTGCACAATTTGTTACCTGATGCGGAGCAAATTTGTCCGTAGCCGTTATCTACCCCATGATGCAAATTTCCACCGTGAGTGCTTCGATAAAATATTTTAAAACAAGTGTTGTTGTTTTTTAGCTTCTTGAACAGACAGCTAACGATTCCGTTGCATGTATACCTTCGCGCATGAACTAGTAGTTTTTACTACTCGAACATTTATTTATGATAAGGAAAACAAAGTATTGTAGTATGATTGCAAATTATGACACTAATGCAATACTCCTGTATCAATACCATGTTGCAATATTCTTTAGACATTAGAATTAAGCATCGGCTTAACGTTAAGGATAAGCAAAAGAGCTGTCTGAGAACAGATCGGAGATTTCAGGAAAAAGCTTTGGACACTCAACATATTTCCAATAAAGCAATGGATTAAAATTAACCCATTGCCAGACGACTAAATTTTAGACTGTTTCAAATTCAAAGATGTTACGACGACAATTTTAAGTGGTTGAAATTGTAACACTATATTAACGTACATTTTTAGACATAGCTATTTTTGGAAACGGGTTATGGGATATAGACGCCCATATAGACGTCATGTTCCAAAGATTTGATAACACCCAAACTAGTATATAAAGAATCTGTTTTAGGGTTTGTCAGAACTGTTCTCGTCGTACGTTACGAACTGTTAGATTTCACGTTTATCTCTGTACATAACGTGTCATGTAAAATAAAAGTTCCGGTAATTCCACCCATTGGGATACAAAATCTATCATTCGTTATCTTTCTGGGTAGAAAAGATTGTTGGAAATGAAGAAATTGCTTGTCACAAGCAATTTCTTCAATTTCAACAATGTTTTCAAACGCCTTTATTTTGCGAGACTTCAAAACGCGTCTATATTTGGTTAATGGGTTAAGGATAAGCAATGGAGTTATCTGAGAATAGATCGAAGAAGTAAAATGGTTAGATGAACAATAAATAATACATGACAATCTCTCCCGCAGTGCTTTGTTTTGTTTCTACCCTTATCTTCGATTTTCTCTTTTACCATTTTATTTTTAAAACGACGCAATTACAGACTGCTCCAAATTGAAATCGGTTGTATATAATTGTTGCCTAAAAGGGAAAATGCATACAATGTGACATCATTGGGAGAAATGTAGAAATGGCAAATGTTCTCTCTTTCAATGTTTTCCCACACTATTTCTACCAGGGACATCAAAGCCAGGTCTTGCTTGGGAAAGGGTTAAGACAACAAAACTTTGTTTTACCATTGAATGTGAAATGAATTACAATTGTTTTGGTCAAGTAAAGCATTTCAGGCATGATTTTGTCTATCGAATCTGTGAAAGTTTGACTGACTGAACCATTTCCAAAAACAACAAAAATTAAATGACCTTTACAAAGCCAAATATTTTCCAGACAAAACAAATGACGTTACAGGATATTCGAAAATCACAGGATTAAAAGCATTCGTGGAAAATGAGAACATGCTGCAGGTCGTAACCGTCATTTTTTTACCCTATATACTTTCCATTCAAGACGTCCAAACTAGGTATTGTTTGGAAAGGGTTAAAAATTAAAACAGTTTTTGAAAGTGTCACTGTCCCCTATTGAAAATTATATCGGGTGTATTAAAAGTACAATTGAACGAAAAATTATCAAAAATACAATATTTTATTGTATAGAGAAAAAAAACATTGTCTCTTATCTATCATCGCAACGGATTCCCTCATTAATTATTTCATTCAAATGCTGTTCAGAATTTGAGAATTATTGTTATTATTATTACAAATTGCATCAGCCATTCAGCTATCGAAAGACTTTTTCGCGCTATGATTTTTAGCCTACGTTACTGTCTTCTATCCGGAAGCCATTTAGCGTATGCGCGATTTGAGACTGAGATATAAAATAAACAAAATAAACACGAAATAGTATCAGGTGCAGCTACCAGTTAATTTTAATTTACTGTTTAAGTTCGCGTGTGCGCTAGAAAGCTTCCGGATAGAAAATTGCACGTTAACCTATTACCAAACGACAAAATTTTAGGGTGGTCCAAATTCAAAGATGTAGCAGACGACAATTTCAAGTGAATACAATTTTTGAATTTTTGGTCTTTTTGGGTAGAAAACACTGTGGGAAATGAAGAAATTGCTTGTTACAAGCAATTTCTTCATTTTCCACAATGTTTTCCGATGCCCTTATGTTGTAGGGAGTCAAAAAGAGTCACTGTGTGGTAATGGGTTAAAGACATAGCGTGGAAAGGTTATTATCATTAAGGACCATGTAAAAAGAATAGTAACAATTAATCAATGGATATTGACAAAATTTGCTCTCGGTCCGGATGTGTTCCGGAAAAAATGACTGACAAATGACCGGAATTGACAAACATAGCAAATCTGGTTCTATTTAAACGAAACTATTCGTATTGATAATTAACCTCTCAGAATAATGAATCGTTATTTGAAAGTGGGTTCTAGAAAAGTGTAGACCCTCTTACGAATGTGCAATCGTTTTTATAACACACTACATTGTAAGTAAGCCCTAATTAACTGTTGTCCTGTTGCACATGGTTTATTACGGTGCTTTGGCGTGCAGCGTAAAATGAGATAGGCCTGCACATTCAGAGCTCCAGATAATTTTTTGAGGTAAGGAGTATTTACCCCTAAGGATTCTTTCCAATGCGTATTTCCAGATATGGCAAGGAGTATTTACCCTCTTGTTTGGGAAAGGATTAAAATTAACAGGAGCACCCCACCGGAACCACCGACTTTCATTTTCGATATTCGATTTTGAGGACATCTAAGCGCACTATGTTTCCGACCATCAAGTGTTGCTTTTTATGCCCCCGATAGGGAGGCATCATAAATTTGACTTGTCCGTCCGTCCGTCTGTCTGTCCGTCTGTCCGTCATTCCGTCCAAAAACTTTAACATTGGCCATAACTTCCTTATTACTTAACATATTCGCTTCATACTTTACCACAACATTCCTTGGTACATTACCTTTCTGTAGGCACATACTTTGGTGACCTTGACCCCTGGATGACCTTGACCTTGAACATAGATTGGCCATAATTTAAAATCAAAGCGGTGTCGGGGGCATTGTCATCTTACAGTGACAGCTCTTGTTTCTGAACGAGATTACCATCATGATCGTGGCATATCTTTGTCTGTAGGGCCTCTTCAGAAATAATGTCGGCCAAAATCGCCTGTACGATGTGCTTGAAGGAAGGATTTACTCGTTTCCCAATTAAAATAGGAAACAAATTTCTTCGGGTTGCAATTTCCGATTTACGAAGTGACGCAATGGCCTGATATTTATCATCAAATGAAAATCGAGGAAACGATTTGCTCCGTATAAAAAAAGTTAACGGAGATCAACGATTGACTGAAATTCGAACAAAAAGAACCACTCGGCAGCATTCGGTAGATCTACGGAATAGCCGAGTGTCATCTGCATTAGCTCGGCTGGTGACGTAATCGGTATTCCCCAATTATTCCCGGTTTTGATTGGCTGAGACGTATTAGACACTTCGATAAGCTATTTTTACAGACCAAAACATTATTTTTAATCATTGGAATTTCCTATTCTATGTGTTTCTTCCGGCGCTCTTCGATCTCGATACGCTAACTGACGATTATAAAATGCTTATTCCTTATTTTGAATGCGTATCTGTACGCATTTTTACGAAAGTAAATGCGTATTTAGACCAAATCAATGCGTATTTTACGCAAATACGCATCCTATCTGGAGCTCTGACATTATGTCGTCGCTTTTCAAAAAAAAAAAAATCGTATCTACAGCTTTTAACAAGCTGTAGATACGAGGTTTTTGTTGAAAAGCAGCTATGTGCAATCTTGCTTTATTCTGCATTACCTGCTGGTAAAATTCAGTACAGAAAGAAATGACCTAATTCATGTACAAAATTCAAGATTAAAGTGACATTTCACGATTATTTTTACATAAATTTCACTTTTATTCTATCTGAAAAGGCATGTTTTCCTATGAAAATTCTGTAAATTTCAAGCCAAAATATTGAACAGTTTACGAGAAATATATATTTTGTGCTAAAATTAAACAAATTGTTGTGGACAACAGTTCGGATAATTTATATAGAATTTGTCATTTCTGTCTCAACTTTGAAGGCGTATTTTTCGCTTATAGATAACAACTTCAAAAAACTGATAGCGTTTCTAAGCATTAGAATAAACAATCTTTGCATCAAGACATACTTCTGAAAATGAAATAAAATGTGAAATGTCACTTTAAGAACCCTGCATCATCAAGAGTTGTACGACGGTTGGTATTCGGTGATTTCTCTGTGTAGGTCGACTCTGGGCAAACCAGTCCCGTGATACAAACAAACTTAATCATATTCGATTTTTTTAAAAATGCGCTTACAGGTGTATTAAAGTATTTTGCAATCCTCTTAAGAATTTATCCAATGCACTTCCCCTTTCTTTCACACTTTAATATTGTAATTTTTGTGGGGAAAAGTGCATTTTAATGCTTTAGTATCATTAGCCTAGCCAATTTATTTTACCGTGCGAATTTGATTGGTTGTTTATTTTTGTTTGTTTATGTTCATTGTTGTTGTTTCTTTTTTTAATTCGTTTGTTATGACAAGGCTGTCGTGTGTTACTCTTACCTTCATGCATGGAGGGAGCTCGGATCGTCTTAAACACGGTGGTATCGTGACCCTTAAATCTGTCCCTGTAATCCGTCAAGGGCTGTGGCTCCTTTTCTACGTCCCCTTGTGGGATGTGACTTTCACGGGTCGTCGGGGCAATTGGATTTTTATATGTATCCGTCATTTTGGGGGTAAAATAAGCACTATGTACAGTCTCAAAGGAGTTGAATTTACTTAAATCTCGGTCCATTTTGAAATTCGTCACTCTCAATTTCCCAGAAGCGCCTTTAATTTCCGGTTTGGGGTGTGGCCTATATTCAAATGACTTAGTCGTCTCCGAACCCTTTTCGTTAAAGAATCGCTCATCCCTATGCATGACCTCAGAAAGGGGCGGTGGCTTAGCACCGGCAGTCCGTCCTCCCATGCCATAGGGCGGGTAGTCTGATTTGAATATACTGTTCATTTTGTTGTTTGTAAGCACATCGTCTTGACCGATCTGGAAACTCGTGGACTTGAGAAATTCTAGCCCGGATTCCTTTTGGATGATCGGAGCCTTAACGTCTGCTGTCATTGTCTCTTTTCTTTTCTTCGCTGAAATGATAAATGATATCGTCGGTGAGAGGTCAAAACCTCGTAACTACAGCTTGAAAAAGCTGGAGTTACGAGGTTTTGAACTCCCACTGACGATATGTAGAGCAGTTAGGATTGGAATAATCAATGTTCATTGAAAATACTCTTATTTGCAAAATTCAATTCGATTCATTTGTGTTTCTGATGTTCACAGGTTTTTAATTTGGGACAGTCTGAATGTTTACCGTCTGATAACGGGCTGAGAAGATAGATTTTATATATGAGCCGGGATCTGGAAAAACGTCCCTTATAGCATTTGAGACAGCCATACTTCACCAGTCAGTGCCTAAATGCAGACCGGTAGAAAACCATGCTGCTCTTTTACAATTGTTATAGGTCATAAAGAAGCTATTAGAGAACAACATGGAGCCTGATCAGACTGTGCGTATGCACAGGCTGGTCTGGGCCCGGTTTCTCGAAAAAACTTAAGTATAGACTCAAATCTCATGCTCAACTTTGAGTTGAGCAAGAAATTTTGCTCAACTGAGAATTTCGCCATAAGTGTGTTTCACGAAAAAACTTAAGTATATGCTCAACTGAGCACGGTGCTCAACGGGTTTTTTCTAATTTTCATTAACACAAGCGGCCTCAATCTCGATACTCTTCGGTAAATGAGAGTAAAAAAGAACGTTTTGACATTTTGCGGGAAAATGTGTCAATACATTAAATTGCCAGATTGACGCCAAAAGAACACACAATTATAGCCCTTATGACGGCTAAAAGACAGTCGATACTCGTCGACCAGACGACGCGATTACCGGATGGGTTCCCCATCCAGTGGCGGATCCAGAGGGGGTTCGGGGGGGGGGGTTCAAACGAACCCTCCTCTGAAGCCATATTATTTCAATTTCATGCAGAAATTCAGGCAATATTGTGTAAAACTAGGAAAACGAACCCCCCTTTTTGCATATTCGAACCCCCCTCACAGAAATCCTGGATCCGCAGCTGCCATCGGACGTTCAGTCCCAATAGGCCTAGTCCAACGCCAGGGGGTCCGGACCCCCTGACCCCCTTTAGATCCACCCATGGTTAATCCTTATACAGGCCACAAAGTTTTGATCTGTTGCAATGTAAATGTGATTGATCGAATGGTGTTTAACGCTTAACAGTAGTCACGTCCGTAGGAACGGGGTGGGGGAGGGGGGGGGTGGCTTAGCCCCAAGAAATGCCAATTTTTTCCATATTTTACACAAAATTTAGGGAACCCCAATTTAGCCTCCCAATATTCAGACAAAGGGGATTGAATCCTCCCGATTTGAAAATGCTTCCAACGGGCCTGGTAGTTACACCATAAAAAATATCATGCCTTCAGCACCTAGCCTTGTATTCCTTTGACTAATTCCTCTCACCAATTTTGCATCCGTTCGCTCTAGAGCCGCAAGTTGTTATCCCTTGTTTACCATGATCCTATAATTGTTGGGTGACAAATGCCTGGCAGGATATGGCCATAATTGAGGATTGAACTTGGGACCTCAAGACCCTTAGTTTAGACAGGCATGCTACAGTTGCAGCCTTCTTGCACTTGTCATGCATTGCAGACGACAAAATAGAGCCTGCAGAAAAATGGATTTTCTAGCAAGTAAAATTGAAGAAAAGGGCCATGCTCAGCATTTTCTTCTTTTGCCTTTTGTTTTCAAAAGCTTTCCTTGTACATGGTTTCAAAAACCTCAGACTGGTTGGGAAATCCTAGTGTTAAGGTATTCCACCAATAATGAGAATCGCGTGATGTCGGGCCCGGTGGTAAACATTCGGCGGTGGAACTTTCCACCGCCGGATGTTTACGACCGCGCCCGAATAGGATCAGACATGTAATGACAACGCTCGGAAAGTGCTGATGTTCTATGAATCTAAAAATGGCCACATTATGGGTATTCTACCTTGATGTAAGTAGTATCTCTGCACATGTTTGGATCCTAAAATGGCCAATGTCATTTCTGACATTCTATTGATTGAATGATTGATTGAATGGGGTTCAACGCCTCTCTCTACTACTAGTCTCTATAATCATATTTCAGCAGCTGGAGCACTCAACCATGGATTCCCGTCATTTTTCTCATCATTACAACCACAGCATCATTTTCGACCCCAGCTGTTTTCCCACTTAGGTATACTATCATTCAATCATAGGTGCGATACAAATTCAAATAGACGAAAGGAAATGGGACGGTCACAGACAGTAGCACCTCTTTAGTGAGACTCGGAGTTGATGCGTTACCAATTGTGCTATGGCCTCTGTCAACACTTTTTGAAAGGGGGGATTTTGAATGTATATACCCGGTAGACAATTTTTTACGATCATTCTGCAAGATAGCCATGTGATCCTATCATCTCAGAAATGTAAACGAAACAGGATCTGGAAAATGGGTATTTATGGCTATAATGTTTCAAGACAAGCCCATGCCCATGTACTGCCTGATCAGGATACATATTATTGCTCTCTGATATTTGCTACAAGGCATGGCGAACCCACCAGAGAATCATATGGATCTTAATCAGACTGTTTGTATAATATACAGGCTGATCTGGATCCATGTTGTTCTCAAAAAATTTTAGTTTTGTCCAAATTCAAAGATGTTGCAGATAACAATTTCAAGTGAATAATATTTTATGTTTTGATCTTTCAAAAGTTTCTTGTTTGAAAATATTATTGTGGAAGATGAAAATATTGCTTGCTTGTCAGAGGCAGTTTCTTCATTTTCCACAATGTTATAACTTATATTCATAATCCTTTATCTTGTGGGTAATCAATTTCAAAGTATCCTGATGTGATAATGGATTAATCCTTATCTGCTAGACTGGTCCAAAAGGAAAATGGTTGTTGACAATAATGCAAACCTGAATTATAATGTGAACTCTTCATTTGATATGGTAGAAAATATAAAGGGATACATGACGGAGTGACGGTAACTATGGACAGAAAGCTGGAAGGACAGTGTGGCGACTTGAATATGCTCCCCCGAAAATTTTTCGAGGAACATAAAGATAGCAGCTCCAGTCAATCGCAGGATAATTTCTTTGTTGACTTAACCCTTAACCAAACAGCAATCTTTTAGGGTGGTCTATTTCAAATGCTGCTGCAGACCACAAAATGGATGTTGATGAATATAGAATTTGTATGAAATGTAGCCTTGAAAATATTGAGGCAAAAGGAGAAAATGCTGAATATGTTGAATATCAGCATTTTTTTTCTTTTGTCTCAATGTCTTCCCAAGCCTTTTCTATTTGGGACGTGCAAACCATGGTTTTGTTTGGGAAATGGTTAAAAGCCATTATCAAACGGCAATAATTGGACTGATCCAAATCCAAAGATATTGCAGACAACAATATCAAATGAATGAAATTTGACATGATATTGGTCGTTCTGGGTAGAAAACATTGTGGAAAATGCATAAATTGCATGGGCAATTTCTTCATTTACCACAATGTTTTTTATTAAAGCCATTATCTTGTAGGGAGTCAAAACGAGTCATTATGTGGCATTGGTTAAATTTTACTACAGATTTTCCATAGAAATATGTCAAATACAGCTTAAAATATCATCAGAAATACCCCAGTGGGAAAAGAAGGAACCAGTGACCAGTTGGTTGTCAAGAAAAAAAGCTTTTGAAAGCACCAATTGGGAAAAGGATGCTTGTATTAACAGTTTCATCTTTTTCCACTATGTTATAGAAGCAAATCTGATTTACTATTTGCACCAGCCGTCATGCACAAAAGGGTATAAATAACTTTAGAGCCTTATAATATAGAAAGAGCCAGATAGTCGGATTAAAACTACTTTATTTTCAAACGTAGTCATCTTCAAATTAAAGACACTTATTCCATAAACGCTTTCCCAAACAGCAAAATGTCAGGGTTTTCCAATTTGAAAGGGGCTGCAGATGACGAAATGTGTTAAGATTTGATTTCACAAGATCAGTGCACAAAACAACGGAAAATAATGAGACAACAGGAGAAAATGCAGATTATCAGCATTTTCATCTATTGCCTCAAAGTTTTCCCAAGCCTCTTCTGTTAGAGACATCAAAACAATATCTTGTTTGGGAAAGTGTCAAGTTTGCCAATCACTGAAACTCGATCTATAGCACTAGCAGTCAAAGTCTTGGTATCCTAACCAGCCCTCCTCAGCAGCAGTAAATCATCATTGTCATCTTTTTCCCTCTCTTTGTCTCATTCAAGTTCCTTCAACATATGTTCCACAGATGAAAACACCAGTAAAACATCATGATTTTGTATTCAGCTGTTCTGTTAATGGTCCAATTCAGTCATTCCCTGAAAATATAGATACAACAAATCCAAGTTTTCTCTGATGAAATTTGCTCTTTGATGTTGATGTCGCTCATTTACATCAGAGCCCACTACCATTCAAAAGCAACGGAAAGTTCGACAAGTTGTGGCGCTTTGTTCACCGTCCGATCTTAAAGGATATTCTTAAAACGCCTTATGATACCGATCAATGAACCATTTATTGTCATGCCTGGTGAAAAATTTAAGACCAAAAAGTATATATCTAAAAGGTTTATAGGCAATGTTTTGCAACAACCCTCACCTGAACAGCCATAGATTACAATGACCTACTTTCCGTTGTTTTTGAGTGGTAGTGCGCTCTGATGTAAATGAGCGAAATCAACATATCAAAGAACGAATTTCATCAGAGAAAACTCGGATTAATGGAGTAGCAACCAATCAAACATTGTGTTCTAAACGCATTTGACATTATTTCATAGATTAATGAATATGTCATTAAAACATGTTATTTTTGCGTTCTTCTCCATATGGACTAGGCAACAAATAGCTGCTTTTTTATTCGAATTATCGCAAATACAGTATTTCCTTGAATAAAAAGCTGTTCATTAAAAGAAATTTTGACGAAAAATCCCTCATCTTCGTGTTTTTGAATTGCAAATGCAACACTGTTTATCGCCCGTTGTCATGAATTGTTTACTCATAACAAATATATGTTTCGACCAATCTAATTGGTTCCAGCAAGCTCTCGCTGAGGTCTCGCTGGAACCAATGAAAACGCTTTCCAGGACACAAAGAAAATCTGACTAAATGTGCCGTAACGCCAAGGGTGAATACAGAAACGACATTACGTTGTAGATTTCACACTTGGCTTGCGAAGATGCAGTTACTCACTAACTAAAATATCCGGACTCAGCTACAAAAGATATTGACCCTGAAATTCTAGCATGTTTGTGGAGCCAGATCATTTGAGTCAAGCGATGGTTTGTATAAAACGATAAGTGCAAAACTTGTCATTTACCGTTGTTAACTGTTGTTGTAGGATCCGATCTATGTAGCCCTTGACCTCTTTGATCTGTTTTAGATTAGTTGGATCTGCCAGCCGGGTTCTGGTCATGTGGGAGAAATACTGAAATGCAAAGGCCATGATAAGAATGAATAATATTATTTAAAAAAAACTGTGCTGTTGGTACACAATTGAAATTTCAAATAAATTTGATTCTGTTTCTACTGGGTATCAAGTTATCAACAACAAAAAGTTTGATTTGGAAATAACATGATTTACATTGCTCTTCCTAATAGGGCCTTAAAATACATTTTACATTACTTCGAAATAACTATGATTATCAAAATCTGTATTGAACTTTAAGTTGACAAATGAAATATCAAGTTTTGAAAGCTAATGTACTTTTCCACGAAAGTGATAGCTTATTTATCTTTTCACTGACAAAATCCCTACACATTGGTAACTTTTACATCTCATATCAGCGATGACGGCCTCCATTTGCGAGTTTTTCTTGTAGCTGTCAAGTGAAATACTGCATCTTACCCCACCCACCTTGGTCTACTTGGTTGGAACTAATATGAACGAATGGTTTCGTTTTCAAATACTATTTAGTGTACATAATTTAGCTTTTATTTAGTTAAAACAGTGTAATATTAATAAATTTCTCGCCATAAAATCGAAATAAAGAGTGATCGAAGGCGAAATGACAGGTCACAGGTCGGGTGCTCCGATAAAGCGAACGCACGTTTCTTTCGATCAAAATCACTAATCAAGCACATTTACGGGAAAATCTAGACTAGAAACTTACGTATTTTCATTCGAAAACGTTTACAAAATACTCCTTTTCCACTGCTGAATCTCTGAGTCGAGTGTCGCGGCCATTTTTGAGCATTCAAAATAGATTTGAGAAAGCCCCTGAGCATGCTCAACTATTCGTGCTCAAATCACGTGAATTGAGCACGAAGTTGAATCTGAGAATTTTCGAGAAACCGTTCTCATCTTCCATACTCAAAATCATGGCCGATTTGAGCACGGTGCTCAGATTTGAGCATGAGATTTTACTTAAGTTTTTTCGAGAAACCGGGCCCTGGATCCAGGTTGTTCTCAAATACCATAAAGGACGTTTTTCAAGATCCTGGCTCATATATTATGTTTGTTACAGCGAAAAAATATTGGGGCAAAAGGAGGCAACGTTGGCTATTAACATTTTGGTCTTCTGTCTCAATATTTTCTTTTCGAGTTCAAGCGATAGTTTGATCATCTGCAGTGGAGAAGGATTTTTACGCTTTACCAAATAAAACCTGACTTTGACATCTCCAGTAAAAGGGTCTTAAAACATTGAGAAAAAAGAAGAAAATTGTGACAACCAGTAGTCCTCCTTTCGCCTCAATATTTTCTTTGTTGTCATTTTGAAGAAAAATAGTTACCAACATTCATTTTCGTCTGCAGCAGTCTTCAAATTGGAACATTTTTTTTTTGTCGTCGGAAAAGGGATCAAAGACTATCTAGACGACATGTTCGCGCATCGAAGTAGATCATTAGTCACATTCTATCAAAATATTGACTTAACCAATCAAATCACTGACCAAATGGCTTCATTTTTTTTAATTTCATATCCGAAAAAATGGCTCGGTTCGACATTTTCGCTATACCTTGGTCGGTTCGAAATTTACTAGTAGCTAGGTTAACCCGTTCCCAAACAAGACCTGTTTTTGATGCCCCTAATAGAAATTACTTGGGAAAACATTTAAGCAAAAGAAGAAAATGCTGATAATCAGCATTTTCTCCTTTTGTCTCAATATTTTCTTTGCTATAGTGTATGCAAATCCCATCTTTATCAACACCTATTTTGTCATTTGCAGAAGCTTTAACAGGGAACATTCAGATTCCTAATTTTTGTCGTTTGGAAAGGGTTAAGGTCGCCATACCTCGGTCTTCGTACAATAGACCAAGTTTATAGCGAACAATCTCGCGTGTCTGGCAATGATAAAATAACAACACATAGAATCTTGTGAAATACAGAATTGTACGCGCCTTAACTTTCTATATATCGTCGCTTTTCGACAAAAACTCGTAACTGCAGCTGATTTTAAGCTGCAGTTACGAGTTTTTTTTGTTGGAAAGCAGCGATATGCATTCCCAGTTTATCGTTTTTCAATTTATTGGGGGGCATGCATAATGCCGCTTTCAACATTTTCCCCAATTATTTTGCGTTCCTGATATTTCTCTCACTAGTACATACGTAACACCATAAAGTGCTCGTCCGACGTAGATTATTAATTTTGCAGACTAATTCTTATACTAGATATCTGTGTCTAAGAGTAGTTTGCGACGGACCTAATTGTAAATCTTTATAAGCCAGATGCAGCAACATAGAGTGTTGTTTCCAACTCAATAAGCTGTAGGGGTCCCACTATACTACGTCTTCAAGTAAATTATCGTTGGTGGGGAGTCAAAACCTCGTAACTACAGCTTGACAAAGCTGGAGTTACGATGTTTTGATCCCCCACCGGCGTTATAGTAATGTCCTACGGCTTCAAACGTACCAACAGCTTAATTATTCAAAGTGGTTTCCAAAAGATAGGAATTTGGTGTATTTCATGTCAAAAATTCATGAATAATTCATTTTTGTCATTGCAAATGTAAAAATTGTGTAGGCCCCTATAGATCTAAACATTTTGGGTAAAGTAGAAATGGAGCGCTTAAAACTAGCAAATTACTTCTTTTCCCATTATGTTTTATTCGCAACTATTTTATATTTAAGACAAAATGCATTTCAAAGTTGCCGATAGGTACTAATATCATTTACAATTGCAATTTAAAATTATTCTGAAGGAGCCCTTCTATACGAGACATGCAGGAATATTGGTCAGAGAACGCGCGACACTTTCTGAAACATTTA
Source organism: Fragum sueziense (assembly GCA_963680895.1). Lineage (NCBI taxonomy): Eukaryota > Metazoa > Mollusca > Bivalvia > Cardiida > Cardiidae > Fragum > Fragum sueziense. Next base: position 49,626,937 of record OY804598.1, on the reverse strand, counting down.
AATCTCCTTATAGTAGAATACCCGTAATATGGCCATTTTGAGAACCATAAAACATCGGATATTTTCGAGAGTCATCGTTAAGTATCCGAACCTATTCGGGCGCGGTCGTAAACATTCGGCGGTGGAAAGTTCCACCACCGAATGTTTTCGACGTCTTCCGAATAATTCCGACGTCGCTCGAATCTCATTAGGGGTAGACTACCTTAACAACAAAATATGAACTGGTTGAAATCAAGTGTGTCCTATACAAAAATATCAAAGTTGCTAAAACAGAAACACCCGAAAGAAGTGTTGCTTAAATCTTAGAAGTAAAAGGAGAAAATTCTGGTCATCAACATTTTAAGGCACCAAAACCAAGGATTTTTCAAGGGGCTTAATTTATTGCTTCAAATGACTTGTTTTTAATTTCACGCAATTTCAGAAATTTGGAAAGTCTGCTTCTGACAGCAGGCTTTTTTGAATTGTTCTATTCTTCTCTCCGCAATATTTTCCGTTGACGTTATTTGCATTGCGCATTTCTAAAGTTCAGGGTTAAAGAATCTGTAGGCCTACATAAGATATAAATCTAATTAATCTATTAATTTTTGTCAGTCATTTTTCAAAATGAGAAATACCATAAACAATTCTTTTATTTACATATTGTTTTGTTAATTAAATACCCATTTATCCCTTTACTCTATGATAAAACTTCATTAAAATTAATTAGTAAATTAAACTAAACTTACCTAATTAATGACAAAATAAAATTAAAAAATTCCCTCTTCTTTTTCTATCGAATATCCTTTCTAATGAATTTGATTAAATATCTGTTCACATTTTGTCTTTTATGATTTTTTAAATAACTGGATAAAAATTAACTAAGCCGCACAATGCCGCGTGTAACGTGATCCAATTGTCTCTAATCTCCATAGAAATCAGGGGCGATAATCAATATAGACTAAAAATTAGCCTTCCAGTCTAAAATACTCTTTAAATGGAGATAAATTTACTCTCATTGTCCGTGTCAATTTGACGCTCTCTTATTTCAGCGCTATTCCCTTTTACGAAAAATAAACTGGAGTTTGTGGTGCAAATAAATAGTCCTTTGTTTAATTAAGATATAGATGATCATATTCTGAAATAAATTTTCTATGAAATGTTATTTTGTTATCGAGATAAATGTTTAAAAAAAATCCCAGATAATTTTCCAAGCATCTGTAAGACCTTGGATAAAATGTCACTTCCGCCAACATGTCAACAAGATTAGAAATTAACTTTAATCGACTCCTTAGTCAATGTGAAAATATTGCCAGCGACAAAGACTCGTGGACATGGAGATTTCAAAAGGTTCGATACCTGGAATACCTGTACAAAACTAAACGATTGCCAATTTCAACCGTCAACGCATTCGTCACCAAAACTCTTCGTACTTAGTCCAAATTTTATCCATCTAGAAATAGGATTAAATCACAAACAAACATTGATTTGACGTCCCGACTGGTAAAGTCTTGAGAATATGTTGGGATAAAAGAATAAATTAAAGTAACTGGTGTATTCTACAATGTCCTTGTTTTGGGGTAAGGTAATCATAGTCTTCTCTGATGAAAAATTTGCTCTTTGATATTTGGATATCACTTTTTATATCAGAGCGCACTACCATTCAAAAACTAAGGAAAGTAGGTCATTGTAAACAATGGTAGTTCAGATGAGGGCCTATAAATCTTTCAGAAATATTTTAGTCTGAAATTTTTCATCAGGCATGACAATAAATGGTTCATTTATTGGCAGGGTTTTCCCTGGATCTTGTAAAGAAGGGGTCCTTGGGACCCTCAGCTATGATTTTTGAGAGTCCTTGTGTTAATTTTAAGAGTCCTTTCTTAGAAAATCAGTTAAATATGAACACCAAATATTGGCCATATTTAAAAAGACTGCAGCAAACTCAGACCCATTTTTATTAGTATTTGGGTTTGTATGTTTAACAAAATATAGGCATCCAGCCTGTCATAGGGTTTGTATTGACCAAAATGGTGGAATTATTCTGAATGATATCAAAATCAAATTTAATTTATAAATGTAATTTACAAAGAACACTTAGGACTGGAATTTGATGATTCAGAGTTCCAATGCTACCCAGAAAACAGGAATATGTTTGGATTTTCGTATAACACTTTCTCCCATCTGGAAGTAGTCTTGATTTTATCAAATCTGGTAAAAATTAGGAAAAGTCACAGAAAAGTACAAAACAATTTGGGTACAAATCCCTTCTAACCACCAACCATCCCCCACCCCCCGCCTATAGGAGTATTTCTTATTTAAAGTGAGTAATAAAAATGGAACCTTATGTAAGCGTCTGTCAAGAATGTTTTTGATGTCATGCACATAATGTCTGCTTAAAAATTCCTACATGAATGTAAGCATGTGTAGTTTCGGTAAACTAGACGATCATAGCACTTCAAGTAAGTTAGTACTTGTACTTTTACTTGGGAGTCCCATGGGACGCACATAATATATTTTTAAGAGTCCTGAACCCAATTTTAAGAGTCTAGGACGCAATATCCTGCGTCCGGGAAAACCCTGATTTATTGGTATCATTAGGCATATTAAGGATAGTGTTTAAAGTCGAAGAGTGAACAAAGCACCATAACCTGTGCCGAACTTTCCATTGTTTTTGAATGGTAGTGTGCTCTGATGTAAATGAGTGACATCAACATATCAAAGAGTGAATTTCATCAGAGAAACTCGTATGAGGGGTACGGTAAATACCTGAAGTATAATGTGGTTATAGTGTGTAGTTGTCCTTGGTAAGTCTCCAGTATTGCATCCACATGTTGTTGGTTGGCTGACCTCCAGGAGATTACACGGTACTCAGTTGTCAAGTGCTAAAATAAACACCCAGCACTACCTCACTCTGACCAGTGATGTCATGGTTCATGACCTCTGTGATGGCTGATTTCACCGTGACTCATCACAACAAAATGCTAATTACCGGCATTTTCTCCTGTTGCTTCACAAACTTGTCTATTGGAATTTGCTTTGTCGTCTGCAGCAGCATTCACATAAGAGAATCCTTAAACTTTGTTGTTTGGGAAAAAATTAAATACATTTTGTTATTCTGTAGTATGTGGAAGCATTGCAAGAGAAGCTTGGAGAAATTAAAAGATCAACCAGGTATGAATATACTTAAACAATTATCTAAAAATTTAATGATCAGTGTTTCTTTGATTACATGTGATGTCTTAAGTTAAGTTAATTAAGTACTCTTAACGACTTAGCCCTTTACAGATAAATGACACCTTTTGACACTCCCAATAGAAAAGGCTTGGGAAAACATTGTGGAAAAAGAATAAATTACCTATGGTAAGCATTTTTCGTTTCCCAACAATGTTTGCCTGTAAGAAAGACCTGAATATATGTAAAATGTCAGTCATTTGAAATTGTGTCGTCTGCATCATCTGCATCATCTTTGATTGATTTTTTACCACCTCAAAATATTGTCCTTTGGTAATGGGTTACATGTAAAGTACATACAGCTTTTTATGCCCTCGTATCGCAAGATGTGGGGCATATTGTTATACGCCCGAAGGGTCGTATTATGTTATGGCCCCGCTCGTCCGTCCGTCTGTCCGTCCGTCTGTCCGTCTGTCTGTCTGTCCGTCTGTCCGTCCGTTAGCAATTTCTTGTGTGCGCAACTCCTCCTACAGTTTTGATCGGAATTTGATCAAACTTGCAACAATTGATCTCCATGGTGTCTAGTTGTGCACTGCGCTTACGGAATTCAGATAACTATTTTCGTTCTTGAATTATCTGCCCTTGAATTAAAAAAATGCCCATTTTCTTGTGTGCGCAACTCCTCCTACAGTTTTGATCAGAATTTGATCAAACTTGCCACAATGAATCTCCATGGTGTCTAGTTGTGCACACCGCTTACAGAATTTAGATAACTGTTTTCGTTCTTGAATTATCTGCTCTTGAATTTAAGGAAAAATGCCCATTTTCTCAAAAATGCCCATTTTCTCCTGTGTGTTATTTCTACAGTTTCAACCAGAATTTAATCAAACTAGCCACAATGAATCTATATGGTGTCTTGTTGTGCAAACAAAATTTTGATAACTTTTCATGTTTGAATTATCTGCCCTTGAATTGAAAAAATGGCCAATTTTTACTGACAAGCCCCTCTCGGGCGTATATGCGCCGCTCTGCGAAGCTCTTGTTTTACTAGTGTCTGTCTGTCTGTCCATCTCTCTGTCGGAAAACTGAACATTTGCCTTTTCTTCAAAAGTATTTGACATACAAAGCTCAAATTTGATATGCAACTTTCTTTCAATGATATCTATCTGTTCCATGCAATTTGACTTTCCTCAAGGTCATCTTTTTACCCTTATTTCCCCTTTACACGAAAACTTAACATTTTAGAAAAATGGCCATTTCGGGGGCATTGGTGTTTCACAAACACATCTTGTTTTCTCATAATTTTTGGACGGGTCCGAAACCAGGCAAATTGGGAAAATGGGTTGTTCTGTTAAAAATTTGGAAGACATTTTTATCACAGATTGCAAATTGAGCCCTGTGTATAGTTAACTACAGTATATGAATTCAACTGAAGGGACTTCCAGTTTGACCTTGAATTTTCTTTCAAAAAGAAGGAAACACTTTTGTATTGGGAATTTTCTCTCCAGATTTTTGGGAAAAATACCCTTTTTTGGCATTGGGTACGAACTGGTCCAAAGAAGGAGAAAACACGCTGATAAGATTTAGTAGAATTCTGATTTTCCTCCTGATTGCAGACACCACCTAGTGACCTAGGTCAATTTCAAAAACAAATTGCTAATGACTGAATAATGAATTAAGAAATAAATATTCAAAACTTGAAGGGTTCATTTTACTCTTTTTTTATGCCCCCGTATCGAGAGATCGGGGGCATATTGTTTTACTCGTGTCCGTCTGTCTGTCTGTCTGTTTGTCCGTCCTTCCGTCCGTCTGTCTGTCCGTCCGTCTGTCCGAAAAATTAACCTTTGCCTTTTCTCCAAAAGTATTTGACATACAAAGCTCAAATTTGGTATGCAACTTTCTTTCAATTATATCTATCTGTTCCATGCAATTTGACCTTCCTGAATGTCATCCCTTAACCCTTATCAACCCTTTACTCTACGAAAACTTAACCTTCTACTTCGAAAACTTAACCTTTGCCTTTTCTCCAAAAGTATTTGACATACAAAGCTCAAATTTGGTATGCAACTTCCTTTCAATGATATCTATCTGTTCCATGCAATTTGACCTTCCTGAATGTCATCCCTTAACCCTTATCAACTATTTACTCTACGAAAACTTAACATTCTACTTCGAAAACTTAACCTTTGCCTTTTCTCCAAAAGTATTTGACATACAAAGCTCAAATTTGGTATGCAACTTCCTTTCAATGACATCTATCTGTTCCATGCAATTTGACCTTCCTCAAGGTCATCCCTTAACCCTTAAGAACCCTTTACTCCACGAAAACTTTACATTTTAGAAAAATGGCCATTTCGGGGGCATTTGTGTTTCACAAACACATCTTGTTATTAACATGTCTTTTGTGGCTGTTGCAGCTTTATATTAACTTGCTTAAATCTTTCCATTTGGGAAAGGGTAAAGACATATTTCACAGAGTATAAATATAGCAATAGATACATAAATACAATTTAAAAACAAAATTTCAATGGTTTGTTTACAGCAAACCATCTCAGGAGATACTTACTGAATATGCCAGAAGAGTCGACTTTCTGAAGGGTATTCTAGAGGCAGAGCAAAAAGTAAGTGTAGTCAATCTTTATTATTATGCTCCCTGAAAAAATTTCTGGGGAGCATATAGTCACCACGCTGCCCGTCCGTCCACAGCCAGATCTCAGCAACCCTTGGACCAAATTCAATGAAATGTGAACTCCCCGGCAAAATCCCTAGGGCTCTTTTTCTCCGTTTATTAATTTGAGGCTGCATCATGGAAAAATGGGCCTAAATTTAAAAATTAGTTTTTCTCTAATTTCTCTTCTTTTAATGTAAGGCCTGGGTAATCAGTTATGGAACGAAATCTGTATGGTGCAAATGGACAATTTTAAACGATTCTAAGACGATTTAAAGGGAAGTAATTTTCATTGCTCTCAAATTTTGAATTTTTGGCTTTCTTTGGGATTTTTGCCGACTCTTCATACAATTTAGAAACATTTTCACAAAAATTGTTTAAAATATTCCCGGAAATCCGAGCACACTCAATCATTTCCGTTGTTACGAAAACAGGCGATATTGCATTTAACCGTACTTTAAAGATGCTTGGACCTACGGACGTCAAGGAATAAGTCGAAATATAACGACAGTGTCTGATCCAGGATTTGAAAAACATGGGGGAAATTCCCGCATTAGTTTTCAAAACTTGCGGGATCTGTAATTACAATGGGGGACTTCAAGTTTGCTTAACCAAATAACAAAACAATTGACTACCGCCGTCTCACTTTCAAATACGTTGGACGACTTATTTTCGTCATCCACATTTGTTTCACGGCCAAAGAAATCGTTAATACGCCGTTTTTTCCCTGTCTGATCCATTGTTTGTCAAAGAAAATGCAGACGATTTCGATCATTACTGTGTATGACAACAAACATAAAATTCGAATTTTCCTGTTAACGAAAACGATTTTTAAAATTTTCTTTGTAAGTAGATCTAATTCACTTCGAAAAAAAAACTAGATCTAAATCTATTTTTTCAAAAGTGGTTATTTTCTTATTGATATTATTTTTTCTCGCACAATGAACATATAAATGAATGTAATCAAAAGTTCGTTTAAATAAGATTTGTAAATCATTGGTCAATTTCGACTGCTACTAGAGTGGGAATAACTCCGAATAAGATAGTATGAATAACTATAGTTATATACTACACGTGGTCTTTGTTGCGATCGAACTCAACCGTAGTAAACAATAAGGGAAGTCACTCTTATGATACCGCTCGAAGAAAAATGTAAATAGTTAGACGTGACTTGCTGTCAAAGGCTAGATTTATTGATATTCCTTTTTGATTTTTTTTTGCGCGACTATCCCGCGCTTGATTGAAAATCATGCGTGATCTTTCAGAAATGCCGGGGATTCTCGCAATCGCGCGTCCTAGATCAGACACTGATAACGATTCTACCAGAAGTGCATTACCCAGGCCTTACCTTAATGGGCAGAATTTAATGAAATTTTGTACTTATGTGATAAATGAGAAGTTCTAGACCATAGTCTATAAACATTGTGTATACAAAAAATTGCATCATGGGAAAAGGGGGCTTAATGACTGATAGTTTTTATTTTGTGACAAACGCTTATTCGTGGGTTCATAATACGTCTATGACGGCTCTTGTTAGCTCACCTGAGCATGAAGTGCTCAAGGTGAGCTATTGTGGTCACTCAATGTCCGTCGTCTGTCCGTCTGTCCGTCTGTCTGTCCGTCTGTCAACAATTTGGTGTTTACACTCTAGCATCCACAAAAGTTGGCCAATCTTGATCAAACTTGGTCAAAGCAAGTATGGGCATAAGTTCTCGGATGAGTTCAATTATGGGCCTTATCGGACCAGAATGTGCGGAGTTATCTGCCCTTGAATGTTAAAAATGCTGTTTTTAACTTTGTTTACACTCTAGCATCTACAATTATTAATCAATCAAGACAAAACTTGGACATAATGTTGGAGACCATAAGATCTCGGATGAGTTCGATTTTCAGTCTGATCTGGCCAGAAAATCGAGAGTTATGTGCCCTTGAATTTGACAAAATTGCCGTTTTCGGCTCTTTTCGACCTTGTTTACACTCTAGAATCTACAATTATTGATCAAGCTACACAAAACTTTGACACAATGTTGGAGACCATAAGATCTGGGATGAGTTTGATTTTCAGTCTGATCTGACCAGAAAGACGAGAGTTGTGTGCCCTTGAATTTGTCGTTTTCGGCTGTTTTCGACCTTGTTTACACTCTACAATTTACAATTATTGATCAAGCAAGATAAAACTTGGACACATTGTTGGGGACCATAAGATATCGGATGAGTTAGATTTTCAGTCTGATCTGTATAGAAAGTCAAGAGTTATGTGCCCTTGAATTTGACAAAATTGTCGTTTTTGACGGTTTTCGACCTTGTTTACACTCTACAATCTACAATTATTGATAGGGATGGGAACGAATACTCGATTAATCGAGTACTCGATTGAACGTCCGAGTATCGATTACCAATTTTACTAATCGAGTAATCGGAAAGAAAAAAATACTATCAGCAGAAAAATGAAAAATCGTTTCCAAACTCAAGTTGTTGAAAATATCGATCGCTCTTTTCCAACACTCTACCGTGCAAAGGGTAGAGTATGTAACACCTGGTCATCCGCCCATTATCTAACCCCTCGATTCTGTCCTAATTTGCAGTCAAGTGCTAACAGCTATTGTTCTCGCTGTCAAACAATGTCATAAATTTTCGCACCTTCGGCGCTCTTTACTCTGATTTCGGGCGATGCATTTTAATTGGACGTCCGTAAGATTTACCTTGGAGTTGATTGATAAATGCGATATTCGATCAGCCGATTATTGGATTATTGTTAAGATTTCATTCTAGTATTGCTGTTTGTTTCTCAAAAAAGAAGCATACCATTCTCGATTACACGCAAATAAATTCAAGAAAGTCTAACAATGCCTCCCTCATAGTGACTTGTGTATATCTCACAACATGCGTAAATATTATGAACGCTTTTGAGATAAATAACAACAACAAACTTGCGGATTTTTTTATTTTATTTTTCATGAGTTTAATGGAAAGACTTTGAGACTTTCTGTAATTCTCACAACATATCTAACAATTGTCCATTTTTCTCAAATAAAATACAGATCAAATGTCATCTAAAGAGATATTTATACCGAAGATATGCTGCATAAATTGCTGATGAACATGCTGGAAAACGCCGATACTATAACCAAAAGACGACGTTTCTATCCGAGTACTCGAGTACTCGATCGGAAGGGTGACCGAGTACTTGATTAGTAAAATTGGTACTCGTTACCATCCCTAATTATTGATCAATCAAGACAAAACTTGGACACAATGTTGGAGACCATAAGATCTGAAATGAGTTTGATGTTTGGTCTGAATGAACCAGAAAGACAAGAGTTATTTGCCCTTGAATTTTACAAAATTGATGTTTTCGGCTATTTTCGACCTTGTTTATACTCTAGAATCTACAATTTTTGATCAATCAAGACTTTACTGGGACACATAGTTAGGGACAATAAGATCTCGGATGAGTTGGATTTTCAGTCTGATCTGACTAGAAAATCGAGAGTTATGTGCCTTTGAATTTGACAAAACTGACGTTTTCGGCTGTTTTCGACCTTGTTTATACTCTAGAATCTACAATTTTTGATCAATCAAGACTTTACTTGGACACATAGTTAGGGACAATAAGATCTCGGATGAGTTGGATTTTCAGTCTGATCTGTATAGAAAATCAAGAGTTATGTGCCCTTGAATTTGACAAAATTGATGTTTTTGACTGTTTTCAACCTTGTTTACACTCTAGAATCTACGATTATTGATCAACAGAGACAAAACTTTCACACTATGCTGCTTATTATAAGACCTTGCATGAGTTTGAGTTTTACTCCAATAGAATGAGAAAGTGGGCAGTCATGCATGTGCCCTTGAATCTGACAAAATTGCTGTTTCGACTCTAACAACCACAAATAATGAACAATCAAGACAAAATTTGGATTATGATGTTAATAACGATAAGATCTTGGATTAATGAATTTTAGAATAATCAGAATATAGTTTGTTCAGATTTCTGCCTTTCAAATTTTACTCTAACAACCTCAAATAGTGACTGATCAAGACAAAACTTGACACAATGGTATTGACCATAAGTTTGTTTTCAGTCTTAAAATCTTAAATTTCAACTTAATTGAACAAAACTGTTGCTCATATCATTTTGGTTCAGGTGAGCGATATAGGACCATCATGGTCCTCTTGTAATAATGATAAACCCTTTCCCAAATGGCAAAAATTTGGACAATCCCAAATTGAAAATTGCATCAGATGAGGAGAAAGATGTTGACAAAGATATTTGTGTTCAATATAGCATGGAAAAATATTGAGGCAAAAGGAGAAACAGCTGATTATCAGCAATTATTTCTTTTGCCTCAATGCATTGCATTCTCAAGACCCTGGTCAACAAGATCCAGTTTGTGAAAAATGAATGTATAGTAAGGGATTCACAAGGAAGACATTCCAGATTCAGAAAATTAACTGAAAGTGAAAAGTGTCGGCCCTAGTCTGGCTGCGCGGACTGTGCAGGCTGACTAGGGTCGATAATTTTCACACTTCCTATAAGGTCCCTTTAAGTGTGATAGACCACATTAAATCATATACCATTACTTTCCAGACAACTGCAAGTGAGAAGATCCTGGCAGCTGAGAGGCTCGCGCCTGTGACTCGCACACAAAAGTCTGCGGGAGTGGCACCGAAAGAAGTACACCTGCAGACTAAGTCAAGGCTTGAGAAAGATGTCAGGGCAGAGCTCCTGGGTGAGGACACCTCCAAAACACAGAATGGTAAATAGAAATTTTCATTTTTTCCAAGGATTTTCCTTGATTTCGGCAATTACTATCCTATTTTCCGTTCGTTCTTTGTCTGAATTGCCTTCCGTTTCTAATCCAAAGGTGGCCATTCTAAATTTTCTGCATTTCATTCCAATTTTTTTTGTTTTTTGCAATTTGACCAAGCTAGGGACTGTAGCTTTAAAAAGAGAAGAAACGTAGGAAAGGGAGATAATCCTTTATTGTTGTCATTTTAAAATTTGAGTTCTTTCCCTTTGATTCATTACATGCCAGTGAGGTTGTGTGGTACTGGTTATGTGTCTGTCAATCCATGATGGAACAATGACATTCCAAATTTGTTATTTCAAATCCAAACCCTATGTTGTTGGTACTCATTTGAATCGTCTCAATGAGACGATTCTAATGAGTAGCCACAACATAGGATTTGATGAAATTTTGGTGAAATTTTTCATTTTAAAAAGTCATCACCTCCTCTTATCTGTAGCTTTCTGATACTTACAGGTACTGATGGATTACGACAAAGAAAGCCTGCCGAGGACACTGATATTGATGCAGTATTAAAACATCATAGGAAAATGCATGAGAAATTAGCGGAAGACTTGCTGCATCACACACACAACTTGAAACATTTTGCCTACGCTTCGAGGGATATAGTTAAAAAGGATATAGAGGTATGATGTTTAACCCTTGCCCAAACGTAAAAATTTAGGGCAGTCCACTTTGATAGCTGCTACAAACAACAAGATGTATGTTGATAACTGTAAGATGTGCATAAGATATGGCACAGAAACTATTGAGGCAAAAGGAGAAACTGCTGGTTATCAGCAGTTTCTTCTTTTGTCTCAATATTTTCCCAAGTCTTTTCTATTAGAGACATCAAAACCAGGTATCGTTTGGGAAAGGTTTAAACCAGACGGCTAAGTTTCTTGGTAGTAAATATTGTTGGAAATGAGGGAATTGCTTGTCACAAGCAATTTCTTCATTTTCTCACAATGTTTTCCAAATCCAATAGCTTGTGAGGCATAAAAAAGTGTCAATGTGTGGGAATGGGTTAAAAACCCTTGCCCAAACGAGAGTTTTTGTGACATTCCTAATAGAAGCTTTTTTATAACATGATAATCAGTGTTTTCTCTCTTTGTCTCAATATTTTCTTATCTGTCGGATACACAAATTTTATCTTAACATCATTTTTTCCAGACTTTTTAGCTCACCTGAGCACGAAGTGCTCAAGGTGAGCTATTGTGGTCGCTTTTTGTCCGTCGGCGTCCGTCCGTCCGTCCGTCCGTCCGTCTGTCCGTCCGTCTGTTCACAATTTGTTGTTAACACTCTAGCATCCACAAATATTGACCAATCTTAACCAAACTTGAACAAAACATGTATGACCATAAGTTCTCGGATGAGTTCGATTTTGGGTCAGATCGGACCAGGAAGTCAGGAGTTATGTGCCCTTGAACGTCAAAAATAGCTACTTTTTAACTTGTTAACACTCTAGCATCTACAAATATTGATCAATCAAGACAAAACTTGGACATAATGTTTAGGACTATAAGTTCTCGAATGAGTTCGATTTTGGGTCAGATCGAACCAGGAAGTCAGGAGTTATGTGCCCTTGAACGTCAAAAATAGCTACTTTTTAATTTGTTAACACTCTAGCGTCTACAAATATTGATCAATCAAGACAAAACTTGGACATAATGTTTTAGACCATAAGATCTCGGATGAGTTCGATTTTCAGTGTGATCTGATCAGAAAGACAAGAATTATGTGCCCTTGAATTTGACAAAATTGCCATTTTAGGCTGTTTTTGACCTTGTTTACCCTCTAGAATCTACAATTATAAATCAATCAAGACAAAACTTAGACACAATGTTTGGGACCCTAATATCTTTGATGAGTTCGTTTTTCAGTCTGATCTTTTTCAGAAAGTTGAGAGTTATGTGCCCTTGAATTTGACAAAATTGCCATTTTCGGCTGTTTTTGACCTCGTTTACACTCTAGAATGTACAAATATGAATCAATCAAGACAAAACTTTGACACAATGTTTGGGATTATAAGATCTTTGATCATTTGGATTTTCATTCTGATCTGATCAGAAAATCGAAAGTTACTTGCCTTTGAATTTGACAAAATTGCCTTTTTCGGCTGTTTTCGACCTTGTTTACACTCTAAAATTTACAATTATTAATCAATCAAGACAAAACTTGGACACAATGTTGGACACCAGAAGATCTGGGATGAGTTCGATTTTCACAACGTTATTGACCATAAGTTCGTTTTCAGTCTTAAAGTCATAAATATTAATTGAATAGAACAAAATTGTGGCTCATATCCTTTTGGTTCAGGTGAGCGATATATAGGACCATCATGGTCCTCTTGTTATAAAAACAGGCTGATCTTATTCTATCCTGTCTGCCTGACTGTGTTGAAAGTTCTTCAATCAACATGACAATGTCAAGCGCGGATCCAGGTATTTTTCCCAGGGGGGGGTCATCCGATCTTTAACCCCTTTTTTCACCAAATTTAGATACATGTCAACCATGAAGGACTAAATATGACAACGGTTTGTCGTGGCACACAGAGACAAAAGACGCAGCTTATTTGGGACATAACCAGTAATCTTTTTGATAACCCCCTTTTTCGCCAAATTCCAGGGGGGTCATAACCCCCTATCCCCCCCCTCTGGATCCGCGCATGAATGTCCTTTCAGACAAAACTGTCTCCCACCAATGGTTTGAAAATTGTTAACTTATGTGGGCGAGCAGCCAGAGGCTGGCTAGCGATGTTTTGGTGTTACTGGTATGAGAAACAACAAGAATCCAAGGTTATGTGCTCCAGCTGTTGCGATGTAACCATAGCAGTTGAAAGAGGTGTTAAACCTCTATCAATCGATATAAGCTCAAGGTCGTCCACAGAGATCAAGGTCACATATGATATCCAGGTCATAGTTTTAAGAAATAATGATTTCATGGGCAATTGTATTTCACAAACATATCTTGGCTATTGTCATGGCGTTGTGTCCGTCGTGCGTGTGTCCGTCGTGTGTGTGTCCGTTCGTAAACTTTTTCTTTAAAAATCTGCTTCTCAAAAACTACTGGATGGATTTCAACCAAACTTCACAGGAATGATCCTTGTTTCTTTCCATTTCAGAAAGTTACAGAGACAAATAGACTGGCAGACTCTAATTATGGAAACCTACAAGTGCAAAGTCAGAGACTGGAAGCTAAAACTAAATCATGTAACTGGTGGATTTGGATAATGTTATTTATGGTGACTGTGACGTTCTTGTGTATGATTGTGTTCATGAGAATCTTCCCCAAATCTTGATGATTTGTGGGAATTTAGAAGTAAATACATGTACCAACAACATAGGGTTTCGATTTGAAAACCTACAAGTTCAAAGTCAGAGACTGGAAGCTAAAACTAAATTGTGTAACTGGTGGATTTGGATAATGTTATTTATGGTGACTGTGACGTTCTTGTGTATGATTGTGTTCATGAGAATATTCCCCAAATCTTGATGATTTGTTTTCTAAATAAAGACAAAATGAGTACCAACAAGGTAGGGTTTGGATTTAAAATCCTGCAAGTTCAGAGTCAGAGACTTGGAGCCAAAGCCAAATCCTGTAACTGGTGGATTCAGATTGTGTAATTTATGTTCCCAATAAAAAAGGCTTTGGAAAACATTGAGACAAAAGAAGAAAATGCTAATAAACAGCATTTTCTCCTTTTGTCTCAATATTTTCTGTGCAATATTGTAGACATATACCATCTTTAACTATATTGGTTTTGTGTTCTTCAGTAGCTTTTTAATTGAGCCAGTCTGAAATTGTGACATTTGGGAAAGGATTAATTGAAAAGACAAGAGAGGGTGAAGTAGACAATACAACTAAGCTTGTATTCAACAGCCATTTAACCCTTTCCCAAACAAGACCTGGTTTTGACGTCCCTAATAGAAAAGGCTTGGGAAAACATTGAAACAAAAGAAGAAACTGCTGATAACCAGCAGTTTCTCCTTTTGTCTCAATATTTTCTATGCCATATTTTACACCAAATTCTATCTTTTTATGCCCCCGATAGGGAGGCATCATAAATTTGACTTGTCCGTCCGTCCGTCCGTCTGTCCGTCCGTGTTTACGAGAGACCTGTTCATGGGTAGTATGCATGTACAAATGAGGTTTATTGGGTAGATTTTCTTTGTTGGGTATACCCAACAATTTCGGGCATTAATTCTTGTCCATGATTGTTTTCTTGGGTATATCCTAGAAAGTACCCATGAAATTTTCAGACATAATAAAGTCCGTGAAATTTGTCCGTATCTCGGACTCCCCATAAATATATTCAATTCATATTCCGCGCCTTTTTGTTTACCGGATATAGTCTAGATCATTTGGATGATTCGGCATTTGTCGCTATTCGCCTGCGACTGGTTCCCGTATGCTGGAAGTACGTATCTGCATACAGTGAAGAGCGCCGGAAACCAATGATTGATTTTCGGCAGAGGTCATTTTCACCGGAGCACGAACTCGACTTTATGGGTATGTTTAGCTGAATTCTTGTGAACATTAAGTTTAAATGGTGAATAACTGAAACTTGTGAGGTATAATTGCTTAGAATCGCAAAATTTGTTTTTCAAATACTTTCCTTTACAATTTGTCATGTGTTTTCGCGATTTTTGCGATCTCCTTGACTCGAAAAAGAAAGGTATCTAGAAACTTAGTTTTGATTGCAGACACAGATCTTTTGTATTCTCTAACTTGTTTTATGATTAAATGAATATTAATCCAGGTATATTGACACGATCGTAGGATTTGAATGTTGTACGCATATACAAATGAGGTTTATTGGGTAGATTTTCTTTGTTGGGTAGTTCTACCCAACAATTTCGGAAGAAAGAGAAAGAAAGAAAAAAATATTATATTATTCAAATCATGAATTATTTAGTGTCATTAAATGAAAACAAAACATTCGGGAATTGTTGGTTCTTCCACGATTATATTCTTACCCATTTAATTTGATCTATATGTCATTCATGTCATTGTGGTAACCAAGATCTTGAACTCTGTTTGATTTTCAAACCATAAGATAAACATTTTTTCAGAAAATCATATATAACATTAAAGAACCTTTTTTCCCGAATACCATGTTTTAGCCGTCTGGTAGCCATGGCAACAGAAAAGGAGATTTTCCTCCATATCTCAATGACATCGTTGAATGATATCTCCTCCTAAACTAACAGGCCAATTTCTACCAAACTAGGCAGAAATATTCCTTAGGAGGTCACATTTGAAAAATTTCTAGCAGAATTGCAATTTATTAAAAAAACACTTCTGGTTGCCATGGCATTAGAAAAAGAGAAATTACACGAAATCTGTCAGAAGCAATTTCTCAATAAATGCAGAGCCAAATTTGACAAAACTAAATATTTGCATTGCTTATGATATTGCTAAGAGGTACTTTTCTTTGCTTTTCAATATGAAATATGTCACAGAAAAAGGGGACTTCTTGTCTCACCAGTATCAATATTGTTCTCCTATAGGTATTGCTTGTTAGGTAAGAATGTAGGAGGACAATGTGCATTCTGATAAGACTGCTCTTGAGAAATTGCTGATCTGGAACCAGTGTGATCTAAAATGCAATAATGAGCCATTCTTCCATGTCTCGGCTCATTGAAATTTTATATCCTTTCCCAAACAAGTCCTCGTTTTGACGTACTTAGAAGGAAAAAAGGAAAATACAATTGGGGAAAAGAAGAAATTTTTGACAATTCATCTTTCACCTAAAATTTTTGTTAAACATTCCATACACATTGTATACTTTTGACATAGATAACTTTGTAGTCTGCAAGACTGCAACTCCTTTCAAATATCAACAGCCTTAAACTGTGCTTTAGAAAAAGATTGATTTTACTACTAATTCTCTAACGGGATTTATACATCTGCATGCGAACTTAATATAGATTCCGTTCATTCCCGTTTGTCACTGAATAGGACTCGCATATTACGGTTCGCATTTGAAATTGTAAGCATGACCTACTTATATACATTGTTAGAAATTGAAAATATACAGATGTGCTATTTTTTACGTGTTTGATTGGAACTATTTAGGCTAAACAAACTATATTCTATATTATACAGTTATTTATTTCTTAGCTTGTTAATATGCTGTTATATGGACCAAAAAATTGTTATTGACCGAGGCGCTAGCCGAGGTCAATAACTGTTTTGCGGTCCATATCAACAGCATATTAACCAGCTAAGAAGTAAATAACTGTTTTATAATATGAACTATAAATATTTTCTTTATTTTTCAGATATTGTCTTGCAAGCAAATAACTAAAAGAGTTTTTAAAATAATAAAGACTTGGTGATTGAGCATTTTTATTTAAATGGCGTGACATCATTAAAATCAGATGATGTCATTAAAATAGCACGTAAACTCACGTAACGTCATGACGACCAATTCACTTGGACGCTTTATCATCGCCACGGTGCATTTCTTCAAGCATCGGGCGCACATAGATTTTGGAACCCACTAGATTTTGGAAATTCCGAAATCTATAAATAGATAGGTCAATATCATGATGCGCGTGCATCTAAATTCAGAAATTCCGATTTCTATAAATAGATAGGTCAATATCGATAAATAGTGACCTGAAATTATTGTTGGACCAATCACGAAGCGTTTATTTATAGTTCATATTATAATCCCCAATAACTAACACGTCCGCAGATTTTTTACCCGAAAATGGTGGAAAATATGGCTTTAATAATGTTTTATTTTGTTTATTTATAATATTTGGGTTTTTTGCAGTTGTCTTTTATTAGCTCACCTGAGCACAAAGTGCTCAAGGTGAGCTATTGTGGTCACTCAATGTCCGTCGTCCGTCCGTCCGTCCGTCCGTCTGTCCGTCCGTCTGTCCGTCTGTCTGTCAACAATTTGGTGTTAACACTCTAGCATCCACAAAAGTTGGCCAATCTCAATCAAACTTGGTCAAAGCAAGTATGGTCATAAGTTCTCGGACAAGTTCGATTATGGGCCTGATTGGACCAGAAAGTGCGGAGTTATCTGCCCTTGAATGTAAAAAATAGCTAGTTTTGACCTTGTTAACACTCTAGCATCTACAATTATTGATCAATCAAGACAAAACTTGGACATAATGTTGGAGACGATAAGATCTCGGATGAGTTCAATTTTCAGTCTGATCTGACCAGAAAGACGAGAGTTATGTGCCCTTGAATTTGACAAAATTGCCATTTTTGGCAGTTTTCGACCTTGTTTACACTCTAGAAACTACAATTATCAATCAATCAAGACCAAATTTGGACACAATGTTGGGGATCATAAGATCTTTGATGAGTCCAATTTTCAGTCTGATCTGATCAGAAAGTTGAGAGTTATGTGCCCTTGAACTTGACAAAATTGACGTTTTTGACTGTTTTCGACCTTGTTAACACTCTAGAATCTACAATTATTAATCAATCAAGACAAAACTTGGACACAATGTTTGGGATTATAAGATCTTGGATGAGTTTGATTTTCAGTCTGATTTAATCAGAAAGTCGAGAGTTATGTGCCCTTGAACTTGACAAAGTTGCCGTTTTTGACTGTTTTCGACCTTGTTTACACTCTAGAATCTACAATTATTGACTAATCAAGACAAATTTTGGACACAATGTTGCAGACCATAATATCTTGAATTAGTTTGATTTTCAGTCTGATCTTAACAGAAAGACGAGAGTTATGTGCCCTTGAATTTGATAAAATTGCCATTTTTGGCTGCTTTTGACCTTGTTTGCACTCTAGAATCTACAATTATCAATCAATCAAGACAAAACTTGGACCCAATGTTGGGGATCATAAGATCTCGGATGAGTTTGATTTTCAGTCTTATCTGATCACAAAGTGGAGAGTTATAGCCCTTGAATTTGACAGAATTGCCATTTTTGGCTGTTTTCGACCTGTTTTACACTCTAGACTCTACAATTTGTAAAGACAAAACTTGGACACAATGTTTGGCACCATAAGATCTCAGATGAGTTCGATTTTCAGTTTGATCTGATCAGGAAGTCGAGAGTTATGTGCCCTTGAATTTGAAAAAAAAACTGCTTTTTCGGCTGCTTTCGACATTGTTTATACTCTAGAATCTACAATTATTTATCAATCAAGACAAAACTAGGACACAGTTGGGCACCATAAGATCTCATATAAGTTGGATTTTCACAACGCTATTGACCATAAGTTCGTTCTCAGTCTTAAAGTCATAAATATTAATTGAATTGAACAAAAGTGTTGCTCATATCATTTTGGTTCAGGTGAGCGATATAGGACCATCATGGTCCTCTTGTTACTAAATAGTTTATAAGGTTATAAAAGAGAGAGAGAATAGGGTCAGAAAGTTCCTGTACTTCTTGGGTGTTTGGTGTTTAAGATATGTTGGGTACTTTGCTGTGTGTTTTTATTGGATACATGGAGTCCAAATTGTACATGGGTGTTTTTATAGTTCAGTTGATATTCTCCAAATAACTGCTGGATTGTCCAAATAATATTTGGGTGTTTAAAAAGGCGTTGGGTACTTTGTCTTGGTATAATATACAAGTAGTCTAAATCGTACATAGGTACTTTTTGAAGAAAAATCAAAAGTTGTTCTTTGTCTAAAACATGTGTGGGTCCTATAAGATTGGGCATATTATCTTACTGGATACATATATATAATCATTTCCATAACATACATGGTTTCTCAGTCAATCAATATTTTTCTATGTAACTGGATGGTCCAATGTATATTTGGGCATTTAAAGATGTTCATCACAATTGTTTGTGCGCATCCTTCATCACACAAAAACACATTTATATATCATTTTAGATTTAATTAAAAAACATAGTTAGCTGAATATTACATTAACATACAATGTCATGTTGTCCAAACCATAATTATTTTTTAACCCTTTACCTGTTATGCTATTTTTAGATTATGACATTATTTTCTAGTTTTAGTTCAAACTTCTGATTCTTTTCAATTTTTCTAAAATGATTTTGAAAAGTTTTGAAAACATCATGGAAAATACAGTATTTGCTTATGTTTTCAAATATCCCAGAGGCAGGAAAGCACATGTCTATGAAGCGAAGGGTTTAAGTAAGTTAATTTTTCATTGTCCAAAATATTTCTAGGTGATAAAGAGATATTGGGTACTTTAACTTACTTATATGTCCATATCATACATGGGTTATTATAGCTCAGTCGATATTCTGTATGTAACTGGATTGTCCAAAGAATTTTTTGGGTGTTTAAAATGGTGTTGGTTTCTTCGTCTTAGTATAAACATAAAGTAGTCCAAGTCATACATAGGTACTTCTCCTAGTTGATCATTGTCAAATATTACTGTTTATTGGGTATAGCGCCTGCTGGTAAACTCGAACGTCGTCTAATGTAGGATACATCGGGATTAGTTTTTTTTAAACTGTGTCACTGAAGACGTAGATAGAATACTTAAGTATTCGGGATAGAATTTGCTCCGCAGTATATGGTTACAATAACATACCATTCACTGGCAAGTCTGCGACAATTAGGGCAGATCTATTCTCTAGACGCCGCATTCTTCATCCCTTATCCAGGTGTGTGGAAATATGGATTTTTTCCACTTTGTCCGAAGGCAAAAGTTACTTCTCCAGAAAAAAAACAACATCTAGACAAGAAAATACTATTTAAACTTTATTTTAACTCTATTTTCAGTTAACATATAAAACTGAATGAACACAATTCAAACACATGTTTACCTTTTAAAATTAAAATGTGATTTGATTGAAATGGATTTTTTCAGACGGATCGTGAGCAAAAATAAGATTAAAATTTCGTTTTCATCACATTTTGATCCCCTTGATATGCACTTGCCCACGGACAAGCTCACTTGAAAAAAGCCCTTGCCAGTCCACCACAAAACCCAGGTTTGGCAAGTCGGGCATGTGAATTCCACACCCCTGCCTTATCACATGCAATGTGGAGAGGAAAAACACAGCGTTGTTCTAGAGTAACCGATTTCTTGCCGCAGAGTGCGAGAGGAATTAGCAAAATCTACATGACATGTACTGTAGCGGTTATAAAGAAGTAGTTTGTTTGGTATTCTTTCTAATGATATGCAGTAATATGGTTTTAGTATTCAGTTATTTCAGTAAAGCCTTTAAGGTAATGTCCAAAATATAGTTAAGTATTTAAGAGTTGAGTTGGTGGGTACTTTATATGTAAATACATTGTCTAAGATATTTTTGGGTGTTTTTAGAGGTATTGGGTACTTTATCTCTCTCTATTATTGGGTGCACTGTCCAGAATCTACATAAATTTAATGGTTAATAATTAAGAATTCCTTTTTATTTAACCCTTTACCAAACAACAAAATTTCAGGGTGGTCCAATTTGAAAACTGCTTCAAACGACAAAATAAATTATATCAAAGGTAGAAAATGTGTATTGTTTAGCATAGAAAATATTTAGACAAAAGGAGAAAATGCTGATGATCAGTATTTCCTTCTTTTGCCACAATGTTTTCCTAAGCCTTCTCTAATAGAGACGTCAAAACCGGGTCTTGTTTGGGAAAGGGTTAATTTTGTCATTTTGACGATTGTTCTATTTTCATTGAAAATATTTATTTTAATTTTTCAGCGGCTTTGAAGAAGAAGAAGGGTACCCTTGAGGCCTTCCTCAATGATGTTGATTGAGCAATAGGTAATTGAAGAAAACATAGTTATTTATGTATTTTATTCTGTTGCTTGATTTGAAAAACATGTTTTGTGATTTGAGATCTACCGGTAAACATTTAATTTTAACAAGAGAACCGTGATTATAACTCATCAGCAAAATGTTACCACTTCAAATTATTTCATTTAGTCCAGACAAGTTCATATTTTACAAAGAGGTAAAGTAAAATAGAACCTACAATCTACGGGTTTGTTTTTCATATGATATCAACAAGTTTGGTAGTAGCTCCTTCTAAGCTGGTTATGCCTTCCTTTTAATGGGAAATTTTATTCCATGATCATAAAAAGCAGAAGTTGTGGAGAAAAATGGTGAAAAGCTCATGTCAATTGACTATCAGGTTTCTGTATAAAAAAGTCACATTTTATTTTTTAGCGAGCCGGGACTTTATGTCCGGGGAGCTAATGTCACAGCCCTAGTGTCGGCGTTGTGTCCCGTCCCGTCCCGTCTTCACTTGAAAAACTTTAACCTGGTCTATACATCGGGCACTATTACAGGTACAGCCTTGATATTCCATACATAGATACATCTCGACAAGACCTTTCATTTGAGACCATGACCTTTGACCTTGTAACCTTGACCTTGGAGTTTGACCTACTTTTGAAAAAAATGCTGTTTTTGTGACAAGCTCCCGTATAGGCGAGCTACGTTGTCCGCGGACAACTCTTGTTAAGGGCTGATTTCAGTCAAATTTAATTATTACAGAAAAATCACAGTACGTGAAAAAGAAGGAGCAGAAAAGACGAAAGCCCCAAAACAACAAAAGAGTAAAACATCCAAGGGTTGAACCGACTATTGACTCACTACCGCCAACTGAAGCTGAACTAACAACTATTGACTTGCTGTCGCCAACTGGAGTTGAAACAACTATTGACTCACTGCAGTCAAATGTACATGAACCAACCATTGACTCTATTATTTACTCACTGCCTCCAACTGAAGCTGAACTAAACTTTGACTCACTGTCACCAACTGAAGTTCAAACAACCATTGACTTGCTGTCGCCAACTGGAGTTCAAACAACCATTGACTCAATGTCACCAAGTGGAGTTCCAACAACCGTTGACTCACTGTGGCCAACTGGAGTTCCAACAACCATTGACTTGCTGTCACCAAGTGGAGTTCCAACAACCATTGACTCGATGTCACCAAGTGGAGTTCCAACAACCATTGACTCGATGTCACCAAGTGGAGTTCAAACAACCATTGACTCAATGTCACCAACTGGAGTTCCAACAACCATTGACTTGCTGTCACCAAGTGGAGTTCAAACAACCATTGACACGCTATTGCCAACTGGAGTTGAAACCAACTGACTCACTGCCACCAATTAAAGGTAAAACAAACATTGACTCGTTGTCGCCAACTGAAGTTGAAACAACTATTGATTCGCTTTCACCAACTGGAGTAGTTGAAACAACTATTGACTCACTGCAGTCAAGTGAAGTTGAACCAACCATTGACTCTACTATTGACTCACTACCGCCAACTGAAGCTGAACTAACCTTTGACTCGCTGTCGCCAACTGAAGATGAACCAACCATTGACTCTATGCCGCCAACTGAAGTTGAACGGACAAAAATCGCGAAAACACATGACAAATTGTACAGGAAAGTATTTGAAAAACAAATTTTGCGATTTGATTTAAACTTAATGTTCACAAACATTCAGCTAAACATACCCATAAAGTCGAGTTCGTGCTCCGGTGAAAATGACCTCTGCCGAAAATCAATCATTGGTTTCCGGCGCTCTTCACTGTATGCAGATACGTACTTCCAGCATACAGGAACCAGTCGCAGGCGAATAGCGACAAATGCCGAATCATCCAAATGATCTAGACTATATCCGGTAAACAAAAAGGCGCGGATTATGAATTGAATACATTTATGGGGAGTCCGAGATACGGACAAAGCATTTACACGGAAAAAATCGTCCGCTTCTAGGTATGTTTTGTTTAATTTCTCAGCTTATACTCTATTGATTTTGATGAGATAAAGTGCACGGAACGCGCATTTTAGAGGACTTTTCCCGTTTGTAACAAACTCTGCTCCGAATCCCGTGGTTTCTTCAAACATTCAAGCGAAAGTTTTTTTCGGTGCATGTGAACGCTTCCAACTTTCGTTTTGCACTTTACAAACCCTTTGGCTCGAATGTTTGAAGAAACCACTGGATTTCGAGCAGAGTGAGTTGGAGCCGGGGATATCCCTCTCAAAGGCGTGTTCCGTGCACTTTATCTCGTCAAAATCAATAGAGAAAGAAATAAGCTGAGAAATTAAACAAAACATACCTTGAAGCAGACGATTTTTTCGGTGTTAACGCTTCTCAAAAGGGTTACCAACCATGTATTTGAATCTGACGGAATTGTGTTCTTTCTTACCAGCAATTTATGCATCAATTGTAGCTTGGTTATATACTCGGCAAAAGAGCTATTGCATAACTTCTTTATTTTCAAAGATTTAGATTTATAATTTGGCAAATGTTTATCCCACAAGTTTCTGCACTCATCCATAAAAGTCTTTCTATGTTTTCACTTTTATATGACAGCGTCATAAGAAAAGGGGACCAAAACAGTTTTTCGGCTCGTGTAACTTGTGATCTTTTTCAATCATTTTTATTTGAATTGATTTTTAAAGCTGATTTATTGAGAGATTCAAGTCTGAAAAAATTAATTCCTTGTCTAACGTAACAAGGGCTGTTCGCAGACAACGTAGCTCGCATAGACGCACGTTTTTAAAAGAAAATGTCAAACTTTCAAGGTCAAGGTCACAAGGTCAAATTTTATAGTCTCAGGTGAAAGGTCTTGTTGGTACCTGTCTATGTGTGAAATATCAAGACTGCATCTCATACAGTTCATAAGATATAGACCGTTACGTTTTTGCCTACGTAAGCGCCGTCGCCGTCGACCCCAACAATGACACCAACGAAACTAGTGATGTAACATTACTGTGGGAATAAATTACGCGCCCACAAAAGTGTCAAAGCCGTCGGTTGTTTAAGGAAGGCTAACTTTTCTATACAGGAACTCTTTCAGCCAATATAAACGGTTTGAAAGTTATGCGTGAATTTCCCATTTTAATTAAATTTCACAGTCTTTATGAATTTTAGAATTAAGGGTGTCCTTACAAAAAGCTCTATATTTCAAAACAGATTGTAGAATTTGCTATGAAATTTCACATGCTTCTTATCAAATGGTGGTAGTCGGCATGTGCAAATTTTGAAGGTATTCTGTGGATTCGTTAAAAAAAATATTAACAAAGATCTGAGTGATGCGTTAGCAGTTTTGCCGAGTATATATGTTTGCTTTTACTGTCAAAAGAAATGGGGAAGCTTATAGGAAATAGTTATTGCAATTTTACATGGAAATAAATTGTTGGTACGGAATATCTTTATTTACTTTGTCCGTTTAAACCCTTTCATAAACAAGACCGGGTTTTGACGTCCCTATTAAGAAAGGCTTGGGAAAAGATTGAAACAAAAGAAGAAAATGCTGGTGACCATCACTTTCTCCTTTTGCCTCAATATTTTCTCTGCTATAACATACATTTTTTATACTTTTGGTCTCATGTATTTCATTATCTGCAGCTCCTTCTAAATTGGACCACCCTAAAATATTACCGTTTGGGAAAGGATTAAATGCCATTTGAGATTTCTAAATCAGGCTTGGGAAAAGATTGAGGCAAAAGAAGAAAATGCTGATAATTGGCATTTTCTTTTTTTGCCTCAATATTTTGTCTGCTTAAACATACATATTTTCTCCTTTTGATATAACTTATTTTGTTGTCTGCAACTCCTTTCAAATTGGACCACCCTAAAATATTGTTGTTTGGGAAAGGGTTAATTTGACTAATCGAATAATAGTTTGCTTTGAAGTATTTGTGACGCTGTTCCCTTATCGATCAATTAAGAAATAATTTCTTATTTTCGATTCCTGGACATTATACCAGTACTCACTTCTAGACTGGATCAAGCTTAACATTTCAAGATGCTGCATCTGCAATTTGCTAAAAAAGAAACATTGTTTAAGTTGCAATATAGCAAACAGCCTTTGAATTTGATGAGTTGGGAGCAAAGCACCCATTAGGTATATACAGATGGACAAACTACCCATCAACATGCCATTTGTAAGAACACTTCTTATTCGGCAAAAATACCCATTAAAAAGTATCCAGTAGAGATGGACAATTACTACCCATGAAATGATCATTCGTTTGTACGTCCGTGCGTCCGTCCGTGCGTAAACTTTTTCTTTAAACATCTTCTTCTCCAAAACTACTGGACCAATTTCAACCAAACTTCACACGAATCATCCTTGCATGAATCTCTACCAAATTCCTTCAAAAGAATAAAATCTGTGCAGAACTTGAATTTTAATTAATTTAATTGAATTAAATTTTCGAAAAATCTTTAAAAATTATTCTTCTCCAAAACTACTGGACCAATTTCAACCAAACTTCACAGAAATCTTCCTTGTATGAATCTCTACCAAATTCCTTCTAAAGACTAAAATCTGCGCAGAACTTGAACTTTAATTAATTTAATTGATTTAAATTTTCGAAAAATCTTTAAAAATTATTCTTCTCCAAAACTACTGGACCAATTTCAACCAAACTTCACAGAAATCTTCCTTGTATGAATCTCTTCTTAATTTCTTCAAAAAGATAAATTCTGTGTATAACTTGAATTTTAATTAATTTAATTTAATTAAATTTTCGAAAAATCTTGAAAAATTCTTCTTCTCCAAAACTACTGGACCAATTTCAACCAAACTTCACAGAAATCTTCCTTGCATAAATCTCTACCAAATTCCTTCAAAAGAATAAAATCTGCGCAGAACTTGAATTTTAATTAATTTAATTGATTTAAATTTTCGAAAAAATCTTTAAAATTCTTCTTCTCCAAAACTATTGGACCTATTTCAACCAAACTTTACAGAAATGATCCTTGCATGAATCTCTTCTTAATTCCTTCAAAAAAATAAATTCTGTGTAGAACTTTAATTTTGATTAATTAAATTAAATTAAATTTTCAAAAAATCTTCTTTTCCAAAACTACTGGACCAATTTTAACTAAACTTCACACGAGTCTTCCTTGCATGAATCTCCTCTAAATTCGTGAAAAAAAAATATGTGTAGAACTTAAATTTTAATAGATTTAATTAAATTGAATTTTGGAAAAAATTGTTAAACAATCTCCTTCTCCAAAACTGCAGGACCAATTTCTACCAAACTTCGCATGAATCTCTTCCAAATTCCTTCACAATTGGATGAAAAGCTTGGACGCTGTGGGTTAGGCTTATTTTTCGCTATATGAAACATAGTGTAACTTTAAGAAAATTTTAAAAATATTTCTGCTCCTTAATCATTTATTGGATTTCATTCTGGCGTAGCATGAATCTTCTTTGGATAGACCTCTATTGTATTCCTTGAAGAATTTTGTAGTCTAATTGTCTAAAAGCCAGTGGAGCGATACAGGGCCATCTTGGCCCTCTTGTTTCTTAAGCCATTAGCACTAGAGATGTGAAAACCAGGGGCCCGTATTACCAACGATCGTACGTTTGATTTTTGAATAATTAGTTGTAACAACAGCCCTGATTGGCTCAGTCGGATTTCTCTTGCAATCAGATGTCTTGTTACATTGTTTACACAAAAACTTGATCGTAAGATGTTTAGTAATACGGGGCCCTTGTTCGGTTTTGGGAAATGGTTGATGGAATATAGCTTTTTACATATTAGAATATGAATTATTGTTATTTATCATTCTGAATGAATTAAATGTATTATGTTTCATTGAAATGTGTGCATTTTTAGCTCCACTGGCCTTCAGGCCAGCGGGCTATTGTCATGGCGCTGTGTCCGTCGTGCGTCAGTCCGTCTGTCCGTCCGTCCGGTCGTCAACTTTTTCTTTAAAAATCTTCTCCAAACTACTGGATGGATTTCAATCAAACTTCACAGGAATGATCCTTAGGAGGTCCTCTATCAGATTCCTTCAATTAATTCTGATTGAACCAGAAAGTCTGGAGTTATCTGCCCTTGAATTAAAAAATGGCTGTTTTGACTTTGTTTTCACTCTAGCCACTACAAATATTGATCAATCAAAACAAAACTTGGTCAGAATGTTGTTGCTAATAAGATCTGGCTTGAATGCAATTTTCAGCTAGATCTGAATATTGGGTCTTGAGTTATGTGCCCTTGAAATTGACAAAATTACCATTTTTGACCTTATTTTTACTCAAACAACCATAAATATCCACCAATCAACATGAAACTTTCATATTATCTTACTGGCTATAAGATCTTGCATGGGTATAATTTTCAGCTTCACAGGAATCTTAAGTCATGATTTATCTGCCCTTGAATTTGACCAAATTGCTGTTTTCGACTTTGATTTTACACTCTTTACATCCACAAATATTGAACAATCATGTCAAAACTTGAACAAGATGTAGGTGAAGTTAAGATCTTGCTGTAGTGTGATGCTTAGCTAGATAGGAATATAAAATCCTCAGTTATATGCCTTTCAATTTGACAAAATTGCTAATTATGACTTTGTTTTCACTCTAACAGCCAAACTCGCTCTAACAAAGACAAAGCTTGGTAATCAATAGATCTTATATGAATGTATTTTCAGCTTTCCATTTACTATTTATTTCTATTTATTTAGAGCAACAAGTATTGAAAAATCTAATCAAAACTTGGACTTAATTGATATTACAAGAAATTCAGGTTTGCCATTTGCATTAATTTTGGAATAGGGTATTTCCCAACTTCTATTTTTAGCCCAAAATCTATTTTTAGCTCAAAATTTATTTTTAGATATATGAAATATTTTGGAGTTATCAATGATTTGTTAATTTAGATCTGTTTGGAAGAAGTAAAATTTTAATTGCTAGTATCATCCTTAGCTGGAATGTTCTCCAATTGCCTTTTACCCTTTCTCAAATGGCAAACATATAGTTTTACTTTCTTTGCTTCAAGAACCACACATTTTGAACAATATAGTTTTGTAACTTTCTTTTTGCTCTATGAAACACAAGCATTGAACAATCTAATAAAAACTTGGATTAAATATTACATGAAATTCAGGCCTGTGGAGCGACTCAAGACCTTCAGGTCTTCTAGTAGTTAACATCGTTTTCCCACAGTCTATCAAGATACCTGTAATAAACAAGCTGCTGAACCGGGAATATAGGACGGCACTCTGTGATTTTAAAAGTAACCCGCGGTCGTTTGTACGTTCCATCACGGTCTATCATGTTCTGTTGGGACCTGTGTATTTATGTCCCATTTGGAAGAAAATGTGGGTATAATGTTTTGCAAGTGTTGGTCGGTCAGTCAGTCGGTCCATAGACCAAACCTTGTCCGAAATATAACTCAAAAAGTAATATGTAGAATCTTAACCTGTCAATAACAGTTTAATGTTCTTCTTGAAATGCTTATTGCCTATACAAGAAGCAACTCGTCATGCACCGACGTCTAATATCGCGTGAATCAACATGACGTTCCTAGACACGATTATAGACGCGAGCTCGACTATCGGACTGTCCAGATGTAAACGAGGCGCGTCAAGAAGCAACACCTCGTTTCAATTAACCTTACCAAACCGTAAATGCGGCGAAAGCCACTGACGACGGTGTTGTTGACGACGTCGTAGCAAGGCTAAACGTATCGCAAGACGTCTGAGGTTGAGAAAACGCTCCATTAACCGATCTTTAACCGTTTCCCAAACGACAAAATTTTGGACCAGTCCAATCTGAAAGCTGCTGCAGACAACAAAATAAGGGTTGAAAAAGATAGGGGTTGTTTCTAGCAAAGAAAAGATTGAGGCAAAAAGAGAAAATGCTGATTATCAGCATTTTTAGCGAGCCGGGACTTTATGTCCGGGGAGCTAATGTCACAGCCCTAGTGTCGGCGTCGGCGTCGCTTCCCGTCCCGTCCCGTCGCGTCTTCACTTGAAAAACTTTAACCTGGTCTATATCTCAGGCACTATTAGATACAGCCTTGATATTTCATACATGGATACATCTCAACAAGACCTTTCATTTGGGTCCATGACCTTTGACCTAGTGACCTTGACCTTGGAGTTTGACCTACTTTTGAAAAACTTTAACCTGGTCTATATCTCATGCACTATTATTGATAGAGTCTTGACATTTCACACATGGATACGTCCTGCCAAGACCTTTCGTTTGTGACCATGACCCTTGACATTGTGACCTTGACCTTGGAGTTTGACCTACTTTTAAAAAATTGGCTGATTTTGTGACAAGCTCTCATGTAGGCTAGCTACGTTGTCCGCGGACAACTCTTGTCTTCTTTTGCTTCAATGTTTTCCCACGCCAATTCTATTAGGGACGTCAAAACCAGTCCTTGTTAGGGAAAGGGTTAACCTTCTACTGATAGACCTCAACTCAGAAATTAACCTGTTACTGTAGCCGTTTTCAATCGAATTCACGGGTGATTGTTCCGAGTATGTTTGACGTCGCGCGTTGCTTACGTTGGGTGTTTTCATGTCATTAATACATAATCGCTTTTCTGCGAAAACCTCGTTTCTGCAGCTTAAAACAAGCTGCAGATACGAGGTTTTAGCAGAAAAGCGACGATATGATGTTTCTGTGATCAACAAAACACTAGAAGACATCTTTCGTGGGTATAACGGGGCCTTCTGTCTGAAGCATGCATGAACGTGCATTTTCGGATAAACGTATCACGCTGTTTTCTGTTCAGTTAAACAAATTTACATGTTTTCCTTAACAACAAGAAAGTTAACGAAACACAAAAACAAATTTCAAGATCAATTAGGAATAGCAAAGAGCAACTTAATACCCAAACGAAAAACGCGTTAACGTCGAACGTCCGTGCGGGTACAGTTGATGGCATTCGGTATTTTTGAACAAGCTTTTCTAAAGGACATAATAATATACATGTAGGCCTACTATTCATATTTCTTGAAAATACATGGTTGTATGTCGTATATTTAGTTAATGAATTAGAAAATAGGTGTGCACAGTTACTTTTTCCCGTTAGTAGGGCATATGTTATTTTGCGCCTGTGCTTTGGGCCACAACGCATTGCTATAGACCAATGTCCCATATTCTGACAAGTATACACTCAACATGTAGTCGACCTTCAATCGTTTTGGTAATCGCGGTGTATAATCACGTGACTCAGAATTTCCAATAATCTTCAATGTCTTTTTTAATACTTGACCAATTTGAATTCGGTTTGAAGCAGAGCAGGTGAGAAAATGCCAGGAATAAGCTGGACGTGTTGGATTTTTGAAAAATCAACCGATAAAAAAGTTATTGAAGATAAACCAACATTTTGGTTTATCTTCAATAACTTTTTTATCAGTTGATTTGTCACAAATCAACCACGTCCATCTAATGTGTGACGCCTGTTCACATTCTCTGCTTCAAACCGAATTCAAGCATTAAAAAAGATATTGAAGATTATTGGAAATTCTGAGTCACGTGATTATACTTCGTGATAACGGTGGCTTTTCTTCAAATACCTCCTAACTTAGTTTACGGCTTGTCTGTTGGAATGGTAGAACGTGATGTCCAGCTCTCGTCTGCAAAATGAACCTTGGAGTATAGCCTTTATAGATGCTCTGTCAGGTCATTTGCCGCCGCGATATGACCATAGAAGTTGAAAACGGCGTAAAACCCCCAATAAACTCAAACTGCCAGGTCATTTATCGTGAGCTAATACAAAGATGGGATATGTAACCAAATCAATAGAAAATGGTTCTCTTCTTCATTATCAAATTAGAGGGACTGTTTCCCGACAATACGTTTACTCTGTTCGAAAATGCCGTAACCACAGCTTAATTAAGCTGTGGTTACGACTTTTTCGGACGTAGCCTGCAAAGATTGTTTACTGTCCGCCGAGCTGTTGTAAGGGATCGTTAAAATAAACAAGGGAAGTAATTTGCGATGTTTTCATAGTCCTCACTGGATTTGGATTATTGAAGAATTAGTTCTTTTCCTTTATCTTGTCCGTTATTCTGTGTTCTGAATAACTTTCTCTTCATACTTAAGGATTGCAACCCATCATTAACTACAAAACATGGATGACGCCTGGGAGTTGAGGAGAGTATCCTTCGTTAATTTCCGTCGCCATGGATAACATCCGAAGATGTACAAAGTGGTTTGATGATAGGCCTATGTTGCAAGGGCAGATCCAGGATATTTTTACCCAGGCGGGTGTCCAAGCTCAAATGATGGCTTAAAATGTGTAAAATATGTAAAGTTATATTGTCAGAATTCAATTTTCGGCCAATTCCATGGGGTCATGACTCCTTGACCCCACCTCTAGATCCGCCCTTGGGTTGTAATCCTTAAATCGACTGGCCTAATTGAGTCTAAAATGTAGGGTCCAATATTCTTATGCATGTACAATGATGATTATTACTTGATATTATTGATTGCTTTTGTTCCAATCACAAATTGTTAGATATGATAGCCTGCTGAATTTCAAACCTGTCTTATATGCTAGAATAGAGTAGGTTGTAGTTTCAACAAACAAGTAAAATTATCGATAAAATCTATTTCTCCGTCAATTTTTGGGATACCCGGTAAATAATCGTCATGTCGTGTGTCCGGTTTTCGTCTGCACTAAAAATTAAGGTGTTGTCAATACTTTTGTAGGAGAACATTTATTATTATTCCGTGAAATCCGAGAAAATGCGGATTTGTTTGCATTTCTGTTGGTTTTTTTTTCTGAAAAAAGGGAGAAAGAAAAAAATCTTTATAGATTCAAAAAGATACAGGCATATCCCCTTTTATCAACTGCAAACGCCCGCAATTCGGACCGCAGTTTTTTATCACCCCCTAAAAGGGTAAAGCATGCGGAATAATTGGTTTCCATTTTTGCCGGGTCGTCCAAGGACAAATAAAAACTACAGATGTGCAAATTGATACAAGATAATTACTGTGGCTTCATTTTGACTCGATGTAGCTTTTATTTCCGCGGCAATTGATCTTGCGCGGGTTTTCTGCATGTCTCAGGGCCAATATTTCCATGGTGGATAATCACGTGATATAATATATTTATTTTCAGAAAATCTTCAATAATTTTGCTAATACTGGACCGATTTGAAGCAGAGAATGTGAACACACGTCACGCACTAGATGGACGCGATTGATTTTTTAAAAATCAACTGATGAAAAAATTATTGAAGATAAACCAAAATTTTGGTTTATCTTCTATAACTGTTTTATCAGTTGATTTTTCAAAAATCCAACACGTCCAGCTTATTCCTGGCATTTCCCCGCCTTCTCTGCTTCAAACCGAATTCAAATTGGTCAAGTATTTAAAAAGATATTGAAGATTATCGGAAATTCTGAGTCACCTTACTATACACCGTGATTTCTCTCAATTGGTGGATGGCATCACTCATCAGTCTACATTGGGTAACCAGCCCCCATCGGCTTTCTATTTTTCGTAGTATTTAATGTAATTTATACATTATATTTCAAGAAACTATGCCTCACTAAAATTTGTGTTTGTTAACAAAGGCATTTATGCTTAAAGTGACATTTCACGATTATTTTTACATAGATTTCACTTTTATTCTATATGAAAGAGCATGTTTTCCTATGAAAATTCTGAAAATTTCTAGCCAAAATATTGAACCGTTTACGAGAAATATGTATTTTTGTGCTAAAATTAAACCAATTGTTGTGGACAACAGTTCAGATTTATATAGAATTTTTCATTTCTGTCTCAACTTTGAAGGCGTATTTTTCACTTATAGATAACAACTTTAAAAAACTGATAGCGTTTCTACGCATTAGAATAAACACTCTTTGCATCAAGACATACTTTTAAAAAATGAAATAAATGTGAAATGTCACTTTAAACAGTCAATGCATCCCTATTTTAACATTGGTACAGTGGAGATATGAAGTGCATGTTTACCTTTGTGTCTTGTAAATTGTGTATAGTATACTACGTTAGGCTCATGTTTGTGCTATTGTGCGCATTGAACATTCAATTTGATTAAAATTTGAAACTTGATACTTGCTGATGAAAAACACAAGAAATTGTCATATAAGCATGTCTTGTATTAGTTTTACCAGACTATATTATTTGCACAAATAATTATATAGACTTGTGACAGTCTGATAAATAGAGATTTTGAAGTCAAACAATGACATTAAATGAAATTACAAGTCTATGATTCTCTTATTTATCTGAATATTTAGATCAAGGAAAGATAATTTACTATAATTCTGAAGGTTGTTCACGGTTGTGTGCCTTTATTTTTTAAGACATAACATAAATATTCAGAGTCTGACACCAGACTAATAATTATACTGTAAGTTTACAATTTAAAGGCCAGTCTGAACCAACAAAACGGTCTTAGATAAATAGAAGTCCCGCTTGACATTGCAGTTCATGTTGAACGAGGTGTCACATCATAGTAAAAGGTTCCTTCATAAAGGAAAAAGAAAAGAAGAGAAACGTTTATAAAAAAAATGATGATACAAGCTGCAGCGCTATGGTCAAGATCGCCACAATGCCCAGATTGATCGAAATAAATTTATTTAATCGATAAGTTGTTTACATTTAAAACTGTTGCTGAGAATATAATCAGAATGTTGCTTTTTATGGCAGCATCTAAAATCTTGTCATTTCTTTTAGAGTGGTTTAGACGGTCAAAATAATGCCTATGAAAACACCAGTTACCAAAACGAAACCATTATGGTATTGCATACAATAACTCGCCGCCTTCGACTAACTTTGATTGAATTAACAATTCTCTATATTTTGTGACACTATCCAAGGGTTTTGTACAATGCTTCTATGGAAAACATCGAATTCTGTTTTCTTAATTGTGAAGTGGGCTATTTTAGAAATATTTGCTGTCAGTATATAATAGATTTGTTTCACGCCATGAATATAAAATTCGACCATTCAGACAATCCGCAAACACCAGCCTCTTGCGTTTTATTTATGGAGGTTGGATTTCTAAATTTTCATGAGATTCGCAGGACGCCGGAATTATTCGGGAGACGTCGAAAACATTCGGCGATGGAACTTTCCACCGCCGAATGTTTACGACCGCGCCCGAATAAGTTCGGATACGTAACGACTACGCTCGAAAAAATCCGATGTTTTTTTTGTGAATCTCAAAATGGCCGCATTACGGGTATTCTACCTAAAATTAATTTGCAACTATGCTACATCTCCAGATTGACACTTCTCGTTTGCTCATGACACCTACAAAAATCTAAATAACAAAACATTTGCTTGTAAAAATCAACAAGTACACGCTAGAAGAAACAACCTATTTTCTCAGCTGTCAATTCAATAATTGTGTTTGTTCTCACAATATCTCGCGGCTAGGTGAGATTTGACCTATCACAGGTTCCCTGTTTGCTTTGAAATCGAGACCTGGTGCCAAAAAGTATTGTTCCGGTTGTCGCAATGACGTCATAAGAAAGTGAAAATTGCCTTAGGACACGATTGTGCAATATGCAATCGAGCCGTAGGCTATGCATCGTAACGTTCGACGAAAGTAAATAAATTTTGATTATTTTCTTAAATTTGACAACACAAATTGAATCCCGATGGAGACACTCCACAACGGGAAATGCTTCCCGATCAAAGTATAACCTACAAACACAGTTCCGTCAAAAATAGATTCCCTCCTTTTGTTGCATTGAGTCTGTGTCTGTGGAATAGACAGATGTATAAATACGGGTCTGAATACTGACAGACCATCAGTGTATAGTGGTACCATCAACATTGAGATTCAAATGTACTTTTAACTACTAGTATTGACTGTCCTGCGTGAGAGGGGTGTTGTGATTACATCTAACGGTAAACGGCTTCTTAAAACCACTACGTTTACATACCCGGTTTACCTGTTCAGTTTGACTCGTCTGTCCAGAGGTCATGGTTTATTTATACAGCTAGGATGCGCTTTATCTCTCAGGAATTAGTTTCATGCGCGATTGTAACCTTTCATTGGGGTATGTCGCATGCAGATCCCGAAAGAGATTGCAAATTGCAAGGGCGACTGTGTTCAAGGGAGCATGATTGAAGCTTATGGTGCTATTGAACATTGATACCACTCTCGTGGTAGTAAATTAACCCTTTCCCAAACAAGACCTGGTTTTGACGTCCTTGATATGAAAGGTTTGGGAAAACATTGAAACAAAAGAAGAAACTGTTGATAACCAGCAGTTTCTCCTTTTGTCTCAATATTTTCTATGCTGTATTATACACAAATTCTATCGTAAACAACATCCGTTTGTTGTCTGCAACAGCTTTTAAATTGGATCACCCAAAAAATTTGCTGTTTGGGAAAGGGTTAAAGACCAGGGAATGGTATATCAGACGTACTATACGTAAAAGGTGTCACAATGACATCTGAGAGAAGCTTGATGATGCCAAAATGGGCCCATTTTAATACTGTATATCAATTTTGATAGTCCCGTTTCGTTGAGGAGCCACACCCAATGTTGAAGCTTTTCGCCGTACATGTAATTGATATGTTACATTAAAAAAAAAAAAAAAAAACAACAACAACAACAACAACAACAACAACAACAACAACAACGTAGATCTGCGTGATTTTGACGATTTTATTCTTAATAAGATAAGAGAAAGACTGACAAAAGATTGTGATAATTCGCCATGTGTGATTTTCATTTAAACTGGCTTTCATTTAAAAGTTTTAAAAGTTTTACAACTTGCACGGAATTGCTGTATACCATGTCCTGGAAGCGGGTTAAAGCAAATGTAGAAATACGCCATTTCGTCCCAGAATGAGGTTCATGCGACGTCGAATTTTTTCGAACGACTTCGTTAACACTCTGTGAGTATCCGAACCATTTCGGGCGACGTCGTGAAGATTCGGAGGTGGAACATTGCGCCGTCGAACATTTACGTCGTAGCCAGAATAATGTTGACGTCTCATGAATCTCATTAGGGGTGTACAACCTTAAGAAAAAAGTCTTGGAAAAAGTTTTGACGTTGGCCCATTTGCATATAGGTGAGCTAATTCCGAGTTATATTTTGTTCATATGGCCTACGTTTATTAATTTTGTCAGGGGTGTCAAATTCTTTCTCTTTCATGCGATTTAGTTTTGTTTATTTTCAGAATTATTAACGCTTTGCAGTGTCCGTCTATCAATTTCTAAACACCCTTTTCTGACGTTCAAAACAAAATGGTTTAGTTTTCACGGTGGAGACCGATTTGAATTCTGTTTGAAGCAGAGAATGTGCACAGACATCACGCATTAGATGGACGTGGTGCATGTATGAAATATCAACTGATAAAAAAGTAATTGAAGATAAACCAAAATACGGGCGTCATGGATGACAACCGAAGTTGAACGAAGTGCATGGTATTAATGATGGATGGAATGCCTTAAGATTTAGCAACTGTCTATAATGTCGGTGACCATCTTTGTCTGCAGCCATTTTACGTTGTTCAGACCCGATCACGCACATACACAACTCCGCGCCCCACGTCAATGCCGTAGCACGTCCAAAATAGTGCGACCCGGGCAAGTTGTTTTAATGTATTCCATCCATCATTAGATACTAATCATTTGATGCAATTTCGAGCGTCATCTGTGGCAACGGAAATTGACATTGATATACCCTCGTAAATTTCCGGGCCTCATCCTTGGAAACGGAAACTGACGATAGATACCAGTGAACGAAGTGTCTGGTAGGGCCTATCTAAGGACGGCTGGAACACCTTAACGTGATTTTGACGTGGCGTGGAAGCTGAATGCTGGGTGACTGAGTCTTTATTATCGTTTCTCTTTATCAAGATTGTGTAACACATGTGGTTATCTACCCCTTTTGTCGACGGGCTAGCGATTGGTTGAATCCTTTCTGCCAACTGACGACCCATTTCAACACCTTGCGGGGGAAAAAAGAAAAAAAGGAAAAAAAAAAAAAAAAAAAAAAGAAAATGCTGATAACCAGTATCTTTTCATTTTCATTCAAGGGTTTTCTGTATACAATGGTGTGGAATAGGCATACATATACGAACAAGCATTACGTCGGTGTTATTGCAAAACCTGGTAACTCCAGCTTAAGCCGGAGTTACGAGGTTTTGCAATAGCACCGACGATTGATTGTGACGTCTGCAACTCCCTTCAATTTGAACCAACCAAAGATATTATCGTTTTGGCAATAGTAAGCTGAATGAGAAATAAGACGATATATTTTGAAGTACTAATGTTTTATTTGTTTTCTGATCAATAATGACGATATTTCGTCGGTGTCAATGCAAAACCTCGTAACTCCAGCTGGAATTACGAGGTTTTTAAATAACATCGACGATTTGTTCTGCACTGTACATTAACAATAATATTAATATTACACAGAAATATACAAAAATGTACACTTTTATATATTTACAACATGCCCTCTAGTTTGAATGAATTGAAATGTTTTTATGGTTATGAATTGATCAATGATTGGATTTTCGTGGCAAAATGAATTTATAACTCGAAAGATGATGAAATGATTTCCAGATAATTTTGTTCAAAAACCTTTATAAATTACTTTTCCGATTAATTCAGGAAAAAAATGAATTTTAGGTATTTGCTGAAATATTGAATAATTTTGAATTAATTGTATTTTCTTTACTCATTTGAATTCATTCAAACACTTTAATAGCACTATTCTCATTATTCTCATATCAACACAAGTGTTTTTGTTGTTCTTTTTTCTTTTTCTGTTCTATTTTAGACATTGGTATGATTCAACCGCTGTTAAACAATTTCTGGTTTTGATGTCCTCAATACCAAAGCAATGATAGAGAAGAAAAATGCTGAACCAAGCATTTGATCTTTTCAATCAATGTTTTCTGAACTTTTAAACACACCATTCTATCATTTGTTTGGTGTTTTGTCTATAGTTGCATACTTATTGAGTCGAAATTCCACTTACTTTCTAGGCATATAGGCCTATAAAAAAGAACAACAAAATTGTGTTTCACACTTATGACATGTAAAAATATTGACTTCTTCTATGAAAAGTTCAATTTATCTTACATAGACTGTGAAAACGAAATAATCAACACGAAAATGAGGTATTCATAGTTATTTAAAGCGTAGTAGTCGTCGAGTTGTAATACAGTTTGTGCGAGACTCTTTTCGTAAGTTACACAATACGCTTCCACACCGAAACCAACTTTTATATTGTCGCTTTGCATCGAAAACTACTTAACTGCAGCTTAAAACAATCTGCAGTTATGAGGTTTTCGTTGAAAAGCGATTATATTATTATCACATTATGGCCGGTGTCTAAATATTTCTGGAAGTCCAATTTGAAAGTAGATTCACACAACTGAACGAAGCACATTGGGTGTTTTGTAACTAAACATTTGTCAAACGCAGCCATTTTGTCCATACATTAAAGTCACGTGATTTTGCACACGAATGTATTAATCCGCGCTGCACTACTTTGACACATGTTGTTAGAAGTCTTGTAAGTGTGTCTGTGTGGTTTTCAGTTGCAGTAATGTAGTTCCCGCACGTGCCGACACTTTTTACACTCTACACGACAACACCAGAAGAATTTACAGTCACAGTCTTCTTCGAACTCTTTCACGATCGTGTAATAACCACGCCCACAACACATAAGGTTACACCCATCAAGTCCATAACTGTCTTTCTTACACTGACGACCTTTCGTACCAAGAGAACCTTTCTTCGGGTTGGGTTCGCAGAAATCTGGTGAGTTCTCCAAGTAGACGAGATCTTTTCGGCTCGGTCGTTTCATGTCTCTGCTGATTGGTCGAAGTTTGGACTTCCGGCGGTTGAGTTTCACTAGACTGGCACCGTCGAACTTTTCCTTCAGCTGAGAACCAACCTCTCTGAATGGGCGCATTTTTCTCCAGCAGACTTTGACGGAACAGGAACCAGACACACCGTGACATTTACAGACGAGGTCAACTTGTTTCTTGGTAACCTGGAAGTGAAAAAGCAATAATTTAACGTTCGATTATGTAAAGAGCTCATGATAAATTAATCCGAGTCTTCTCTGGTGAAAATTCGCTCTTTGGTATTTGGATGTCGCTATTTACGACAAATAGCGACATCCAGATAACAAAGAGCGAATTTGCATCAGAGAAGACTCAGATTAATGATAAATGACCTGGCAGAGCAGGTCGTGGCAGAAATTAGATTTCATTGGCGTTAACAGTATATTTGTAGCTAGCATTTTTAAAGCCCAAATGAGATTAATACATCGTGATTCTTTTTTCTTTCCTGTAAGTACGTAAAGTACAACACAGCTGTGAATTTATAGGTTAAGAATCTTACGATCTTCCACTTTTTAATTTCATTTTGATGAAACTGCATCCATTTTAATTTCGAGGATTCAAATAAAGTTAAGCTGTTCAAGAGTCCTCTCATTCAATGTTTTCCGTCTAAAATTAACCTTGTCCCTTTCTTCAATAACCTAGTTACGATGTTTTTGTCGAAACAGGCGATTTTACCACTTTCTTACACGAAATTTTAGGCTAGTCCTACTTGGCAGTCAGTTTAGCCTAGTAGGAAAAAATACTAAAATGCAAACAGTACTCATCTTATACCAAGACATTGTAAGCACAATTTTCTCCTTGTTAGGCCTACTTGTAACAATATGTTCCAAAGTGTCCTATTGATGGACGTTAAGGCCATGTATTAGATTCTACCGCATTCCCACGCCATGACTCTTTTTGACGGCCCACAAGATTAATGCAAGATCAATGCTTTGGAAAACGTTGTGGAAAATGAAGAAACAGCAATAGACTTTTTACCCATTGGAAATTGTCGTCTGCATTATCTTTGGATCATTTTTTAAAAAAAAATCGTCTGGTAATGGGTTTAATAAATGGAGAAATATTGAGATATGTTTAGTGTTGACACTTACCAATCGACCAGCACGGTTGTTCCACACATTCATCATGGAGAATTCGGTCGGCTTGTTGTTGTTGATGATCTCTTTCTCTCTGGTGTCCACGAAATCTTCGGCAAACTCCGATCCATACCGGAGATTCTCGGAACAGCCGCCCCACTCGAACTGGCCCTTCGTGTCCTTCTTCCGGATGTTTTCGTCGCAGCCGCAGTTGTCGAGGGAACCCTTCGCGCATGCGCGAGTGACGCTGTACATGACCCCGGCGGACTGGATCGCGTAGATGAAGGCGGTCTCTCGGCTCTCTGAAAACAGAAATAATTTTGTTAATAAAAATGAAAATTAAAAAAAATGTATCTCTGCTTTTCAACAATAACCTCGTAATCGCAGCCCCAAACAAGCTGCGATTACGAGGTTTTTGTTGAAAAGCGGCGATATATAGATGATAGAAAAATAAAACCTTTCTAAAATGGCAGTTTTGTACTTGTCCAAAATATATCCTGTTGCAGAAGACAATTGGGAAAAGTTTAAGGGGTGTAAATTCATGATGATATAATCAAAGGTCATTGAGCGTAATTAGTGTGAATGACACACAGTAATAATAGTCTAAAATGAAACATCGAAGTATTTCGATTAATTTCAGAAAAGTTGATGTTTTTGCAGCTCGACTATTCGTAACCAATATTTCGCAGCTTCAGCTGAAGTAACAGTGTTTTTGGCTCTTGGTGATATTTTATGCATATAAATGCCAAGATTTAGTATTTTTGTGGCTTTCACAAGGTTGTTCAAATAGACGAAATAATAATCCATTGATAGGAAGAACCGTGATAGCGTTGATCTTAAGTTTTAAAATTTCGAACATTTACTTTGATTCTTTTTCATCTTTTTCGGGGTGACTGAAACACGGTGACCCTGTTTTCATGTTTGTTATACCATTCATCTTACGAAACAGAATGTCAAAGCTTTAATTATATGTAAGGATTAAAGAAAACATTGTACACGAAATCGTAAAAACGCGCCGAACAAAGCATATTAAAGAGACGACGACGCTATAATAGATAGTTATGTTTTATACCAGGTCGAGATCTGTAATTTTTACGGCTATCGCATTTCTCATGGCACCGCGGTTTTTTGTCCTAATTTCTTTTCAATCAACGGATAAATTTGGTCGGTCTATTCACTTTGGCTACTGGCGATGGGTATTAGATTCAGGCTCATTAAAAAACTGTCAATCAAGGTAATGCCACCATGTTTTTATTTAGATGTGAGAGAAAGGTAGTACGACACCGTTTAGCCTTATGTCTACACCGTTTGTTGTAAATGGCACAGTGTGGTGTTTTCTAAGAT
The DNA here is from genome assembly GCA_963680895.1 of Fragum sueziense. Lineage (NCBI taxonomy): Eukaryota > Metazoa > Mollusca > Bivalvia > Cardiida > Cardiidae > Fragum > Fragum sueziense. The sequence continues at coordinate 49,585,387 of OY804598.1, read as the reverse complement.
TGCTCGGCGGGTTTTATTCAAATGTTTATTCAAGCAAATCGTCGTTGTAAATGCAAAACCTCGTATCTCGTTTTCGGAAAATTTTAAAGGGGAGGGGATAAAGTGTAATAACTTTTCCCAAACTGAAATGTTTTACTTGATATTTGGAAATATTGTTCATAAATAATATATTATTGATACTGATCGGTAAACATATCTCAAAACCTGCAAGAATTGTCTAAATTGGACACACAAGTTTGTACTTTGAAAATCGCTAGAACCGACATACGAGGTTTTGCATTTACACCGACGAAATACCTTTATGTACCAACAACCGCATATCACCATAGATCGTTGTTTCACTTTTGAATCATCACAACGACGGTTAGGAGCGAGAAAATTTCGGAAAAAAAATCATTTTTCTTTTTGGTTGGGAATCGAGAGGTCTTTGAATTGTTCTGTTCTCTTTCGTTAAATAGATTAATCAGCATGACTTTACTAAAGTAATTTGACCAATTCTAATACGATATACTATGCTTTTGTATGTTCAATTGGATATTTGTATAATCTTACTTGTCCACAGAATAGAAATGTTTTATCCGTTATGAAAATATACTTGAGTCCCGTTTCATTTGAACTCAATCGCATTAATTGTAAAACAAACTGACATACTCTGTCGGACTCATAGACGTTACATGCTTGCACTTATTATTGCTTAGTTTAAATATTTTGAATAGCTTACACCCGATGAATATTGCTACCGAACTTTGCTACCAAAGAGCATAAACTAGTTATAAAAGATACGTGCATCATTCAGTGTAAAAAATAATAGGGGGTTTACAAAGGCATTTTTATCAGTTATATCAAATCCAAACTCTGTGTTTTGGGTACTCATTTCAATCGTTTCGAATCGTCCTGGCGCAAAAGAAATATTAATGCAAAAATGTTGAAAATGCATACGAAACTGTTTGCACTTAACCCTCAATAATGTGGTATCTCCTTTTGAAAAGACAATCGATTCGTACCTGACTTCTGGTTAAATTGATGTCTGAACTACTTAAGTTTCGAACTTGAAGGATTAAGGTTTGTTTACGTTTCTACTTAAATGTAACAAAATGAATTCCACAAACATTTAATCTCTGAAACCTTTCTTTTGGCAAATTTTATGTGGGTGACAAATTTTAACCATTTGTAATTGAACAACAGATTTTGATGGATCTTTGAAACAGCAACGCCTATGATTTATCCGCAATAACCAATAGATCTATATCTATACCATTTCAAATAAAAGAAATTTATTGTTGTACATTTTTATAATATTACAATAATATTATCTTTACACGAACATCAGTATGAAAGTTAATACAATGGTATCTGTTACGAAGAGTCTTATTTTAAAAGACAAAACTGAATTGTAATGATGTTTTCTTGGTAAACTTTTTTTCTGTACACCAAAAATTACTATTCTCACATATGCGACCCATTGATCTAGGAATTTAAACAACCCAAATGAAGTCACAAAGTTGAAGGTTTAATAGTGAGGAAAAATTGATCTATTCTAGGCCTAAATGAGCAATCAATCCAGAATTCATGCATTGCCCTGATTACTCCGCTGTTTTATGGCTTCTAGTCGCCCTCACGAGCGACGCTCGAGCTCATTTCAATCTACTTTGCAAATGTTTCATATGGATTAATTTCCCAAAACCCAATATCTGATATAGAACTTGCCATATGTCTGTCATGTTATTTTGGAAAGACGACTCAGATGGGTATTTTTGTAGCTGTTTCTCATTCATATTTGTATCGACATTGCAACGGCAAAAGCGAATCACTCTTAAAGTGTAATTCACATAATTTTTATGTCGCCATTTTCTTTTTCATTTTAGCTGTTACGAATTTTTAAAAGAGAGGCAGTGGTACAGTGGTTTCGAAATAAATAAAAAAAACCTTAGAATATAGAGCAATGACATTATCCCGTGTTCCTTTGTAACAAGGAAAAGTTCCCATATTTTTACCATAAAAGGTTTAATTGGAAGGTATCTTGTCCTACGTAAATGTTCTAATGCAAAACTGCCCTAAATGCCTACATGGACATAAATGACTTAACACAGTTTTTCCTTGAACGCCCCTACATATTTGGCTATAGTTCTGCTTTTATGATCAAACCTTGTTTACCCTTTTTCCAAAGGGGAACCCCTTTTGGGTGCATCCACGTGATATAGCATGGGAAAATATCAAAGAAAAGGACGAAAATGCTGATCATCAGCATTTTCTTCCTTTTCTTCAATATTTCCCCACCTTGACATACTTTTCATTATGAAAATCAGATCAATTTTCCCCTCTGCAACACATTTGAATATGGACACTCTTTAAAAATTTGTCATTTTGGGAAAAGATTGAACCGTGTATGTTCTATAATTATAGTACCTAGGGGCGGATAATTGGACCCGGGGTCACCCTGGGTTGAATGATGCATTCCTAATAAGTGGGGAAACATGATCAAAAGTGCAGAAATTCAATACGCTTGAAACTTTTGGGTTTTCTCTCTAATAAATCAATAGTTTAGACGGATTTTGCTTAGAGCCGTATTTGATGAAATTTTGTCTATGGGAAGATCCAAATGCAAGATTTAAAATTATTATTGTGATTATCAAAAATACCCGAGTTCAATTTGCTAATTTCCAAGACAACAAAAACCTAGACCTGTCAAATTGTAAAGCCATAGCCTAAGATTACGTCCTCGAAAAGAGCGATTGCGAAATTGGAGCAGATACTATTGAGGGAAAAGAACGATTATACTGGTTATCAACACTTTCTTCTTGGTATCAATGTTTGTATAGCTTTTACTCTTATGGCCAGTCAAAACTATATTATGTACGAGTATTGCAAGGGAAATGCCATATAACAAGAAATTAACCAATTGCCAGACGGCAAAAATTGAGAATGGTTCAATTTGGAAACTGTTGCAGAAGACAAAATGAATGATGACAAAGATTGGTTTTTATGCTATATAGCATGGAAAATGTTGAGGCAAAAGGAGAAAATGCTGATTATCAGCATTTTCTTCTTTTGCCTCAATGTTTTCCGAAGCTTCAAGGTGTTGAAATGGATGAAAGAAAACAAACTAAGAAACTTACTTATTTTGATGACGTTGCCGAACACGTCAGAGCTGTTGAAGGTGGAACAATTCCAGCGGCGGTTGCGGAACTGGAACTTGCACTCGTCGATGCCCATGGACGCGCCGGCGCTGACGACGGAGAGTAACCGATGCTCCTTGGCGCACATCTCACGCTGGGTCGGGTCGAGGTACGGAGAGTTGGCACACTTCTCGGCGGGGTTCGGCGCATTTCGGGTGTCACGTGACAGTCCACCGGAAGTACCGAGGACACCAAGGTACCTGCAAGAGAAAGATATAATTCCATCATACTGTTATAATAAAATGCCACGTCATACCGATTTAGAATTATTTTATTCTGCGTAGACAGAAGATAAAAAAATATCTTTGTCATTGCTTTCCTTTACAAATCTCGTAATTTCTGCATGTTTTTTATGATTTGCTTTACTCTTGCAACACGTCTCATTATGATTTACAAAAACCTTTATACTTGATTTTTGCAATGCGGTTTTTGTATCTGATCGCTTTCTAGATCTTCTTTTATCGTCGTTTTCTTCGAAAACCTCAAGCTGCAGTTATATTTTTTTTTTTAAAAAATGGATGTTGTACTAGTCTTTTAGTGACGCAGATGTTAAGTTTGATTCAATGTCGAAAGCATCATTACAAATAGTTCCTATGTCTGATATTGTCGATAGCTGATAAGCCAAAATCATGGAGTAAGGCATAATTGTGTGTGCTTATTTTTTGAATTGGTAGTAAATCCTGATGAAGCTAAGAAAAAAATGGTTTGTTTTTATTGTTTACTGCCTCACGTGTGTTAATTACTAGTTTACAAGTGAATACAGCTTTCATCCGTCAATATCAATAAAAATAAACACTTTTGGCCCTCTCAAGTTGGATTTTTTTGTTTCACGATATATCATTTTGTGAGTGTAATTGCCCCTTTCAGTCTCTCAAGCCTATCGAAATGAACGAGATTCTAAGAACACAATGAGAAAAGTAGAAATTGTTGGAATACCAAAGTTGTATACATGTACATTACTGTCATCGCCTTATCATTGACAAGAATAACTGAATTTGCCACATAGAAAATAAAGACAAAATGAAATCCTCGTTTTGAATAACATGAATGAATGCCATTTCAAAACGGCAAAACCCCGACTTTAGAAACAGTCTCCTTACAATGATTCTTGCTTATCAAGTCCCCAAAAACCTTTGCTTTTGGTGACCCTAGATAACAGAGAAAGTTTTGGAGAACATTATGTGAGAAAGGTGAAAATGATGATTTTCCAGCATTTTCTAGTTTTTTCAACTAGATGTTTTCTTTACAATTAATATATATATGTGACCCGTCGCGCTAAAAGGGACCTTATCCGAACTCAAAAATCCAAATTTGGACAAACTTGTCAGACTAAGCAAAGGTCAACCGGATACTATATTCGAAAAATGAACGTAAAGTAAGATAGGGAAAACATTCCAGATATAAAAAATACATACAAGTGAAAAGTGTCGGCCCTAGTCTGGCTGCGCGGACTGCGCAGACTGACTAGGGTCGATATTTTTCACACACCCGATAAGGTCCCTTTTAGCTCGACGGGTCACAATTATACATTTTCTTGTCAAGTGGTATGTTTTACGTCTACATAAAATTTTCTATTTGAATTGGTCTTGTATTGCATTGTTTGGTGACTGAATGAAATATTCCAGATAAAAAGGCAGAGACCACGGTATCTAGTGACAAATTTCAAGCCTGATTCCCAGAAAAAATCTATTCCGTGTCATCGTTAGCGACTTAATTGGTTCTGTAATTACATAGCAGTGATTGTTAACGCTGAAGATTGCACCATTTAAACGAAATTCGGGAACATTTAAGACTAAATTTAACTGTCAAAATATTGATCAAGGCAGAGAAATGAAAGTTTCCAGTGTTAGATTTGATGTCGTCGCTGCGTATGTAGTAAATGGATTTGGATTTTGAAAAGCAGGCATGGTTCCATTTTAGAACAGCATGGATCCCGATCAGCCTGCGCATACGCGCAGTCTGATCAGGATCCATGTTGTTCTCTTATTGCGTCAGTATAATCTTCCGAAGCTGTTGAGAGCAGCAATGATACTGACCACGCCATGGTTTCTCGAAAAAAAAAAAAAAAAAAAACACTTTAAGTACATAGGACCTACTCATGAGTACATGCTCAACTTCAATGGTATTACTTTCCAACGTTGGAGGGTATTCGATTGAAGTTCACGTGGATTTCGTGTGATTTGAGTACGGTGCTCAGATTTGAGTCTTTACGAGAAACCGGGACCAGACCGTGTATTTTCACAGGTCGATCTGGATCTATATCGGTCTCAATGGCATTATTCCTACAAAAAAGTTTCATTCCTGATCAGTATGTGCGGAATGTATAGGATCGATGCCTCTTGCATATTGCTGCTTTTCAACGAAACCTCGTAACTGCAGCTTATGAAAAGCTGCAGTTACGAGGTTTTCGTTGAAAAGTGGCGATATACTTTTAGACCTTCGTAAATGATAGAATTGGTATTGCTGTCGAGTTTCAACAAACTATGTCCACAAATCAAGTACATTCGAAAGATTTATTGATTGTTTGTCTAGGCAAAAGTGAAATCAAAACTTTCTTTTGAAGTTGAAATTAAGATGATTTCATTCAATGTCGAATTTCTAATCATTATTTATACAATACATGCATGTAGTTTTCATTTTAGAGTTTTACCATTTTATATTTTCTTTTTATGATGAAAATTCAGAGGGACAATCTGCATCAGTTATTTGTAAAAATGCACGTGGGATAAGAATAATACACTATGAACTTGCAAATATTCTAATCTTTCACTTCTGAAAGCACAAGAAAAAACATCGTGACAAACTAAGAAAATGCTGATTATCAGCATTTTCTTCTTTTGTCTCGATGTTTCCAATGCTTGTGTCCCACATTTAACCACCAGTGTCACTTTTTTTGTACAATGTTCTCGTTTTCGAAAGTCTACAATGCTTAAAATGGTAACAAATAGAAACGGGTAAAGATTACGGGGTCGACGATTCCCTGTTAATCGTTCCCACCTATGTTATCAGCCACTTTTCCCCTTGAACGTGATAGCAGGCTTCAATATTATCAGCTAGGCTAGTCTTTACTTATCTTTATACCCCAATTACTTTGCTCACTTTTCCTTTCTACTCAATGTTATCAACGCATGACTTATGATCCCTCGACCCTTCCTGTCTTGATTACATACAATGTATGTAAACAAACCTTTACGCGATTTTGATTTATAGTGGAAATGAGCTCGTTTCCATTTCGCAAGACGAAGATGAAACGAAGGGGAATGTGTTCATCTATGCCTACTCGGCTTGGTACAAGACACTGAATGTCCAAACTAAGTAAAGTAATAGTAAGTTATCAAGTCTTTCGAGACATTTATTTTGTCACAATTCTAAAAAAATCACATTTCAAATTTGTGAGTACCGTGATATGAGAGAAGTTTGAGCGTTTTTGAAATACAAAAAGAAATTCCAAATGATAAATCAATCAATCGATTAGATACAGAATCTTGTACACTTCGAGTGCGGTCAGTCAGTCCTTCATTATGGTAGCTGATAAACAACCATGCGTAAATGCATCAGTTAATGTCTCCTCTTCTTTCAACGTTTGTCTTATTGAATTCATTTTATGTAGGTATACAAACGTACGGAAAAAAAGGGTAAGGTGTATTAACGTTTGTCTCCAAGACTGACCAAAGGGCTTCCAATCAGGACCAATCAATCTTATGTAAACACCCATACCTTCGCCTCAACAGCTTTTGAAAAGGAGTCGAAATTTATCTTGATGTCGCTAAAGGTTTTCACAAATATTACATTCAAACGTTAATCCCATTTTAGCCCTACGCGATTATCGACGATTTTCGGCGATGAAAAGCGAAAAGTGACGAAATGCTAAATCGGGCGAGTGGCGTTAAAATTAATGCCATCGCCTTATTCAATTATACATACTGTTACGCCATTGTTCGCCAATTTGGCAGGCAATCGTAACAACCGTGTGAATTTTCGCGACATCATGCATTAGAGAAACTTTTGATGAAGTAATAATTGGTACATTGTAGCGTTTGTATCACTTTATTTGTGTATCAAAAACCCCGTAACTTCAGCTTATACAAGATGAAGTTACGTCGTTTTTGAAACACAAACAGAGACCTATGATGTATTTAGTGTCTTAATCCATAAGATTCTTAGTAAATATAAGATTAACGAGTCGTTCTCTATTTTCTTACGGTCTTTTGGAGCCTGCGGCGGTCCTTCATTTGGTGCAGTATTTCAGTCTATATTTTTGGACTATAATAAAATACTAGATTCGATATTTCGACAAAATGTGTCTTTTTCAATGGATCGATGATTTGAATTTCGTTCTTAAAAAGTGGTCAAATTGAATAGATGTAGGCTATCCAACAACGTGCATTGAAGACGCTTTCGAAAAATATTCTATTGGCACAAAAGAATAACCAGAAATTCTCCTTTTGCCTCAATGTTTTCAGACCCATTCTTTACAGCAATGATTGTCATCAAAAACCATTTTGCTTTCTCCAGTTTTCAAATCAAATCTGCCTCAAATTTCGAGAAACATTTAGGTACTGTTTGATAAATGTCTAGACTATTATCTTATTTTTTTTTTGTCCTTTTTCAAAGAAGACAAAAGACTAAACTCGTCCAATTTGAAAGATGTTACCTGAAGACAACAAAAACGACCTTTGATCGATATATTTTGAAAATATTCATTTTTTGGAAATGATTGATGCAAAAGAAGAAAATGAAGATTAGCAGCATTTTCTTCTTTTCCCCAACATTTTTGTTTACCAAAATGTCGTCCTGACTAATAATTTTTTTGTTACGGAGAGGATTATTTTACTTTTTGCCATCTGGAACATCTCTGGTAAATGATATTTGTAATGAAAACAAAATAAAAACCTTCTCTGTAATTTCACCACTTATCTTTTTCATTGTCTCTCCTTAATTCTCATTACGGCTTTATTACTAAACACAGAAATATGGTATAGGGTCGAAATATTTTCAAAACAAAAATATTTGCTCTTTACGACAGTCAAAGCTACTAGAAAACATTGGAGGAAAAGAGAATTGAGGACACGCAACAGTTTCTTCTTTCCCATAAATATTTCCTAAAACACGTGAATCAATGTATTACACCAATTAAAGAATCAACCATTTCCCAGACAAGACCTGCTTATCACATCCTAAGAAGAAATAGCTTGGGAAATCATTGAGAGTAAAGAAGAAATTGACGAAAATTGTCGTCTTCTTCTTTTCCCTCGACGTTTGCTTTGCTTTAGTATGACAATTGTCTACTTTGACATCATTTTTGACGTCTGCAACAATTTTGAGAAATTTTGGTAACAGATCCAGTGTTATTCTAACGTGTTGCAGGAATAAAAACATTTGTTGAAGAGAAGAAATACTGTTTTTCTATCTTTCCTATAAATTCTTGGAAAGTGTAGGCAGAAACTCAAAGTGTAAGTTTTCTCGGAATTTTAAGATTATCTTTTCACTTTACGAAGTATTACTTTTTCATTGAATAAAAACATATTTTTATCAAATGTGAAAATACAAAGCAGCGAAAAGTAAACAGTTGTTCAATTGTTTTTCTAAGCAAAAGCCGTGAAATGGGTCGGCGACAAAATTCAAAGAATCCTGCAATACCCAACATATGCAATGTTTGCTGTTTGGCACATAAGGTGTGACAATTTAACTAATAAAATTTGATTGATCCAAAATAAAACATGAGTAAAATTGAAATAGCGGAATCTTCACAAGTATTGATTATCGATTGTTAATCAATTATTAGTAATCATCAATCAATTAATGGTGAATTGTCTATAGTTTGATTTTACACATTTTAACTTAAAAGGAAATAACATCGCAGGTGTGAAAACAGCTTGTATTTTGAATTTTTCATAACCCTTTACAAAAATGTTACAAAAAATGTTTTACAAAAATTGATGAAAAATATTATTGTCAAAAACATTGTGGGAAAAAAAGAAGAAATTACGAGTCTTGTATTTCACTGAGCTTACATACAGCCCAAAATTATTTAAATACCTATATATTAGTATAAGAGAGATAAAAACGAAATATATTCATTTTCCTTCCATGTCATTTCAACTTTCAAATGTCATCATTAAATTGCCAAAATTCAAGTTGACACAAAAATAAAAGTCATTTCCTAATTTTAACATCAAAATTTCTCAGAATTAACAGTAGACAACCAGAAATTACATAATTTGGTGTAAATGACATCAATAAAACGACAATAAAATAAATTGACTTCCGTATATGGCATTTATATTGCGATTTGACATTTCTACCCGGGTTGTATCCGGTTATATGAATTTGTGTACAATATAGCACAGAAAATATTGAGATAGAAGGAGAAAATGCTGGCCATCAGCATTTTCTTCTTTTGAATCAATGTTTTCCCAATCAATTTCTATTAGTGACGTGAAAACCAGGTCTTGTTTGGAAATTGGTTAATGTATATCAAAGTAGCATCGCTGCTTCTTTTCACCACAGCATTTCAAAGCTGCAGTTCTTGAAGATTGATTATAGCTAAAAGACTCATTCGAGACTGCATATCATTTTCTTTTATCAATCTTTGAATTATGAAATGAAAGCTTTTGAAAGCATTGGGAGGAAGGAGAAATTATTGGCAAATAATATTAGGCTATTATTATCATAATTATCTATTCATTTTTCGAAAAGGAACATATAAACGACAAAAGTTTAGATTGACAGAATTTCAATCGACCAAAGAAAACATTATTATTTGGTCTGTATGATTATAAAACATCGACGGAAAAGAAGAAAATGCTGATGATCAGCATTTTCTTCTTTTCCGTCAATGTTTCTACAAACTTCCGATAATGGAGACGTCAAACCCATGTATTGTTGGAAAAGTTATCAAAATAATCAATTGTATGGAAAGTGGGGAAAAGGACTAAAAAAGTTAATTTTCTTACCACCAAGTCGCTGTAGAGACGTGGACAGACAGAAGGACGAACAGCAGACAAAGTCCAGTAAAACACGACATTGTGAAACAGTTCACGAAATAATTCCAAAAAAACAATCACTAGGGTTTTGTTACAACAACGTTTCTTATTACACCACTTTTAACTGACAAGTCACTTTACATTGTTAGTAAACTAGACGCAACCAAAAAATTATAAAGTTCAATTTAAAAGTCTGGTTGAACGATCCGGATCAGTCGCTCTGAATGCTATCAGTTCTGGTCTAAATCAATAAGACTATTGAAAAATCTGGTTGAAAAATCACTGATAACACAGTTTAAGTCCAACAAAAGGAAGCGCCCCGATGGTTTAATCCGGTAATCTATATTCACAAAATTGTCTTAAGACGTCAAACGGTTTTTATACCGTGCCAGATAATGATAATTAGTTAACTATTTTTGTCAGAGTCAAGACACTATAGTGTTTTATCTATTAAACACCCCACTGTTCACAGCAAAAACCATACACTGATTATGATAGTAATATATAAATATCCGTTTGTGGTTTCACCTTTTTTGTAACCTAGTAATTGATAATTTAATTAAGCAAATTGTGCGTGCACTGGAATAGATTCGAAATAGTTATAATATCTGCATACGAAACAATGTGAAGTTATAGTAGTGCACCCTCAATCGAGTGCGCTCCGCGGCGCGTGACGGGCGATTTGATTGGTCAATGGGAAATCGCTAATTACGTCGAATTGACCTATCGGCTATTTTCTTAAAGGATAATGCATAACAATGGTCAGAAAAATTAAAATCAAATTTCACGCCTGAGTGCATTGAAAAAGTCAGAAATGAAATAAGGAGAAAATCCACAAGGATTGACCGGGTTATAATAACAAAATTATTTTTCAGCTTTCTGTGACATTTTCACTGAGTCAGTTTTCTTATCCCACAAACTATTTGAAATGGTTAGCGCAAAAATATTTTAAATGTTTATGAATTCCAAGCAGATAAATATGATTTTTGAACTATCTAATGAACGTTGGCTACAATCCCAGACCAGAAAATATGATTAATATTTTAGATACACATCAAATATAAATAATAAACAGCCCCCAACTGAAATTGAATCTTTTTTGCAAATTTTGCCAAATAACTGGCTTGTCATGTCTTATTGGACAGCATTTTTAGCCTTTACCCAACAACACCTGATTTTCCCGTCCCTACCAGAAAAGACTTGGGAAAAGATTGAGACAGAAGAAGAAAATGCTGATAATCAGCATTTTCTTCTTTTGTCTCAATATTTTATGTAGTATAAAGGCTCCTTATCATCGCCTTTGAGATCGACGAGGATCCTCATCAGCCTTTGCAAACGAACAGCCTGACCAAGATCCATTGTATTCTCTGATAGCTTCTTCATTACCTTCAGGCCCGTAGGAAGCAATTTCATATTGGAGGGGTTTAAGCCCCCTTGTCTGAATATTGGGGGGGGGGGGTCAATTGGATTTCCCTAAATTTTCAGTGTAAAATAAGGAAAATTTGGCATTTTTGGTCAACTTGGGGGTGGGGGGGCTAAGCCCCATAGCCCCACCTGTTGCTACGGGTCTGACCTTGTGGCATCTCTCGGAGAGCCACATAGATCATGACCAGACGGCGATTAAATATAGGCTGATCTGGAGACAGGGTAGTCGCAAATGCCATGTAGGAAACGTTTTTTCTAGATCTCGGCTCATATTCATCTTAACCCTTTCCCAAACAAGACCTCATTGAAAAGGCTTGGGAATATATTGAACCAAAGAAAGAAAACGCTGATAATCAGAATTTTCTCCCTTTGCCTCAGTATTTTGCTATATGCTATATTGTACACAAATTTATATCCTAATCTTTTTTTTTTGTCATCTGCAGTAGCTTTCAAAAAGAAAATCACTTAATATTGTCGTTTGGGAAATGGTTAACCCATTACCACACAGTGACTCTTTTGACTCCACATAAGAAAATTGTCACAAGCAATTTCTTCATTTTCCTACAATATTTTCTATAGAAAAACACCAAAGAATGTAACATTTCATTAATCTTAATTTGTCGTGTGCAACATAATTGAATTTGGACAAGTATAGAGTTTTATCGTTTTTGAAAGGGTTGAATTAATCCTACAAGACTTTTGCGGTCAATTTTGAGAATAATCATAATTATGACTATTTTGTACCCATACGATAGAATTTTACGCTTGTCCAAATTCAAATATATTCAGATGACAATATCAATGCAACGGGAAACTTGAATTTCGAATAAACAGGACATAAATTATCAAACTTAAAGAAGAAATTGGTGTATATCAGCGTTTCCTTCTTTTCTCTCAATGTTTTCCAAAGCATTTCAGTTGGAACAGCAAAACTAGCGAATGTCCTGGAAAGAGTAAAGTAATATTTTACGAGCTTTCCTCCACGTCATTGTGATTTTATTTTTGAAAAATGAGAAAATGTTAAACTTCACACAAAACTGTGATCTCATACAAAATGAATTCTCATGCGGTCAGCTAGAAGTTATCGTAGAAAAATCTCTCAGTGCTTCAGAACAGAAATGGGGTACATGGGCGGATCTAGTGGTGGGGGTCGGGTATGGGGGGGGGGGGGGGTCCGGACCCTCCTTGGCATTGGCCGAAAATTAAATTCTGACAATATAAATTTAGTGTAACGTTACACATTTACTGCATTTTAATTAAGCCATACTTTTGACTTGGACCCCCCCCCCATTGAAAAAAATCTTGGACTTGGACCCCCCAGGAAAAAAATCCTGGATCAGCCCTTGGGGATTGTATTTATATCTCTTTCTCTTTTTCAGTCTATGTTAAGCAAAAGTATACGAGTCAGGATCTGAAAAGGGCCCCTTATAGCATTTGAGACCAACATGGATCTAGATCAGACTGTGCGTACGCACAGTCTGATCAAGATCCACATTGGTCTCTAATAACATATCTATTTGCTGTAGCAACTGCAAATCGGTAGCATAGTTCCCCATTAGATCAGGTAATAACCATATCACGATGAATTGATATATTTGTTTTCTTATGAAAATCCTGAAAATTTCAAGCCAAAATATTAAACCGTTTACGAGAAATATATATTTTGGGGCTAAAATTTAGCAAATTGTTGTGGACAACAGTTCAGATTTATATAGAATTAATTAGTCATTTCTGTCTCAACTTTAAAGTCGTATTTTTAGCTTATTAATAACAACTTCAAAAAACTGATATCATTTCTACGCATTAGAATAAACAATCTTTGCATCAAGACATACTTTTAAAAAATGAAATAAATTTGAAATGTCACTTTAAAGGTAGTTCAACCCTAATGAGATTCACGCGACGTCGGAATTATTCTTGTGACGTCGTAAACATTATGCGGTGGAAAATACCACCGCCGAAGGTTTACGACGTCGAACGAACAGGTTCGGACACATTACAAATGTGACCCGTCGTGCTAAAAGGAACCTTATCGGGTGTGTGAAAAATATCGACCCTAGTCAGTCTGCGCAGTCCGCGCAGCCAGACTAGGGCCGACACTTTTCACTTGTATGTATTTTGTTTATCTGGAATGTTTTCCCTATGTTACTTTACGTTCAGTTTTCGAATACAGTATCTGGTTGACCTATGCCGAGTCTGAAAAGTTTGTCAAAGTTTGGATTTTTGGTATTCGGATAAGGTCCCTTTTAGCGTGACGGGTCACAAATGTTAACGACGTCACACGAAGAATTTCGACGTCGTGTGAATCTCATTAGGGGTGAACAACATGTACCTTCAACATTCATCAAATCCATGGCGTTTTCCCGCCTTCTCTGTGTCATTTTTTTTTTTTCAAATTGGTGATGCATTTAGAATTATTGAAAAATATCGAAAATTATGTATCACGTTTACCATGGCTATCTGAAAATCCCATCATAAGGTGAATCATCCCATAACATATGCGTAATTGTATATCATTTTCTGAAAAAAAGTATCAATACCTGTGTCTTGTAAGATTTCTTATTATACAATTGTGACCTAATGTCATCGTGCTTTATAAGTTACACATATATTTATGTAATCGATTTTAGTCTCTAAAACCTCGTAGCTACAGCTTGAACAAGCTGTATTTACGACATTTTCGTTGCACAATAGACCGAAATCGTCAAAAATGACACCACGAACAAATAGGAACAAAAACATGTCAGAAGAATACCAATAAACTACGACGCATTTCTTAAAAACCTCGTAACTACAGCTTGTTTAAAGCTGTAGTTACGAGGTTTTTGATGAAAAGCATCGACTAGTAGATTTACATAGTTTTGTTATAATACAAATAATTAAGACTTCAATTTTTTAACACTAGGCAATCCATCATTTCATTGAGTGCACATTTTACGCATATTACAAAGATGGCCGCCGGTCAAATCTGTCAGTTTTTCTCGTAAAATCAGCATCTAAGGTGCTCGTTTTAGCGCTACAATAATAGAAAACTATGTATCGATGTGCGAAACGTCGAAAATGATTGATTTTTGACAGCCTCCCTTTAACGTCGACCTGCAGTTTAGCCCTTTCCCAAACAGCAAGAATCCATACCGTTCCAAATTGAAAATTGCTGGTAGAGAACATACAGGGTATTGATAAAGATAGGGTTTTTATACAATATTAGGTAACCAAACTTGGTCAAAACATGTATGACAATAAGTTCTCGTATGAGTTCGATTTTGAGTCAGATCGGACAAGGAAGTTATCTACACAGAAAATATGGAGACAAGGGGAGAAAATGACGGTGCTTTTTTGTCTCTAGTTTTGCCAAGCGTTTTTATCGGGGACGTCAAAACCAGCCCTTGTTTGGGATTTGGGAAAGGGTAATATAGAAGCTTGATTGTCCTTATGATCGGGTCAAAATCGACACAAATATGCTGAGTCAAAAAAGAAATTGTGCACAGAGAATAGCTGGAATTTCTATCGTAATGTTGAATCTTGATATTATAATATTGGCATCAAATTAAAGATAATTCAATTGCCTATAAGTAGGTGTCTTTTTAAATTGTGTGAAATGGATTTTTTCTTGTGTTTTCTTAAGATATTTGAGATAGGGGTCAATTTCGAAATTCACAGACCTTGCTGACGAACGTGAGGAGATTAAATAATGCACATTTATCGGATTTTCTGCTTCAATTTCTATTGTGACATGTCTTTAATGAATGACGGCAAACATCTATGGTCTCACTGATCGAGCACAACGTTTCATTTTATCGTTTGGAATTTCATTGCGTTCATATTGCAAGACGTATTCAACGTCCTGCAAATTCGTTAACTGGGCCCTAAAGTTTGCGAAACTCAGACAGAAGAGATGTTTGGCCCTACACCACACTCATGACTTATTTTCACGCGTCCCGTGCTGATGGTGATGTGCCTAATGCAGGCGTAACGTAAAATTTAGGCATCACGATAATGTGACAAACAGAAGGTCTCAAATCTCTTTTGAGCCCTACGTCTGCCTTCGTGGATTTCCAATGTTGCTTACATATGCTTGCTTTACTGAATTGCCATAAAAGGTGTAGTTTTGAAACGTTGACGTAAGGGCGTCAACGTCATGTAACGATCTTGTCTAGTCATTCCTGCATTCGGGATATCAGACCGAAGCCTATCAAAAATGTATCCTTTCTTTTGGAAACATGATTGCAAAAGCCTAATTTCAGAACGATGACATTTGAACGAGAACGACACATTTTACACCGGCTCAAGACGCTAGCAAAGCTAACGTGTGAAATATGTCGTGTTTACTAAGACGTAGCATATTTGGCTATTCAGCACTTTGAAATTTTATGTTTGATTTAGCTTTTATACACCTTGAACACAGATTTTAGACAATAAAGTTTATTGTGAAACGTTTTGTTTTGATAACCACGTGCAAAAAGGCGATAACAGAGTTTGGTGATATGCCAGACAATTTAATCATCTAAAGTTGCTTCCTATGTCAAAAGATATGAGAAAGTTGATAGCTTATCTAAGTGTAGAAGTTTGGTGAAGTAAATTGCAGCGGTTACGTAGATATATGAAGTAGAAGTATGCACACTTTCTTTTTTGACTCAGTATATTTGTTGTCTATCTATCTGTTTATATATCATTTTGTTAATCGAATATTTAAGGTATTCCACCCGTTATGAGATTAATTCCACGTCGGAATATTTCGGGCGAAGTCGTAAATAATACAGGGCTTGTATATTTAGTGACCTGGCAGTAATAGCTAGAGATGCTCTGACAGGTCATTTGCCGAGACCTATATCACGGTGGTTAATCACGTGACTCAGATTTTCAGAAAATCATCAATATTTTTGTTAGTACTTGACCAATTTGAATCCGATTTGAAGCAGCGAAGTTTGGAAAATGCCAGGAATTTGCTGGACGTGCTTTATTAAAAAAATATAAAAAAAATCAATCGATAAAAAAGTTATTGAAGATCAACCAAATTTTGGTTGATCTTCAATAACTTATTTATCAGTTGATTTTTCAAAAATCCACAACGTCCATCTAATGCGTGACGTCGGTCGACTTTCTCTGCTTTAAACCGATTTCAAATCGGTCTTGTATTAACGATATTATTGAAGATGTTCTGAAATTGTTGTACCACGTGATTATCCACCGTGCATATCTTCATGTTATAAATCACACAGGATTTTTAACATGTTTCAAAACAGAGTCGATCAAAATTGTTCATGTCTTGCAACAAGTTGCAAAAAACTCTCAACCATGTGTCTAAAGTGTCTGTTCACCCTTCTCCAAACGACAAAAAATAGAATATTCCAAACTGACAGCTGCAACAGACGTCAAAAATGGATGTTGATAAAAATGCTAACGTTTTACACAAATTAGCACAGAAAATATTAAGACAAAAGAAGAAAATGCTGATGATCAGCATTTTCTTCTTTTGTCTTAATATTTTCACTTTTTTTTTGTAGCGACGTCGCAATATTATGGCTTTTTAGGGAAAAGGGTTAACGCATTTTTGTTGATGAATGAAGGCATATCATTGACTTTCTTCTAAAACCTCGTAACTACATATTGTTAAAGCTGTATTTACGAGGTTTTGTGTAGAAAAGCAGCGACTATGTAACACATCATTCAAATTTTAAGTGAACTAATGTATTAAAATCAAAAGTTGATGAGACTGGCATCTCGTTGAGCCTTTACATTTGGTCACTTTAGAACAAAAACCTCGTAACTACAGCTTCAAACAAGCTGTAGTTACGAGGTTTTTGTTGAAAAGCAACGATTTGGTGTTATGACACTCAAAACATTTACCAACTATAAAAAATTGATGGTCTAGTTGAAAATGAAAGCTGTCGCAGACGACAATTTTTCTCATAAAAAAGTTTTGTGAATGAAATAATCATCATAGTTATCAGTTATTTCTCGTTTTCTGTTAAAGCCCTTTCAAGTTTTATTATTCATCAAGGAAAGTTGTAAGGTTCCATGGATTGATTTAGAAATGGTTATATTTTCTCAAATTCCTTTCTCCAAGGCTTAACTCGAAACAGTGCCCATTGTTTTGTTGTCCATGGCGGAGTTGGCATTACAAAGAAAATGTTGATCATCAGAATGTTCTCCTTTCATTCAAAATAGTTGATATGATGAATGTTATATCGCTATTTATACGACTAAGAAAAAATTAAGTGTACATCTTGTTTTCGATATATAAAAAACAACAACAACAACAACAACAACAACAACAACAACAACAACAACAACAAAATTTATCTATTAAATGAACGTCAAATGCAGCGGCTGTGTGCAGTTGGGTCAAACAAGATAGACGTGGCTTTTCAACAAAAACATCGTAATTGCAGCTTGTTTTAACCTGCAGTTACGAGGGTTTTTTGTTGAAAAACAGCGAAG
Organism: Fragum sueziense; assembly: GCA_963680895.1. Classification (NCBI taxonomy): domain Eukaryota; kingdom Metazoa; phylum Mollusca; class Bivalvia; order Cardiida; family Cardiidae; genus Fragum; species Fragum sueziense. The sequence goes on along the minus strand of OY804598.1, from coordinate 49,567,359 downwards.
ATTTGCAGTGTATAACAAAAATATTCGCTATACATTGAAGTAGAAAGATCCGATCGGGATCCGTCCAAATCAATAAAGATGCGATATAGATAGAGGGTCAGTCAAATGTTCTAGCTGTCAAAATGTTTATTTTTAGACTTATCCCAAAAGTTTTATTATAAAGACTTGCCCTGTACTGGTTCAAAATGCAAAGGTTGTCTGGACGACAAATTCAATGTTTCCAAAAGAACAACATTCCACACAAAAATGTTGAGCGAAAAGGAAATTGTTGATGTCCAATGTTTTGTTTTTTTTTTGTTTTTTTTTTTTCTCACCAAAATTGTTCCGAGTACGAGCGTCAACCCCAGGACTATAGGAGCCAAATTCTAGCTTAGTCCAAAGACGTTCAAAGATGTCACAGATAACAATTCCAAGTGTATGGAAATATACATATTTGGTCTGGCTGGGTAGAAAAATATTGTGGGAAATGAAGAAATTGCTTGTCGCAAGCAATTTCTTCATTTTCCACAATGTTTTCCAAAGTGATTATTTGTGGGTGCGTTCGTCAAAAAAGTGTCATCTCGTAGAAATGGGGCTAAATAACAAAGATTTGCAATGTGTAACAAAAATATTCGCTACACATTGAAGTAGAAAGATCTGATCAGGATCCGTCCAAATCAATAAAGATGCGATATAGATAGAGGGTCAGTCAATGTTAGAGCTGTCAAAATATTTATTTAGATAAAAACAGGGCCTGTCCCCCGGGGTCATGGGCTGAGTCAATGGGGCCGGACCCCTTATGCCAGATTACATCGCTAGGTCAATAAAACGGACTAATTTTTAAAAGCAATAGATACGGATCGGATAGTAAACTTAAAAGACGTTAATTGGACGTAAAAGTGGTTAACAAGACGCTGGTGTTGAAAAGAATTTAGATATTGTTGTTGAAATATATTACATAATTGTGTAAATGAGTTAAGATTTGGAAAACCCATTCCCACATATCAATTGACGCTTTTTGATATCCCTCAAGATAAATGCTAGGAAACAGTGTGTAAAATGAAAAGAAATGGTTATGACAAGCCAATGCTTCATTTCCCACAGTTTTTCCTACACAGAAAGACCAATGCATCAGCAATTTTATTCGCTCTAAATTGTCGTTTGCAGCATCTTTGAATTTGGACATGTCTTAAAGTCTGCTGTCTGGTAATGGGATAAAGAATCAAGATCAGTACGTGTCAACGTGCGTTCTGATCAAGAGCTATGTTGCTTTCTTTCAGTTTCTAAAGGTCATGATGAAGCTTTATGAGAACATCGTGAATCCTGATCAGACTGTGTATCTACGTAGCCTGATCTTGATCCACGTTGTTCTAAAAGGGCCATATTCCAAATAGCGGCTCATATCATTACAATGAAAAACGGTTCTGGCTGAATCGAGTTATAATTGAAAAACGTCCCTTATAGCATTTGAGACAACCAATTTTCAAGGTCAGACTGGGCATTGATGCAGTCTAGCCAGCATCCATGTTGCTCTCAAATGAATGCTGCAAGCCATGTGGAAGCTATTGGAGAGCAATATGGTTCCTGGTCAGACTGCGTGTATACGCAGGCTGATCTGGAACCATGTTGTTCTTAAATGCTATATGGGACGTTTTCCAGATCCCGGCTCAATTGTATCACTCATGGTAGCGTCTTTTTGAAAGCCATCATTACCAAACTGTGTCACACTTCGTGCAACTTCGACGTCGTCCGTGGAAACGGAAATTGACGAGGGTATCCGGATTTGAAGAATCCGGATATCCTCGTCAATTCCCGTTGTCACGGATAACGCCATAAATAGAAGTCTCAAAATATTGCTGCTTCAAATTCACGGTGTATAATCACGTGTCTCAGAATTTCCGATAATCTTCAATATCTTTTTTAAAACTTGACCGATCTGAATTCGGTTTGAAGCAGAGAAGGTGGGAAAATGCCAGGAATAAGCTGGAGGTGTTGGATTTCTGAAAAATCAAGTGATAAAAAAGTTATTGAAGATAAACCAAAATTTTGGTTTATCTTCAATAACTTTTTCATCAGTTGATTTTTCAAAAATCAACCACGTCCATCTAATGCGTGACATTTGTCTACATTCTCTGCTTCAAACCGAATTCAAATTCGGTCCTGTATTAACAAAATTATTGAAGATTTTTTGAAATTGCTGTGTCACGTGATTATACACCATGAAATTGGCTCAGCTTGTTCTCGTCTAAGAATTTTCGGTAGGTAAAAATGTAATAGTCGCATTGACTTCTGTTTTTTGGGAATACCCTTCGTACTCATTGACCTCTAATCCTCCTAATACATCGATGCTTCTCAACAAAAAAACTCGTAACTGCACCTTAATTTAAAACAAGCTGCAGTTACGAGGATTTTCATTGAAAAGCGACGACATTCAAACAATTCCGCTCTTGACATGGGAAAGTGGTTGATCGTTGACAATGGATTAAAAAACATTGGGTAAACAAAACTGACAACGCAGTCGTAACATTCTAATATATCAATCTTAAGTTGCATGATCCAAGGCGGTCAAATTTATGCATCTGCATCTTTTCATCCTTTACCTGACGGCAAAATTTTGGACTGTTCCAATTTGGATGGTGTTGCAGACTACAATTTCAAGACGATAAAAAATCCGTTTTGGGTCAGCAAACATTGTTACAAATGAAGATATGGCTATATGGTTATATAGTCGCTTTTCTACGAAAACCTCGTATCTGCAGCTTAAAACAAACTGCAGATACGAGGTTTTCGTTGAAAAGCATCGATATTTTTTCTTGAGGCTGTCACTGTATGGGATTGGATTAACCCTTTACCAAACGTCAAATTTTTAGACCAGTCCAAATTCAAAGATGACGCAGACAACAATTTTAAGTGAATGAAATTTTGAATTTTTTGGTCTTTTTACATAAAAAACATTGTGGTAAATGAAGAAATTGCTTGTCACAAGCAAATTCTTCATTTTCCACGATGTTTTCAAAAGTAGTTATCTTGTGGGTAGTCAAAAGGAGTCACTTTGTGGTAGTGGATTAATTGTGAAGAACTTATTTGAGAAACGCTGCAAGAACAAAGTGCATACATGTACACACAGTACAGAAAAAATGAGACAAAAGGAAAAAGTATTTGTTAGCATTTTCTTCCTTCGCCTTAATCTTTTCCCAGGTTATTTGTATTTGGGTCGTCAAAACTTGGTTCCTGTTTTGGGAAATGATCTACAAATCAGAGTAGCTTTTTATTCAATTAGGTAGGGAATATTGATACAAAAGGAGAAAATGCTGGTCATCAATGCCTTCATGCCTACTGATGTTTCTGATGCCATTTGTTGTATAGTTACCAATTTCAATTTTACATGTAAGTTGCTATGGTCTATTTTCAAAATTCGTCAATCATCGGAAAATCTCGGCAGTTTCCGTCAAGAAAATTACGAATGTTTCCACTCTATCGAAAGCCGAGCAGATATAGATTTCAATCTCCGATCTATATCTCCCCAATCTGTTTTCATTTCACCGCCTGTTCTGTTTTTCTAAGATCTGTTAAATCGTCTGCATCTAGACAAGCTGTCTTATCAAGTGTGAAATTTCTCCTTTTTATCATTCATTTCTTGATATTGAAACCGACCTAAATTGTGTATTGATACTGTAGCTAGAGTTCTCTGCTTTTCTGTACAAATCTCGTAACTACAGCTTTGACCAAGCTGTAGTTACGAGGTTTTCAAAGAAAAGTGAGGATTTCCTATACGAAAGAAACCAAACGATTGGGTCATCTGAATCCCGTTTTCAATCAAGTTTTTCCAGACTTGGTCGAAATATATCATTTTTGGTCAGCATCCATTTTATCATTTGTTGCAGCTTTGAAATTATACCACTTTGTGTATGATCACCTCCCCCCCCCCCCCCCACCCCCGCGTTGCAGTATGAACACCTCCATCCCCCCCTCCTTTAAACTGTCTCTGGTCAAATTGCCCAAGCTTCCTGTCCGACTAGTCAAAACAATGGGCTTTTGGGGAAAGGGTGAAACATTTGAATGATTTTTTTTTCAGAATCCATTCTTATAACTGACAACGTTTGGTTTTGGGTAAAGATTGGTCAGCTTTCGATGTAAAAGTTGTAAATAGCAGCGGCGGAACCAGGATTTCTGTGGAGGTTCGTTTTTAGAACAAGGGGATTTGTTTTTTAAATATTAAACAATTTTGACGGCCTTTCTGCATGAAAATGAAATAAGCAGGCTACTTACGGTTTTTTTACCCCCCCCCCCCCCGAATCCCCCGTCTGGATTCGCCACTGAATAGAATAATGAAGAAGTGTAAGGTATATTGTGGGCAAAGTTTTTGGTGTTCTTCCGAAAGAACAAGGTTTTTCGTTTAAGAAACAGTTTCGTTATACAGAAGTGTACAATTTTAAACTTTTAACCCTTTCCTAAAAGATAATTATTGTATGGTGGTCCAAATTGAAAGGTTCTGCAGGCAACGATTTCTAATGAACAAAATTTTTTGGGTCTTGTTGGATGAAAAACATTGTGGGAAATGAAGAAATTGCTTATCACAACAATTTCTTCATTTTCCACGATGTTTCTCATGGCCATTATTTTGTGGGGAGTCAAAAAGAGTCATTGTGTTGAAATTGGTTAAAGAAAGGGAAGGGTCTTCTATTCTTTTTTACAATCATTTTCAAATATTTCAATTGTTTCCTTTAATGTCTTTGAGTATCCTTCCGTTATTATGTCGTTATGAATTGATTACAACATAATAATATTAAATTGATTGTTGATCTTTACTTGATTGAAATGATCACCTTGTTCACACCCTTGTAATGATCGATATCTTCCTCTTTTACAACGCACAAGACAATGCCAGAATTCACACCTTTTTAATTTTAATTAAAAAGGTGTGATTTCTGACATTGTCTTGTGCTTTGTAAAAGGGCAAGATATGCATCATCAAAGGCGTGAATTATAGTATTGTCTTGCATTTGATATAGAATTGTCGAAAATTATTAAATATTAAAGGATCGCGCGAATTTGGGAGACAATACGTTGATAGGAAATGTCTACTTGTTACAATTCAATAATGAGGACGGTCTCTTTGATGTTCAGTTTGAAGGTATGAAAAATGATTTTGTCAATTCATTAAGGACATGTAATAACTTAATTTAATTACCCATGATGGGTGATTTAGAAAAAAATCATCAATGTTGTCTAGCTTAACCCTTATTCCAAAATTATGATATGTAGAAGGAGAAAAATGAACAAAGAATAAAAACATTGAAAAAAAAAAAAAAAAATGATGTCAACAGACCCACCATTACTATTTCGATTTCTATAGGGGAAAATAAGGTTAAAATATAGACTTTCTAATTCATATGATACGCTCTAACCGTTTCGAAAGATTTTTTTATTTCCCACAATGCGTTTCAAAGTAGGCCTAGTTATCTTGTATGGCATTGAAAACACTTTGGATTTGCACAAACAATTTCCTCATTTCCCACAATGTTTTATACGCAGAAAGGCCAAAGATGTAATTTTTATCCACTTGTCATCTGAAACACGCAAAGCCTAAAATTTGCCGTCTGGTAATGGGTTAACCCTTTTACAAACAACCACTGCTTATAATGTCTTTATTATATCTAGCGTTTAGAAAAGTTGAAAATAAAAGAAACTGCTATCAGCGTTGTCTTCTTTTCCGTTAATCTTCTCTAATCTATCGAATGATTTTTTCATGTTATCTCATAATCAATTTTGCAGTCAGCTACAAAATTTAATCTGAATTTCGTTCTTCATTTTCCAGAACGAATCTTCAATCGGTTTTTATTTAGATCTACATCAAGATTCAACTATTTTGAAGTCTCATTAACAATTGGACTTGGCCTATTCCCAGTTTTGTCAACAAATGTAAGAAAGGGGATAGAACAGAAATAGGCTTCTTGCTAGAAATTTAATAGAATACCCGTAATGTGGCCATTTTGGGATTAATAAAACATCGGATTTTTTTTTCGAGCGTCGACGTTACGTATCCGAACATATTCGTGCGCGGTCGTAAACATTCGGTGGTGGAAAGTTCCACCGCCAAATGTTTTCGACTGCACGCGAATAATTCCGATGTCGCCCAAATCTCATTAGGGTTAGACTGCATTAAGGTATTCCACCCATCGTTAGATAGATTCGCTGATACGTAATGCAACTAAGAGCGTCATCCGAAGCAACGGAAATTGATGAGGGTAAACCTCGTCAATTTCCGTTGTTACGGATGGCGCCCGAAGTTACACGAAATGTTTGGCATCTAGTGATGGATGGAATAGTAGTTTAAACCCATTCCCAAACAGTGACGCCTTTTGACACCCTACAAAATTACGGCTTTGAAAACAATGTGGAAAATGAAGAAATTGCTTGTGACAAGCAGTTTCTTCATTGCCCACTATGTTTTCTAAACAAAGAGGACAATAAACGTAAAATTCTAAGCATTTTAAAATGCCGTCTGCATCATCATTGAATTTGGAACAGTCCAAAATTTTGCCGTTTGGGTTAAAATGGGATAGGGGTGCAGTGGCGGATCCTGAGGTGGTTCGCGGGGTTCAAACGAACCCCCTTCGTAAACTGATTATTTCATTTTCATGCAGAAATTCAATCAATTCGGGACAATTATAACAATTTACAGAAGTAAAGATAGAGGTGCACGAAACAATAAGGCATACTTGGTTGGTATCCAATATTGGATGGTATACCATAACCTCCCATGGGCAGCGGCGGATCCAGGATTTTTGTGAGGGGGGGATCGAACATACAAATAGGGTTCGTTTTCCTAGTATTACACGATTGAGACTGAATTTCTGCATGAAAATGAAATAATCTGACTACAGAGGGAGGGGGGGGGGGTAGGGGGGTCTGCATGGGTAGTATATTTTAATCTTCGGAGGGAATAACAGGCTTAGACAACGGACACTCTTATAGTTTCATACAAAAAATGGTAAAAGCCACAAGAAATGGCCCCCTTTCAAAGAGAGACAATATAGTTCAAGAGCTAACAGAAACATGCATCTTTAGCTCGAGGCCCATTAGCTAGAGGTGTCATTTGTTTTTGTCTTAAAACAGCGATAAAATCAAATATTTTTGTTTTTAACCCTTTCCTAGCTGACATAATTTTGGACTGGTTCAAATTGAATGGGGTTTTAGACGCTAAACGTTGTGTTACTTTATAAGCTACATGGAATGTGTATATTAGGCCTACAACATGTAAATCATTAGTAGAGAATACGAAAAATATAATGTATGCCCTGTGTAGCATTTCTATTCTCTAGATGCTTGCCAAAGCTTTCTTTGTTAGGGCAGTTAACCTAGTACTACTAGACTACGAAATTTCAGTCTGGTTCAAATTCAGTGATGTGGCAAACGACAATTTCAAGAGAATGAAATTTCACACGTCTTGGTATTTCTGAAAAGAAAACATTGCGGGAAATGAAGAAATTGCTTGTCACAAGCAATTTCTTCGTTTTCCACGATGTTTTCCCAAGCTTTTTTCTTAAGGTCGGTTAAAATCTAGGTATTGCTTGGAAAAAGGGTCATGACAACGATAAGATCAAATGTTTCATGTTAAATAGTTGGTTATCTTTACAACGCTTTAATATGGCGAAGTGACCTTGGGGCATGTATGAAGCTATTCGACAAATTGCATGAACAATACAACTTCAAGAAAACATTTTTGCTTCTGGCAATTTACAACTTAAAGGCAGTCTATCCCTGATGAGATTCGCGCGACGTCGGAATTATTCGGAACTTTCCACCGCCGAATGTTTACGACAGCGCCCGAGTAAGTTCAAATACGTAACGACGACGCTCGAAAGAAGAAGAAGAAGAAGAAGAAGAAGAAGAAGAAGGAAGAAGAAGAAGAAGAAGAAGAAGAAGAAGAAGAAGAAGAAGAAGAAGAAGAAGAAGAAGAAGAAGAAGAAGAAGAAGAAGAAGAAGAAGAAGAAGAAGAAGAAGAAGAAGAAGAAGAAGAAGAAGAAGAAGAAGAAGAAGAAGAAGAAGAAGAAGAAGAAGAAGAAGAAGAAGAAGAAGAAGAAGAAGAAGAAGAAGAAGAAGAAGAAGAAGAAGAAGAAGAAGAAGAAGAAGAAGAAGAAGAAGAAGAAGAAAAAACCCTGATGTTTTATGAATCTTAAAATGGCCACATAACGGGTATTCTACCTTAAAGGTCCAGCCACACACAAACATTGACCGTCTAATCACTCTAATCACTTCCGGAACATTACAAAAATCGCTTGTGCAGCATATTTTTAGACCAGATGAAAATGAGTATGAGCGCGCATGGCCGGATCTTGAAGGGTTATAAAAGCTAAACAATCATTTTTTTTAAATATTTTTCTAATAGGGACGTTAAAAGCAAGTATTGATTGAGAAAGGGTTAGCTTTCCTCTGAACTACAAATACACCTGAGTAAAATCTGACTTCAAATAGAGTACAAATCAGTTTATATGCTTTTTTCAAATACAACTTTATATTATTCGTGTATTTTAAAGACTAACACCACTCTAGTTCGATCCACCAATCAGTCAAAAGTTGAGACACCATACATTGGCGCCCCACTCTTGTTTTAGAGAAATGGACAGCATCTGACCGGTTCGAATTGGACATTGTAGCCAGAAGCAAATAGGCTTTATTAGGCCTGTTGGTTTTAACCCATTACCAGAGGGCACAATTTCAGACCGGCCAAAATTCAAAGACCGCACTTTCCAATCAATCAAATTTATTTGTTTGTCTCGTGTGGACACGTAGAAAAGAAAGTGAGAAATGGAAAAATTGCTTGTCACAAGCAATTTCTTAATTTCAAACAATGTTTTCCAAAGCCATTATCCTGTAGGGTGTCTACTTACTATTACCTACTACTATTATTAGGATTTGTGTAAAATATGGCACAGAAAATATTGAGACAAAAGGAGAAACTGCTGGTTATCAGCAGTTTCTTCTTATCGACCCCTTACAGCATAAAGGTGCTATGTGCATTTTGGTCAATTTTCACTTTTTTGCATAAATCGAATCTTTAACATCATATCTTACTGTGAAAAAAATTTGGGAACTGTAGTTTATCAATAAATATATTAAATACTTAGATCATTTAAGTGCTATGTGCGTATAGCCTAAAAGTTTCGTGCATAAAGGTGCTATGTGCACTCATTTTCTGCATAAAGGGGCTATATGGCAAATAGCACCTTTATGCATTACTAAAATGGCCTATTCTTGTAGATAACCATAAGTATCTTCTTTCACATAGCACCCCAGTTAGATAAATAAACACATTATTGGTCGAAATACACCTACTGTGTGGGAAAAATGCCGCATTTTAGCATTTCTTGATTAAATGTACACACAATTAAGTAGTTTATCGTAATGAAGAGCGACTGTGGCTTATTTCATACATGATTTCGACAGAAACATATGAAATATTTAAATGTAAGTACTTAACATTACTACCTTGTAATCAATATCGGTCTTCCTTTCCTTTCATTGCAGTAAAGACGTGCAAATAAAATGGATCGCATGGGCAAAGGCAATTGTTTAAATAACAGGCCCATAGGAAGCAATTCAATATTAGGTGGGCTAAAGCCCCAGTGGACTGGTTGAATATTTGGGGGCTAAATTGGATTTTCAGTGTAAATAAAGAAAATTTGGCAATTTTTGGCCAACTGTTTTTTTTTTTTTTTGGGGGGGGGGGGGGTCTATTTTTGGAGAGCAACTAGCCCTCCCTGTTCCCACGGGCCTGAATAATATGATTTTGCAATATATGCTCGTTTCACTATATAATTTTGAAAAGTAAAAAAGTATTATGAAATATAATTATTATGACAAAGTAACATAACTCCGTTAAGTCATACGTGTCAAAAAAAGAATTCTGATACAGATCCAAAGCCTATTTTTTTTTATATTTTTTATATCGTTTTCTTTGCATAATCACGAAGGGATGCCTGACTGGTCAGATGGTACTACTGACCTCATGATTTACGAAACAAATGTTAACAGTGGGATCCCAATTCCTTTCATTAAACGCAGAAAAAGATTGTGAAGATGAACAAATTGCAGATTTGATAAAACAACCAAGAGGAAAAAAATCGCGGAAATATCTTAAGGCGAAACCGTAGATGACTTAGATGCTGAAATAATTACAAGGCCTCGAAACGGGACAAGGGTTCGTCAGATTATCTGATTTCAGACTTCTATTGAAAAAAATAGCAAGCATGGCAGAAAAGGAGGGGACACTTTATACAAAGAAACTGTTAAAATCTAGAGGGAGTGCCAGGCCAAGGTTTTTCAGACACTTGATATGAAACCGAGTCTGATAGGGACTAATATGGACAAACGAATATGAAAATATTGTCATAATAATAATTGTGAAAAATGTTTCTGAATTTCTTTGTATAGAAAATTCGAAAGATACACAAAAGTTTCCTTCCGGGTGTACTTTCACTTTTATTTACGTTCAAAATCATTGGTTTGTCGAATTATGGGAATAAATATGAAAGAAACGAAAAGCAGGTAACTAGAATTTATTATTTATTGAACGCAAAAATGATCTATGTGACCATTGTTTCATGACAATCGCGAAAATCATCAATGCATAAAGGTGCTATGTGGCAAATAGCACTTTCATGCTTTAAAAATCGTCTTGATATTCCTGGAAAAATTTATGCATAAAGGTGCTATTTGCCACATAGCACCTTTATGTACGAAATAATTTTAAATTTTGTGCATGCATGAAGGTGCTATGTGACAAATGGGCAGATAACTGCTTAATGCCTTGACGTTTTAATGTGTGAAAGATATAATTTATTTAAGCATTCATCGATACACATTGTATAAGTGTTAATTGTTTAAATATATTAGATATCTGACCTGTAGAACTTTAAAACCGTTTTTCTCGAAAACTTGAAAAATGCACATAACACCTTTATGCTGTAAGGGGACGTTATGTTTCAATGTTTTCTCAAGTCTTTCCTACTAGGGACGTCAAAACCAGGTCTTGTTTAGGAAAGGGTTAATACGGCAGAAATTTGCATGCGACAAAGTGGATACTGCCAATAGCACAAAGTTCAGAGAATGTAGGATAATTCAGCAAGAAGACATTGGGATAAAAGGGAAAAAAAAACTGCTAGGCCTACTTATCATCATCTCACAATTTTTGGTGATTACAAAAAAAAAAAGAAAAAAAAAAATGTTTTTCAGCGCCTTGAAAACTAGATATTGTTAGGTGTAGGTTTAGATAATGACTTATTGGCTGAAGTCACAGCTTTCTTTGCAGCGCGTGCTAAATGATATCAAGGGAGGTAAATCAAGCACATTCAATTAAGATAAGATACCATTTACTTCCCTTACTAGTTACAAAGTCTTGTCCTTTGGGAAAGGAACTATTTTTCAGCATCTAATAATATATACTGCCATTTGAAAAAAAATGTGTCAATTAAGAAATATTTACACTTGTATATGAAATACGGGAAATGAAGAGATAAAATGAATATTACATATACATTCTATGCGATAAAATAATTTTGTTTTCTTTTTGCAAAAAAAGGCTGCAAAACGGATCATGAACGTAATCTATTTGAAAATATGTGACCCGTCACGCTAAAAGGGACCTTATCGGTAGTGTGAAAAATATCGACCCTAGTCAGTCTGCGCAGTCCGCGCAGCCAGACTAGGGCCGACACTTTTCACTCGTATGTAATTTTCCGAATCTGGAATGGTTTCCTTGTCTTATAATATGTTCATTTTTCGTATACGTGATCTTGTTGACGAGTGCTGGGTCTGACCAATCTGTCAAAATTTGGATTTTTGGAGTTAGGATAAGGTCCCTTTTAGCGTGACGGGTCACATATATTCTACTATTACTTCCTTATCATTTTCTTCAATGCAAACAGTTAGGGAATAAGTAAAGATAGTACGTATATTGTAAAGGATTGGTGAGAGAAAATTCAAATTGCATAGGGAATTGAAAGCAATTTCATTAATTTTCCCTCGAACTGTACATAAAATAAGGCGAAGAAAAACTTAGAGAGAAGCAGTTACAAAGCAAAATTTAATGTTTTAAAGAAAGTACATGTATATATGCATCGATGGATTGGGTACTACAAAACTATTCTTATCTCAATCAAGGGCGGGTCCAGGATTTATTTCCAGGGGATCCAAGCCCAAGATTTTTTCCACGGGGAGGGGGTCCAAGCTCAAATTATGACTTAAAATGTAATAAATATGTAACGTTACGCTAAATGTACGAGTATAATTATATAGTCAAAATTTAATTTTCAGCCGATGCCAGGGTGGGAGGGTCCGGACCCCCCCTCTAGATCCGCACATGGAATTATTTACAATTTATAAGGCTACCCTCTCTGATTTCTGAATTATTCCGATCTGAATCCGTGGTTTAGGTTTATAAGAATTTTGTTCTTTTTTAAAATGTTTCAGCATATGGCGGCAGACTATGACTGTGTTCTAGTAACTTGCAGGGTACCGATGTTAGGGATACAGGGCGTTGGTTTCTCCTTTTTGTAAACGCTTGCTCAAGATATTTGCGTCCCGTCAATCCTTTTTTAACTCGCCTGTGTCCAAAGAGAGTTGAAAGAGGGTGGTGAAGCAAGGTGCCAGCTCGGTAGAACATTTTTTTTAGAATTTTGTTGGTATATTGTCTGGCCCAGAGGCTTTTGATGCCCGGGTTTATCTTGCTCAACTAGTACTTCTTCTTGGTGGATTTTGATTGGCTGGATTGTCCTTTCGCATTTCTTTTTTTTGTCCAAAGTAGGTAAGTCTCCTGGAGTTTCTTTTATGAAGACGGATTGTAATTGTTGAATTAGTATTTCTACTTTGCTATGCTGCCAGTAGTTTACATGTATTTTGTTTCCTGTTTCCAGTAGGGCTATACCAAAGGAGTTTTGTTTCTTTGCTTTAATATACTTCCAAAATGGGTTTGTGTTATTTTGGTTTAGGCCCTCTTTGATATTGTGTTTGATGTATGTCCCTTCTACTCGTCTAAAGTGTCTCTTACATCCTGTCTGGCTTCAAGGGGGGGGTATATAGTGAATCTCACGCGATTAAATATTCGAATGCAGCACCGGCGCCGAAATCAAAATGGCGTCTGGTACTTACCGACAAGATTTACCTCCAAAAGGGGGTTTTAACCCAATAGATTTCACCAAACGTGTCAATTATAAGAAGACAAATGGTAATTCTTAATGTCTGTTTATGTTTTGTTGATTTGAGTTGCTTGCACTGACTTGCAGCTACCAAAGTTACAGCCCGACCTTGGGATCCCCAGCTAAAAATTGTGGGTGGGGAATGGTCATCTTGGCCGACTTCGATTGGCATATGGCACGCGCCATCGTTGGCAACCAGCGCTGTTCTCTCTATCAGATTCACTCCCCGTTTTCAGCGTTAGAAACACAGCCGAGCGTTTTTTCTACCCAATTGGGAAAGGCACCTGTTCCCCTTCAATTGGGAATTTTTCGCGACGCGAAATCTCCAAATTGGGAATTTTTCGTGTCGCGAAATCTCCAAATTGGGAAAAGATTCAGTCGCTTATTTGATGAATTGGGAAGTTTTAAAACTCATCTTATGATCTATCTTATAAGGGGCTATATATTGCATCAAAAATCAATTTAAGTTCTATGTTACATCATGAAAACTACCACAGTCTACCAGTGACTGACAATCATAATCATGTCATGTGAAAAGTTTAACTTTACATTGTATTTTCAGCCATGGTACCTACACCCAATCAAGACATTCAGTGTTTATTCTAGGATTTGAATCAAGTGGGGGATCTGACCCCACTTACTAAAAAATGTGGGGGATTTTGAAAAAAAATGTGGGGACAATAGAGTCAATTGCTATAAATGACTATATAAGCAAATTATTTTCTGTATGGTTTTCATTATGCTGTAAGCCTTCAATAATGATCATAGAATTATTTTAATTACTTTTTTATTACCTTTCCAAGTTATTTATATATCATTTATTCAGTTTGTTCAGAAAATGGGGAGTTTTGAAATATTAAGTTCATTTGGGGGTTGAACAATGTTGGGTATGAATGTACATAAACTATCAACTTTCTTTGTCCCAAAACAATGTATGATCAGAACATATTCTTTATAAAAGGAAATGATATCATATTTAAATCACAAGTTGATATTTTCTCTTGAAAATTAACCTTTTATCTACTACAATAGTTTCTTTATAAAAGAAATAACATTTGAGGATAAAAACATAGCCGACGGCCTCCATTATTCCAAACACTGACTCATAAAAAAAGAAATCAAGTAGGGAAAGGCATGAACGACCATTGACTGAACGAAATTGCCTGGATATAAACAAATCCTGAATAAGTTTATTCAAATGGGAAAGTCGTTCACGAATGTAATGAAAAGCGAGTTGATTATGGTGGGGCCGACACTTCGAAAGTCTAACCTTTCTCTGTTGAGCTCGTCGCCGTGGTCAATCCCGAACTACATCTAAAAAGTCTTTATGTTTAGTTCGATTGCCAACTTTGTATAATTTTTTCCAATAGTATTGCGCATTGTGGCTCATGATTGGCAGCTGCAATAAACATTTGCGAGAAAGTGGGAAAGTGAAAGTAGAAGGAGACTGGTCTCTACGCTGGAAATTTTTCACGGCAAAAATCAATATCTCTTCGGAATTTTATGTAAACCAGTCACAGTTAGGGTAGACTGGTACCCCAGCGTTTTTTTTTTCACCAATAGGGAAAGGTTCCTGTACCCCTACAATTGGGAATTTTTTGAGTCGCGAAATCTTGAAATTGGGAAATTTTCGCGTCGTGAAATCTTCAAATTGGGAAAAGTTCTAGTAATATATTTGATAAGTAGTGAATCTTTAAAATACATCTTATCTGTACATAATTAGATGCCATATTCTGCACCACAAAGGATTTTGATGACTAGGTTTTATCAGGAAAACTACTAGCTATATAGTGATCTAGCTTTAATGCTGAAATTCAGTATTTGCTTCTATTCTCTCTAAACATTATCATAGTTCACAAATTCCTTACCAAAATAATTTAAAATTATAACATGAATTTTGTCATCTGAAATGCCCTATCTATTTGGACCATTCCAATTATTTGTTTCTTTGGGAAACCATTTTGGTAAAAAAAAATGTCAATAACCTTAAATTCTTCTTTGCTCTCAAATTACAAATGTTTTCACATAAGACTTAAAGTACATGTATTTCATTTTCTATTTTAAGATCACTGAAGTTGAGACTGCTTCTCTTGTTAATTTTGATCTGACCAAAAAATCTCAACTGGAAAATTTTCTCATTAGGGAAAGGGTTAAATAAGTTGCAGAAGAGTGTTAAGGGGGAATGCTCCAGTTTCCTAAATATTTTCCCAATAATAGAATTTATTTATATTTTGTATGTTGAAATTACATGTTATTACCAATTGAAAAATAAAATAAAAATGGATGGTCAGAGATCTTGTTTGAATTTTATAGGCATTCGTATCACATACCCCTATAGCGAAAAATGCACACTTTCTTGCACCTGTCGAAGGTCACTAAAATGCTAATAAAATGCTGTATGTTCATCGTTTAGTCCTGAAAACGGATTTAAAGTAACGTCTTACATTTAATAAGAACAGAAACCCCAAAATAAGTGCTATTTTAAACGCATAACTGTATAAAACAGCATGCTCACGTGTTCGGTTAGATCAACGAAGCTGGAGTGTTTTATATCAATATTTGCATATTTTTAGAAATATTTCAAGTTCTACATAATAGAATTTGATAAAACTCCCTCATTGTATTAAGCAACATGTCCTGGTAATAATTCAAAAAGAAAATGTATAGGTCAGCGCACTTATTAGTGAATTACAGCAATTTTCAGCTACACATGACTAAAATGACGAAAAACAGTCGTAACTACATACACATTTACGACTGTCTTGCTGTAAATAATCGATTTCCATCTTGAGGAAATCAGTTTCGCATAATAAATACACTTTTACCGTCGAAAATGGTAAATTGTAATGATGTGTTATATTATTGAAAATATGGTAACGAAACATATTGGTACGAAACATTAAATTTACTACAGTAATGACCGAGTGTTCCGAAAAACTGGAGCATTCCCCCTTAAACTATAAGGCAATCTTTCAAATACATAAAGAATTTGATTAAAAGGAGAATACCAACATGCCTTTTATCTAGATAAAAAGGGAGTCTTGTTAGCGAGTATATACAGTACCACTTGTGAGGGGTATATACGGTACCAAGATAAGAAAAGTGGTGTGCTTTATTGAATGCACAGTGGGTATATACGGCACTGATCATGTGTGTAATTATTGATTTTCTCGCAAACCATTGCTAGACATAAACTGTTTGGATGTGTGTCAACGCAAATTAAAGGTAATCAAGCAGTTATTTGGCTATTTCTAGCCCCCTATAAAGGGCACTGGCGATTGGGAACGGCACATGATCTTTAGAAACGGTAGATATTCATATTGGGACAGGTGCCGATACGAATTGGGACAGGTGCCGATACGAATTGGGATAGGTGCCGTTTGCCGGTACCAGTTAAAGAAGGAAAAAAAACGCTGTACCCATTGTGATAGTAATTATTTGTAAACCAGTCTACGGTTTCAAACCGTTTGAGTTGCGTCCCTTTGAAATAGTGTTTATCTTTTGCGGAAAATCGAAAACCCCATAAATATTTATTGGATTGTACATAGTTAAATGTTTTTACCCCTGCAGACATTATATCGTTTGTTTACTTTCTGCATGATGATTTACGGCGAGATTTAAAGGCCCAGCGATTTCAAAAGGCACGTCTACGCAAAATTAATGTACTCGCGATTGGGAACGGCAAACAGGATCGTTGAATGAAACATATAACATATATAATGGTTAGTTAGGAACGGTAGATTTGGAGATTGGGAAACGGCTGATCGTCACTTTGGGAGAAAACCGGTGATTGAATATATTAATATTAGTATTATTTAGCATTTAGCAGCGTTTATCTGATGGTTCAGATGGATCATGGGAATGTCATTGAAGATGACCCTAACTGGTGCCTGTCAGATGTTTCTTCAAAATTTGTACACACAGGGATGCTTTTTGACCCCCCCCCCCCCCCCCCCCCCAAAAAAAAAAAAAAAAAAAAAAAAGAAAAAAAAAAAAAAAAATCCAAAATGGAAAGATTTTTAAATTTTCACCAACCCATCAACTTGAAATTGTCGTCTGCTGCTGCAACACCTTTCAATTTGGAACGGTCCAAAGTTTTGTCATCTGATAATGGGTTACAGGGGTTTCATTAACCCTTTCCCAAAGGACACAATTTTCGGACGATCCTCTTCAAAAACTGTCACAAATGACAAAATGGATGTTATCAAAGATAGGATTTGCATAGAATATGACACAGAAAATATTGAGACAAAAGGAGAAACTGCTGGTTATCAGCAGTTTCTTCTTTTGTTTCAATGTTTTCCCAAGCCATTTCTATAAGGGACGTCACAACTAGGTCTTGTTTGGGAAAGGGTTAAGAGGCAGGGTGGCGGGGATTCCCCCCTCCTATTTTCCTATTTGACTGAATTTGAGAACAATCCCCCTGCTACTTTTGAAAATTTTGTATGAGTTTGATAAGGAATACATAGAAAATCCCCCGCCTACTTTAGCTTATGACCCAGGTGGCCAAAAAAGTTATTGAAGTTATTGAAGCCCCTGGGGTTAATCAGATCTATTGCTTTGTGAAAACCCCTATTCATTTGACTGTCTTTGACTCCTTGTTTACCTTTGCTTTCAGGAATAAAGATTCTTGGAATTGCCCTTGGTGTAAAAGTTGCTGCTTGGTTTTACGTCAGGTACAATGTGGATAAAATGAAGTATGTATTTTTATTTTGCTCACCTTGATCAGGTCTTATTGACAAAAGTCTTGAATTTAATGTTTCCCCTATAAATTTCAAGGAATCTGCATAACCGGTTTTTAGCTCCACTGGCCTTCAGGCCAGCGGGCTATTGTCATGGCGCTGTGTCCGTCGTGCGTGCGTCCGTGCGTCCGTCCGTCCGGTCGTCAACTTTTTCTTTAAAAATCTTCTCCTCAGAAACTACTGGATGGATTTCAATAAAACTTCACAGGAATGATCCTTAGGTGGTCCTCTATCAGATTCCCTCAATTAATTCTGATTGAACCAGAACATCTGGAGTAATCTGCCCTTGAATTAAAAAATTGCTGTTTTGACTTTGTTTTCACTCTAGCCACTACAAATATTGATCAACCAAGACAAAACTTGGTCAGAATGTTGGTGCTGATAAGATCTTGCCTGTGTGCAATTTTCAGCTTGATCTGAGTATTAATTCTTGAGTTATGTGCACTTGAAATTGGCAAAATTACTATTTTTGACCTTATTTTTACTCAAACAACCATAAATA
Organism: Fragum sueziense; assembly: GCA_963680895.1. Classification (NCBI taxonomy): domain Eukaryota; kingdom Metazoa; phylum Mollusca; class Bivalvia; order Cardiida; family Cardiidae; genus Fragum; species Fragum sueziense. Next base: position 49,548,937 of record OY804598.1, on the reverse strand, counting down.
TCCACCAATCAACAGGAAACTTCCACATTATCTTACTGGCCATGAGATCTTGCATGGGTGTAATTTTCAGCTTCATAGGAATCTTAAATAAGGATTTATCTGCCCTTGAATTTGACCAAATTGCTGTTTACGACATTGATTTTACACATCCACAAATATTGAACATTCAGGTCAAAACTTAAACAAGATGTAGTCGAAGTTAAGATCTTGCTTTAGTGTGATTCTAAGCTAGATAAGAATATAAAATCCTCAGTTATATGCCTTTCCGACAAAATTGCTAATTGTGACTTTATTTTCACTCTAACAGCCAAACCCACTCTAATAAAGACAAAGCTTGGTAACCAATAGATGTATGAATGTATTTTCAGCTTTCTAGTTACTTTGTAATTGCTTTAAGAGCAACAAGTATTTACAAATCAAGTCAAAACTTGGACTTGATATTACAAGAAATTCAGGTTTGATTAGCCATTTGCATTAATTTTGGAATAGGGTATTTCCCCGAATCTATTTTTAGCTCAAAATCTATTTTTAGAAATATGAAATATTTTGGAGTAATTAATGGTCTGTTAATTTAGATCTGTTTGGAAGAAGGAAAATTTTAATTGCTAGTGTCATCCTAAGCTGGAATGTTCTCCCATTTCTTTTAACCCTTTCTCAAATGGCAAACATATAGTTTTACTTTCTTTGCTTCAAGAATCACACACTTTGAACAATCTAGTTGTGTAACTTTCTTTTTGCTCTATGAAACACAAACATTGAACAATATAATCAAAACTTGGATTAAATATTTCATGAAATTCAGGCCTGTGGAGCGACTCAAGACCTTCAGGTCTTCTAGTTATAGTAGACATATTACTTAGTACATGTATGTATTTCTGATTTTTAGTCAACTCTTCACCCTTTCCCAAACAAGATCAATTTTCAACGTCCCTAATAGAAAAGTCTAAGGGAAAACACTGAGACAAAAGAAGAATATGTTAATAAAAAGCATTTTCTCCTATCACCTCAATATTTTCTTTTCTATAATGTACATAAGTCATATCTGAATCAACATTTATTTTATCATCTTCAGCAGCTTCACTTACGGAGGCGCTCGTATAGTGGCGCCATCTTCTCTGTCTGTCCGTCCATCCGTCCGTCTGTACATATGTCCACTTTTCTTTTCAACGCAACTTCTCCTAAGTTTCTGGCTGGATCTTTTTGAAACTTGGTCAATGTTATGATGACAGTTATCACCTTAATTGGTAGATGTGCTTAAATGAAGTGAGGATTTTATGGTTCATTGATTTTTGCCTGAGTTATGCCCCCTTAAAACTTAGTCTCTTGGGCTTATTGAAATTGCAGGGTTGTGGCGTATATTGTGACTATCGCACTCTTGTTGCTGTTTGATAAAGGGTTGAACATTAACTAGGACATTTGGAATGAGTTAAATAATACAGATGAATTCTAATTTTAAAGTATGAATGTTTAGGATTTTTTTTGAAAATTTGACATTCAGTTCTAGAGTTAACAAGAAAATATTTTCCAGTTAAATGACGTGCTTATAAGAAAAGCCCTTGCATCTGCCCCAAACAAGACTTGGTTTTGACGTCCCTAAGAGAGTAGGCTTGGCAAAACATTAAGGCAAAAGAAGAAACTGCTGATAACCAGCAGGTTCTCAGTGATTTTGTTACAAATTTATGCGAAAGAGTCCTGGGACCCACCTGTTCCCAAAACAATGAGTCCAATATTGAATAATATGAGTCTTTGAAAGACAATGTGAATTACACATTGAAAATGTTAGCATTCTGGGACTCACTGAATATTTTTTAATAAGTCCTGAGAAAAAAATGTGAGTCAGGGACTCGGGACTCGCAGGTAACAGAATCCCTGGTTTCTCCTTTTGTCTCAATATTAAATTATTTTCTGGGCTTGAACTTGATTGTACACACATTTTCATCGGCGGCAGCAGCTTTGAAATTGGAGTACTGAAAAATATTGTCATTTGGGAAAGGGTTATTTAATCAGGGTTTTCCCTGGCAAACAAAACTGCATTTTGTCACAGTTTTTACTCAAATGACCCTCTAAAAATTATCAGCTTGGACATGAAGAAACAATGTTACAGTAGATATGACCCCCTAATTTGAAGACCAAGGGGACAAAATGACCCCCTCTAGAGAAAGTCAAGGGAAAACCCTGATTAATCTTTGATTTCTAAATGGTCTACCCACAACATATGGTATGGATTTGAAATAATGAATTAACCCATTACCAAACAGCAAAATTTTAGACTGGTTCAAATTCAATGATGTTGCAGACGACAATTTCAAGTGAATGGAATTTAACATTTTTTGGTATTTTTACGTAGAAAACTCTGTGGGAAATGAAGAAATTGCTTGTCACAAGCAATTTCTTCATTTTCCACAATGTTTTCCAAAGCCATTATATTGTAGAGAGTCAAAAGGAGTCATTGTGTGGTAATGGGTTTAGAATGCCTTTACCCTTTTTACCCGTTACTCTTGTAAAACCTCAGTGACTTTTTTCAGTGAAGAAAAGATTGAGACGAATGATGCTCGTTTAGCAGAGTCAGTTTTCCGCCTTGCTGAAACAGATAGAGTGTAAGTAGGCCCAGTGTCCTCCCCTGTACATTAAGCTGTATCGGCCCCACTACAGCTTCCTGTAAATCAATGTTATGCCTAGCCTTGTGTCAGGCCCTGTATATGTGTTTATGTCTCTTGAAAAATCAAGGGAGACTAACACTCATAAATAAATTACACATATTAACGTCCCTTGGTCTAAACTATACAGGGCCTTGGAAAATACAATGAAAGAGGAGTCTAAATATTGGTCGCCACAGGTGGTTCAAATTAAACCTAATTGTATTACGGTACATTATCAGACAAGTACAAAATTGCTGCATGATGCAGCATAAGATGAAGCACGGCCTAAATAAATTTGTGCCCCGAATTTTTCCACATTATGGTTAAATTCCAAGGGATCAAACAATAGTTTTTAGCTCCACTGGCCGACAGGCTAGCGGGCTATTGTCATGGCGGTGTGTCCGTCGTGCGTCCGTGCGTGCGTCTGTCCGTCCGTCCGTCCGTAAACTTTTTCTTTAAAAAAATCTTCTTCTCAGAAACCACCGGATGGACTTCAATCAAACTTCACAAGAATGATTCTTGGGTGACCCTCTCTCAGATTCCTTCAAAGAATTTGGATTTAATCAGAATAACATGAGTTATCTGCCCTTGAATGTCAAAAATAGCTGGTTTTGACTTTAATTTTACTCTAAAATCCACAAATATTAATTAATCAAGACAAAACTAAAACAGAATGTTGGTGACTATAAGATATTGCCTTGGTATAATTTTCAGCTTGATCTGAATTTTACATCATGAGTTATGTGCCCTTGAAATTGACAAAATTACCATTTTCGGCTCTATTTTAACTTTGTTTTCACTCTAGCTAATACAAATATTGACCGATCTAGACAATACTTGAACAGAATGTTGATGACCATAAGATCTTGCTTTGGTATAATTTTAAGCTTGATGAACTCAACATCATGAGTTATGTGCCCTTGATATTGACAAAATCACATTTTCGGCTCTATTTTGACATTGATTTCACTCTAGCAACTACAAATATTGACCAATCAAGACAAAACTGAATCAGAATGTTGGTGACCATAAGATCTTGCCTTGGATTAATTTTCAGTTTAATCTGAATTTTACATCATGAGTTATGTGCCCCTGAAATTGACAAAATTGTCATTTTCGACTCTATTTTGACTTTAGTTTCACTCTAGCAACTACAAATATTGACTAATCAAGACAAAATTTGTACAGAATGTTGGTGACTATAAGATCTTGCCTTGGTATAATTTTCAGCTTGATCTCAATTTTATATGAGTTATGTGCCCTTGCTATTGACAAAATTGCCATTTTCGGCTTTATTTTCACTTTTATTTTCACTTTTACAACCATTAGTATTAATTAATTAATACAGAACTTTCACAGAAATCTTACTGACCATACGATCTTACTTGTGTGTAATTTTTAGCTTGGTCATGCATGCATTTGGTTGTTTGCGCAGCCTGAACCTTTGAAATTGCATTCAACAAGACAAACAATCAGGCCTGTGGAGCGCTTCCAGGCCGCCAGGACTGTCTAATTTCTTTAATGTCTGTGAACTGGTAGGGTTACAATCATATCCCTATTATCTAGGTGTAAAAATAGTGAGGGCTTGTTTTTGGAGATAATGGCTAACAAAGTTGGTAGGGTGAATTGACATGAGAAGCATTTTTTTTTACTTTGAAGTACATGTATAGTTTTACAAATTGACCCTGCTGGTACTCTACTCTACAGTAATGGTAAGAGAGTTTTAGACTATCAACAGTACTACTTTACTTTATCCCCTTTCAACCAGCATCATGTGTCTTCACCATTCCTAAAAAGCATTAAGTGCTTATTTAAATTGTGAAAGGACAGACCGTTTTACGATAGGTGACCATAGTAGGTTCCACTGAACACTTTAAGCCGAAAAAGGCAATTTTGCCAAATTCAAGGGCAGATAACTCAGAATTTGCATTTTGAATCTGGATAATATTCTAACTCACCCAAGACGTACATGCAAACATTTGTCTTTGGCTTTACATTTGATTGTGCAATATTTGTATGTATTGCGCCAAAATTGTCAAAAATGGCATTTTATGACATTCAAGGGCACATAACGCAGCACTTTCTACAGATTTCTACAAAATCAATCTTACACAAGGGTTTATGACCATACACATTTTGACAAAGTTTGGAGAAGATCTAATGATATTTGTGGATTCTAGAGTGTAAACCTGGATATTATAGACGAGCAGACAGACGGGCAGAAAACAGACAAACCTGGTCGCAATAGCTTATTTGTAGTACTTTCTTCTGAGGCCAGCTAAATTTTAAGTTAAGTAATCATTTATGCCTTTCTGTGCGAAGGAAATCCAGAAAAAAATGTATTTTGTAATTTATTCCACAATTTGTCATGGGTTTTTAGCTCAACTAAGCACAAAGTGCTCAAGGTGAGCTATTGCGATCACCTTTTTCTGTCGTCCGTATGTCTGTCTGTCCGTCCGTCTGTCAACAATTTGGTGTTTATACTCTAGCATCTACAAATATAAGGCAATCTTGACCAAACCAGGTCAAAATATGTATGACCATTCGCTCTCAGATGAGTTTGATTTTGGGTCAGATCGGACCAGAAAGTCTGGAGTTTTCTGCCCTTGAATGTAAAAAAATAGCTACTTTTGACATTTTGTACACTCTAGAATCTATAAATATTGACCAACCAATACAAAAGCTGGACACAGTGTTGGGGACCATAAGATCTCAAATGAGAGTGATTTTTGGTTTGATCGGACCAAAACGTATTGAGTTATCTGCCCTTGAATTTGAAAAAATTGTCGGGGGGGGGGGGGGGGGGTTACTGTTTTCGACTTTGTTTACACTATAGCATCTACAATTATTGAACAATCAAAACAAAACTTGGACGCAACGTTAGTGACTATTGGATTTTGTATTTTGGTTTGATCGGACCAGAAAGTCTGGAGTTATCTGCTCTCGAATTTGACAAAATTGCTGTTTTTGACATTGTTTACTCTCTAGCATCTACAATTATTGGCCAATCAAGACAAAACTTTGCCACAATGTTAAGGACCATAAGATGTCAGATGGGTTTGATTTTCAGCTTAATCGGTTAAAAAAAATTATAATTTATATGCCGTTAAATTTGACAAAATTGCCGTTTCGACTGTTTTTGACTTTGTTTACACTGTTGCATCTACCAATTAAGTGACCAATTAAGATAAGATTTGTACATAATGTTGATGACCATTAGATCCTGCATGACATTGAATTTTAGCGTGATTTGAATTTGACAAAATTGTTGTTATCGACTGTTTTTCGACTTTCTTTACTCTCTGGCCTTTACAATTATCGACCAATCAAGACTTACAAATTATGTTGGTGACCATAAGATCTTAGATGACTTTGAATTTCAGTCTGATTGGATGAAAAAGTAGTGAGTTATAGTAATACTTGAATTTGACGAAATTGCTGTTTTCGACTTTGTTTTTACTCTAGCAATCACAAATGGTGACCAATCAAGACAAAACTTGGATCTTGGATATAATGGTTGATTACCATAAGATGATGGATGAGTTTGAAATTCAACAGAATTAGACAAACAGTTGCTGAGTTATCTGCCCTTGAATTTAATAAAATTCTCGTTTTTTTACTTTGTTTTCACTCTTCACAACCAGATATATTGACCTAAGTGGATGAAATACAGTTGAGGTCCATAAGTTTGTTTTCAGTCTTACAATCACAAATATTCATTGATTCAAACAAAAACTGTGTCTCATATCATATTGGTTCAGGTGAGCGATGTAGGACCATCATGGTCATCTTGTCGTGTATTAAAGGGCCCATGACTCGTTTTCCCGACCAGCTATCAAAATTCCTAATAACTTTGCGCTGACAAATTATTTTAGTACTGGCCTAAAATATTATTCCAATATGTCGCTTTAATATCTAGAAACGTGTTGATGTTTTCCCCAGTCGGTTACATCGGAGTCTAACAATCCAGGGGTCTCTAGTTTGAACCCCGGCCCAGCCAATATCCATTCTGACATTTGACAAAAAGTCATTTGTCTCTCACCAATGGATGTGAATCATCTATGTGAGAGAGCAGCTGGAGGCTCGGTTTGGATATTGTGGTTGTACTGGTGCGAGAAATACCAGGAACCCACGGTTAGGTGCTCCAGCCGCCGCAATATATCTATAGAAGTTGAAAACGGCGTAAACCCCCAATAAAATCAATTTTCCCCAAAGCTGGGATATGAAAATATACAAAAAATTGAAAGATTGCATAAAATGCTTATTATTTTGAAATTGATCATAAGCAAGCAAATGGACCTCGTGTCGTGTTAAAATGGGCTCATATACAAAGCATTTTGTTTTAAAAAAAAATTTCGCCAATTATTTACATATAGCTAGAAAATTAATGAATAAAAACCTTGGGTAGCGCCGGAATAGAATTACCCACCAACTTTCAATAAACATGTACAATATACACCAAACCAAATGTCCGTTTGATTCAGACTTTTCGGCAAAAGATGTCCCCTTTATGTATCTATTTATACTACGAATATTATTGGAAAACTTAGGTCCCAGGACCCCCCTTTAAATGTTTATTTTCACCTTTTCCCGCCCACATATTGTGAAGTAAACTGGTTATAGAACCAGTACTAGAACAGTAAGTTCTAAAACTGCATTTAAAAGAACTGGTCATAGAACTAGTTCAAAACTAAGTTGTAGAACATTAAGTGACAGTTCTAGAACTTCAGTTCAGGAACTAGGGTTCAAGAACTGATTCTAGAACTGGTTCTAGAACGTTCTAAAGCTGATGTTTTAGAACATTCTAGAACAGTTCTTGAACTTCTTTTGCAGGGGTATGTCTTTACCCCCTTTTTGTTTGTTACTTCCCGTATAGTGTTAATGAAAATTTGTAAAAGAATTTACGAATATTTTAGACTGGTAGGCCTAGTTGACGTGACTATCGAAATAACTAAATCTTCTTCTCTCTCAATCTTATCTAAAAAATTCCTATCACGAACAATACCTGATGTTGACGTTCCTTATAGGAACGGAGTTGACGAAACATTGCGGCAAAAGAAGTAAATGCACAATATCATTATTTCCCTCTTTGCCTCAATATTTACAGTGCTACATTTTACACCAATCCTTTCTTTTTTAATATCCATTTGTCATCTGCAGCACATTTCAAACTGAAGTTTCATTGTTTGTCAAAGGATTAACAAAGACATAGACACAATGTTATGTTTGAGAAAGAGTTAAAAAATTATCTCTGGAGCTCTGGATTGACCCAGTCACGCTCGGTCACCTGATTGTCCTACATAGCTCACCACTCGCACTGTGCAATCCTTTTCCAAAAAGCGAACCTTTGTTTACTGCTCTAATTCCAAAACTGTTGCAGACAACAAAATAATTAAAGCTTTAAACCTTCCTATTATTTACATAATATTCCTGATGTGACCAAAGCTACGGTAGACAATATAGATTAAGATCAGTCTTGTCAGCAATGCAATCTGATCCTAGTCTACATATTGGCTGCTTTCTGCTTGATTATATGATGAAAACTTAAGACAAACAATAAGATCAGTAGGGCAAAGGTTAAATAAAAAAATAATTGCGTACTATGCATTACAGCACAAACGGGATACATTCTGAACGCCCCTCAAAGCTGTTAATGTGATTAATGGTTAAAAGATAAAACGGAATTTATGTGATAGGCTAGAAATAGAAGGGAGTTTTCATTTTCGAAACACAGAATAAACTCAACAGAAAGATCCTTTAACGAACTTTTGTGATAAACATCCTTTCTTTACTCTTACTTATATAAATATCCTTGCCTCTCAAATGAACATAGCCATTGATTGTGGAGATAACAATTCATTGAGAACAGAAAGGATTATATTAGCTTATATCCGACACCACTGACATCCCCAAAATCACCTTATTATGCACGGCCTGAGGGGCCGTGCAATAACTGTTTGCTTAATATGATAGACTATGACTGTTTTATATCAATTCAAAAACTTCACACTGTCATCTGATAGAGAAATATCTAAATGTGTCAATTTCATGCTTTAGTCTAAAACGTAAGACTTGTCAACAAAACTGACCAACAAATAATAATGTATATACACAATATAATTCGTCGCTTTTAAACAAAAACATTGTAACTGCAGATTGTTTTAAGATGCAGTTACGAGATTTTTCATGAAATGCAACAACAGCAGCAAATTATTGTTGTAGAGGATCAACCCTTTTCCAAACAAGAGGGCCATTGGCCCTGAAGCGCTCACCTGATATAATAACTTTTTTTTGTAAACCAATTTTCAGGTTGATTGGACAAAGAATGTGACCTCTAGGGTGCACACAAGGTTTATCTAAGATTTGACCTCGTGACCTAGAATTGATCAAGACAATCATTCTGATCAATTTTCAGGTTGATTGGGCAAAAAATGTGGCCTCTAGAGTGCACACAAGGTTTTACAAAGATTTTACCTCATGACCTAGTTTATGACCCCAGATGACCCAATTTCGATCTTGTCTGAAAATTGATCAAGACAATCATTCTGATCAATTTTCAGGGTGATTGGGTAAAAAATATGGCCTCTAGAGTGCACACAAGGTTTTTCTAAGATTTGACCCCGTGACCTAGTTTTTGACTCCAGATGACCCAATTTCAAACTTGTCCGAGATTTCACCAAGACTATCATTCTGATCAATTTTCAGGTTGATTGGGCTACAAATGTGGCCTCTAGAGTGCACACAAGGTTTTTCTAAGATTTGACCCCATGACCTAGTTTTTGACCCCATATGACCCAATTTCAAAATTGTGCGAGATTTTATCAAGCCAATCATTCTGAGCAATTTTCAGGTTGATTGGGCAAAAAAAGGTGGCCTCTAGAGTGCACACAAGGTTTTTCTAAGATTTGACCCCGTGACCTAGTTTTAGACCCCAGATGACCCTATATCAAACTTGTGCGAGATTTTATCAAGTCAATCATTCTGAGCAATTTTCAGGTTGATTGGGCAAAAAAAGGTGGCCTCTAGAGTGCACACAAGGTTTTTCTAAGATTTGACCCCGTGACCTAGTTTTAGACCCCAGATGACCCTATATCAAACTTGTGCGAGATTTTATCAAGTCAATCATTCTGAGCAATTTTCAGGTTGATTGGGCAAAACATGTGGCCTCTAGAGTGCACACAAGGTTTTTCTAAGATTTGACCCCGTGACCTAGTTTTTGACCCCAGATGACCCAATTTCACACTTGTCCGAGCTTTCATCAAGACAATCATTCTGAGCAAATTTCAGGTTAATTGGGCAAAAGATGGGGCCTCTAGAGTGCACACAAGGTTTTTCTAAGATTTGACCCCGTGACCTAGTTTTAGACCCCAGATGACCCTATATCAAACTTGTGCGAGATTTTATCAAGTCAATCATTCTGAGCAATTTTCAGGTTGCTTGGGCAAAAAATGTGGCCTCTATAGTGCACACAAGGTTTTTCTAAGATTTGACCCTGTGACCTAGTTTTTGACCCCAGATAACCCAATTTCAAACTTGTACAAGATTTCACCAAAATAATCATTCTGAGCAAATTTCAGGTTGATTGGGCAAAAAATGTGACCTCTATAGTGCACCCAAGGTTTTTCTAAGATTTGACCCAGTGACCTAGTTTTTGACCCAAGATGACTCAATTTCAAACTTGTCCGAGATTTTATCAAGACAATTATTCTGAGCAAATTTTAAGTTGATTGGGCAAAAAATGTGGCCTCTAGAGTGCACACAAGGTTTTTCTAAGATTTGACCTTGTGACCTAGTTTTTGACCCAAGATGACCCAATTTCGAACTTGTCCCAGATTTCATCAAGACAATCATTCTGAGCAAATTTCAGGTTGATTGGGCAAAAAATGTGACCTCTATAGTGCACACAAGGTTTTTCTAAGATTTGACCCCGTGACCTAGTTTTTGACCCCAGATGACCCAATTTCAAACTTGTCCGAGATTTTATCAAGACAATCATTCTGAGCAAATTTCAGGTTGATTGGGCAAAAAATGTGGCCTCTAGAGTGCACACAAGGTTTTTCTAAGATTTGACCCCGTGACCTAGTTTTTGACCCCAGATGACCCAATTTCGAACTTGTCCGAGATTTCATCAAGACAATCATTCTGAGCAAATTTCAGGTTGATTGGGCAAAAAATGTGGCCTCTAGAGTGCACACAAGGCAAAGTTTGACGGACACCGGACGCCGGACGACGGACGCCGGACACAGCGGTATCACAATAGCTCACCATGAGCACATTCGTGCTCAGGTGAGCTAAAAAGTAAAATTTTAGGATTGTCCAGTCCGAAAATGAAAGAAGGGTTGTTGATAAAGATTGAATTTGTGGATAATAATATACAGAAAAGGTATTGAGGAAAAGAGAGAAAATGATGAAAATCAGAATTTTCTTATTTTAGCTCAATATTTTCAATGTCTATTCGATTAGGTAGGTGAAAATCATGTTTTTCGAAAATGGATTAAAAGACTGAACGTATAAATCTTAGCAGCTAATTATGTTATCAAGCTGTGGAGTAATGCTTGGTGTCGGATTATCTTATGGTCGGATTACCTTACAAAGTGATTTCCTCAGTCTGTTAAGGACAACACAGAGCAACAATTTTCTATGTACCTTATTTTTGTATTTCCTAATACAAATTAATGTTATTCTTAACAGACTGACATCAGTCTATGTTATGCCTTACAGCTTAATTCCTTCAAAAAGGTCACCAAATAGGGGGATTTATAGACATTGTGTCAAAAAGTGATAAATAATGTTTTCTCATACATGTAATATGAAATGTAATAATTCTGTATACAGAATTTATTTTATGCATGAAAACATAATAGGAAAAGAAGAAATTGCTTAAATTGAGCAATTTCTTCTTTTCCCATTGTTTTTAGCTCCACTGGCTGTCAGGCCAGCGGGCTATTGTCATGGTGGTGTGTCCGTTGTGCGTCCGTCCATCTGTCTGTAAACGTTTTCTTTAAAAATCTTCATCTCAGAAACTTCTTGTTGGATTTCAATCAAACTTCACAAGAACCATCCTTGGGTGACACTCTCTCAGATTCCTTCAAAGAATTTGGATTGAATCAGAATTACCCGAGTTATCTGCCCTTGAATGTCAAAAATAGCTGGTTTTGACTTTGATTTTACTCTAAAATCCACAAATATTGACCAATCAAGACAAAACTAGATCAGAATGTTGGTGATTATAAGATCTTGCCTTGGTATGATTTTCAGCTTGATCTGAATTTTACATCATGAGTTATGTGCCCTTGAAATTGACAAAATTGCCATTTTCGGCTCTATTTTGACTTTGTTTTCACTTTAGCAACTACAAATATTGACCAATCAAGACAAAACTATTATAGAATGTTGGTGACTATAAGATTTTGCTCTGGTATAATTTTCAGCTTATCTGAACGTAACATCATGAGTAATGTGCCTTTGAAATTGACAAAAATCATATTTTCGGCTCTATTTTGACATTGTTTTCACTCTAGCAACTGCAAATATTGACCAATCAAGACAAAATTAGGACAGAATGTTGGTGACTATAAGATCTTGCCTTGGTGTAATTTTCGGCTTTATCGGAATTTTACGTCATGAGTTATGTGCCCTTGTTATTGACAAAATTGACATTTTCAGCTTTATTTTCACCTTTAAAACAATTAGTATGAACTAATCAATACAGAACTTTTACAGAATCTTACTGACCATACGATCTTACTTGCTTGTAATTTTCAGCTTGGTCATGTATTTGCTTGTTTGCGCAGCCTGAACCTTTGAAATTGCATTCAACAAGACAAACAATCGGGTCTGTGGAGCGCTTCCAGGCTGCCAGGGCTGTCTAGTTATTCACAGTTATTTTGCATGAACAAAATGCATTTCAAGGTTTACCAATACTTGTAATTTGCCACTACAGCTTCAAATTATTCTGGAGGCCGCAGCCTTAGCGCAGTTGGTAGCACATCTGACCCTCATTCGAGAGGTCCCGGGTTCGATACCCGGCCGTGGCTAATACCCTTTCTGACAAAATTGTCACCCACCAATGGGTTTGAAATCGTTAACCTAAGTGGGCAAGCAGCTGGAGGCTCGGTAAGGGTGTTATGGTAGTACTGGTTTGAGAAACAACAGGAATCCATGGGTAGATGCTCCAGCCGCCGTGATATGACCCTGGTAGTTAAAAACAGCGTAAACCCCCAATAAACTCAAACTCAAATTATTCTGGGGTGAACCCTTAAACCCTTTCTCAAATTGTCAAAATATCAAGGCAAAAGCAGAAAAATTAAATGCTGGTCTAGTCTGGGATACGTGTACAAGGTGAATTTTACTTGTGCTCCGCCAATTTCGGTACAATTTTGTTATGGTAGTCCAACCCTAATGAGATCCACTTTACAAATTAGAGACTATCAAAATTTTTCACCTTCAAATGTTTATTACATTGCCTGAAAACCCATGATGTTGCATGAATCTCTTAAGGGGTGAAATACCTGATCCCATTACCAAATGGCAAATAACTAGCAGTTTCTCCTTTTGTCTCAAAACATGTATACTCCATGCCAAAACCCTCAAAACGTTTGATGTTTGGGAAACGGTAAGCAAATGAAATTTCTTGCTAGGTACCATAACATTCATTTTCTGCATTGTTTTTCAAGGCCTATAATCTGTGGAGCTGTCGAAAGATGCCATTATGTGTGAATAGTTTTGTATGCTCTTTTGGTAGTTTTGAATTAATCCTTTAGTTTATTTTTATGCCCTCGTATTGAGAGACCGGGGGCATATGGTTTTACTCGTGTCTGTCTGTCTGTCCGAAAACATAACATTTGCCTTTTCTCCAAAAGTATTTCACACACAAAGCTCAAATATGGTATGCAACTTCCTTTCAATGATATCTATCTGCTCCATGCAATTTGGTGACCTTCTTCAAGGTCATCTGTTAACCCTTATCAACCCTTTATACAAAAATGTTAACATTTTAAAACAAGGTGTCAAACTGTCACAAGATACGCCCGTAACACTGCTTTATGTCAAAAGGGGGAGCAGGTTGGTTAAAGTTTCATGGTCCTACCTATTATACTTTTAGAGATATACTCCGGACAAGATTCTAGTATGAAAACAACAAAGGGCAATAACTCAAAAAATTGGTTAGGTAGAGTTATGGTTCTTTTGCACTGCACTCCCCCTTGGTGAGATCTATACACCCATGAAGTTTAATGATCCTAGCTATTATACTTTTAGAGATATACTCCGGACAAGATTCAAGTATGAAAAACAACAAAGGGCAATAACTCAAAAAAATAAGCCAGGTAGAGTTATGGTTCTTGTGCACTGCACTCCCCCTTGGTGAGATCTATACACCCATGAAGTTTCATGATCCTAGCTATTATACTTTTAGAGATATACTCCGGACAAGATTCAAGTATAAAAAACAACAAAGGGCAATAACTCAAAAAATAAGCCAGGTAGAGTTATGGTTCTTGTGCACTGCACTCCCCCTTGGTGAGATCTATACACCCATAAAGTTTCATGATCTTAGCTATTATACTTTTAGAGATATACTCCGGACAAGATTAGAGTATAAAAAACAACAAAGGACAATAACTCAAAAAATAAGCCAGGTAGAGTTATGGTTCTTGTGCACTGTACTCCCCCTTGGTGAGATCTATACACCCATGAAGTTTCATGATCCTAGCTATTATACTTTTAGAGATATACTCCGGACAAGATTCAAGTATGAAAAACAACAAAGGGCAATAACTCAAAAAATAAGCCAGGTAGAGTTATGGTTCTTGTGCACTGCACTCCCCTTTGGTGAGATCTATACACCCATGAAGTTTCATGATCCTAGCTATTTTACTTTTAGAGATATACTCCGGACAAGATTCAAGTATGAAAAAAAAAACAAAGGGCAATAACTCAAAAAATAAGCCAGGTAGAGTTATGGTTCTTGTGCACTGCACTCCCCCTTGGTGAGATCTATACACCCATGAAGTTTCATGATCCTAGCTATTATACTTTTAGAGATATACTCCGGACAAGATTCAAGTATGAAAAACAACAAAGGGCAATAACTCACAAAATAAGCCAGGTAGAGTAATGGTTCTTGTGCACTGCACTCCCCCTTGGTGAGATCTATACACCCATAAAGTTTCATGATCTTAGCTATTATACTTTTAGAGATATACTCCGGACAAGATTCAAGTATAAAAAACAACAAAGGGCAATAACTCAAAAAATAAGCCAGGTAGAGTTATGGTTCTTGTGCACTGTACTCCCCCTTGGTGAGATCTATACACCCATGAAGTTTCATGATCCTAGCTATTATACTTTTAGAGATATACCCCGGACAAGATTCAAGTATGAAAAACAACAAAGGGCAATAACTCAAAAAATAAGCCAGGTAGAGTTATGGTTCTTGTGCACTGCACTCCCCTTTGGTGAGATCTATACACCCATGAAGTTTCATGATCCTAGCTATTTTACTTTTAGAGATATACTCCGGACAAGATTCAAGTATGAAAAAAAAACAAAGGGCAATAACTCAAAAAATAAGCCAGGTAGAGTTATGGTTCTTTGCACCGCACTCCCCCTTGATGAGATCTATACACCCATGAAGTTTCATGATCCTAGCTATTATACTTTTAGAGATATACTCCGGACAAGATTCAAGTATGAAAAACAACAAAGGGCAATAACTCACAAAATAAGCCAGGTAGAGTAATGGTTCTTGTGCACTGCACTCCCCCTTGGTGAGATCTATACACCCATAAAGTTTCATGATCTTAGCTATTATACTTTTAGAGATATACTCCGGACAAGATTCAAGTATGAAAAAAACCAAAGGGCAATAACTCAAAAAATAAGCTAGGTAGAGTTATGGTTCTTGTGCACTGCACTCCGTAATGATGAGAACAATATAACTGCCAAGTTTAAAGTCAATCGGACTTAAGATGACAGAGTTATGCTCCGGACAAAGAAGTGGACGCCGCTGGATGCCGGACGCCGGACGCCACGTGTGATCCCATAATACGTCCCGTCTTCGACGGGCGTATAAAAATGGCAATTTCCTGGGCATTGGTGTTACACAAACACATTTTGTTCAATAATGACATTATCACATGATAACCCTTTGACAAACAATGCCTGGTTTTGACATCCCTAATAGGAAAGGCTTGGGAAAACATTGAGGCGAAAGAAGAAACTGCTGATAACAAGCAGTTTCTCCTTTTGTCTCAATATTTTCTATGCCATATTTTGCACAAATCCTATCTTTAACCCTTTCCCAAACAACAAAATTTTAGGGTGATCCACTTAAAAAAGTGCCACCAATGACAAAATGGATGCTATTAAAGATAGAATTTGTGTAAAATATGGCATAGAAAATATTGAGACAAAAGGAGAAACTGCTGGTTATCAGCAGTTTCTTCTTTTGTTTCAATGTTTTCCCAAGCCATTTCGATTAAGGACGTCAAAACCAGGTCTTGTTTGGGAAAGGGTTAAATTTTGCAGTTTGGGAAATGGTTAATCATGTTAATTTTCAGATATTTGAAACATCTACGAGCCTGTCGTGACGAAGAACGTGAAGTGATGAAGAACGTTCCCGGCTGGGAAGTCGGTACGCTATTCGGGGATCCTATCTATCATAAAGAAAAGAGACAATTTGTCCTACCTACAGTAACGGAAGCAAAAGTCCATTCGGAACTCAGCATTAGAGAGTTTTTGGATATTTTGCGTCAATATTTTGTAGCGAGAAGGAAGTAAAGATGAACTTTAAACACTGTAAAATTAGGATGAATGAGTGAATAGGATGTAAGTGTGACTACATAAAGACTTGAGCTCCAAATCTTAAGAAAAATAAACTGGAAAAATAGGCCAGAAAATGAATTAGAAAATATATAAGAACAAATAATTTGCAGCTTCGATTTTGTCTCTATAATTAAGCCAGAAAGCCATTCAACTATTATGAAATCTCTTTCTATTATTTATGTTAGAAAAGATATCGATGATTTCTATGAAATTTTCAGCTTTTAATTTATCCACAGAAAATAACTGAGTATTTTCTTGGTCTAAATTTAGAAGCACTAGAAGCACTCATAAAGATTTAATTAAGCTGGCTGTTTTGTTAAAAACATAATAAAACGAAAATACCAAAAACAAAGGTTCCAAGTCGTTTTTCTCACAGGCATCCGTAATTTGAGCCTTGGCACCATCTAGACTATTCTTTATAAAGAATAGTCTAGATGGTGCCAAGGCTCAAATTACAGACGCCTGTAGTTTTCCTTAGCCCATTCCCAAACTGCAAATGGTTGTCCAATTCAAGAACTGCTACAGACCACATTTTACATACAGTCGACACTCGTTATGTCGACATCGGATAAGTCGAATTTTCGCTTAAGTCGAAGTTCAAATCTGGTCCCATCCTCTTCAATGGACACAACTTTTTTTTCAAACAAAATAATTTCGAACTGATTATAGCCATTGAAATATAGTAGGAAAAGGATAGAAATTGCTCGAAACGAGCAATTTCTTTTCTTTTCCTACTATATTTCAATAATAATCGTAAATGGTTAGTTTCACAAACGGTCACATATCAACTTCATCGAAGCCGAACAAAATCGGATGAGTCGAACTCCGGATATGTCGAGGTATTTTGACGGCCCCTCCGACTTCGACACAACAAGTGTCAACTGTATTGATAAAGATTGGATTTGCATGTAATATTGCATGGAGAATATGGAGGCAAAAGGAGAAAATGCTGATCATTATTTTCTTCTTTTACCTTATTGCTTTTCAGAAGCAAATTCTACAAGGGACATGGCAACGGCCATAGCTTAGTTTATAGCGCATCTGCCTCTCACTTGAGAGGTCCGGGGTTTGATCTCGGGCGGCAGCAAATATCCTTTCTGACAAAAATGTCACCCATCAATGGTTTGATATTGTTAACCTATGTGGGTGAGCAGCTGGAGGCTCGGTAAGGGTGTTATGGTAGTACTGGTATACATGAGAAACAGCAGTAATCAATGGTTAGATGCTCCAGCAGTGCAGTTGAAAGAGGCTTTGAACCCAGATCAATCAATCAATTCAGAAAATCGTCTTTAATTTGAATTTGGTTTGAAGCAGAGAAGGTTCAAGTTACAAAGTAGGATAGAAAAATGTCAGGAATTTGTAGGATTTAGTAGAACCTTTAAAAATCCACTTATAAAAAACTTATTGATGACCAAGTAGAATTTAACTTGGTAATCAATAACCTTTTTTATAAATGGATTTTTTATGCTCCCCTAAGGGAGAGCATTATAGTCGCCGCTTTGTCCGTCCGTCCTGTCTGTCCGTCAGTCCGTCTGTCCGAAGCGATTTCTACATAACCCTTGGGCCAAATCAAATGAAACTTACCATGTGAACTCCCTATGACATAATGCCGATGTACATTTCCCGGTTTTTGGATTTGAGGCCTCGTCATGGGAAAAGGGGACTTAAGGTAAAATACAGTTTTTCTCTAATTTCACCTAGTCTAATGGTCAGAATTTGATGAAATTTCATATTTAAGTAGCAAATCAGATGCCATTGACAATAAAGTGCTCTCCATGGCATACATTTTTGTGACAATGCCTTATTCAGTGAGCATTGTCCGTCTCTGACAGCCCTTGTTTTTAGCTCCACTGGCCGAAGGCCAGCGGGGCTTATGTCATGGCCCTGTGTCCGTCGTGCGTGCGTGCGTGCGTGCGTCCGTCCGTGCGTAAACAATTTTCAAACATCTTCTTCTCCAAAACTACTGGACCAATTTCAACCAAACTTCATACGAATCATCCTTGCATGAATCTCTACCAAATTCCTTCAAAAGAATAAAATCTGTGCAGAACTTGAATTTTAATTAATTTAATTGAATTAATTTTCGAAAAATCTTTAAAAATTCTTCTTCTCCAAAACTACAGGACCAATGTCAACCAAACCTCACAGAAATCTTCCTTGTATGAATCCCTTCTTAATTCCTTCAAAAGAATAAAATCCGTGCAGAACTTGAATTTTAATTAATTTAATTTATTTAAATTTTCGAAAAATCTTTAAAAAAAAATTTTCTCCAAAACTACTGGACCAATTTCAACCAAACTTCACAGAAATCTTCCTTGTATGAATCTCTTCTTAATTCCTTCAAAAAGATAAATTCTATGTATAACTTAAATTTTAATTAATTTAATTGAATTAAATTTTCGAAAAAATCTTTAAAAATTCTTCTTCTCCAAAACTACTGGACCAATTTCAACCAAACTTCACAGAAATCTTCCTTGCACAAATCTCTACCAAATTCCTTCAAAAGAATAAAATCCATGCAGAACTTGAATTTTAATTAATTTAATTGATTTAAATTTTTGAAAAATCTTAAAAAAAAGTTCTTCTCCAAAACTACTGGACCAATTTTAACCAAACCTCACAGAAATCTTCCTTGTATGAATCTCTTCTTAATTCCTTCAAAAAGATAAATTCTGTGTATAACTTGAATTTTAATTAATTTATTTGAATTAAATTTTCGAAAAATCTTTAAAAATTCTTCTTCTCAAAAACTACTGGACCAATTTCAACCAAACTTCACAGAAATCTTCCTTGCATGAATCTACCAAATTCCTTCAAAAGAATAAAATCAATGCAGATTTTGAATTTTAATTAATTTAATTGATTTAAATTTTCGAAAAAAATCTTTAAAAATTCTTCCTCTCCAAAACTACTGGACCAATTTCAACCAAGCTTTACAGAACTGTTCCTTGTATGAATCTCTTCTTAATTCCTTCAAAAAAATAAATTCTGTGTAAAACTTAAATTTTGATTAATTAAATTAGATTAATTTTTAGCTCCACTGGCCGAAGGCCAGCGGGGCTTATGTCATGGCCCTGTGTCCGCCGTGCGTGCGTGCGTCCGTCCATGCGTAAACTTTTTTTAATCATCTTCTTCTCCAAAACTACTGGACCAACTTCAACCAAACTTCACAGGAATCTTCCTTGCATGAATCTCTTTTGAATTCCTTCAAAAAAATAAATTCCGTACAAAACTTGAATTTTAATTAAATTAATTAAATTAAATTTTCGAAAAAATCTTTAAACATCTTCTCCAAAACTACTGGACCAATTTCAACCAAACTTCACAGGAATCTTCCTTGCATTAATCTCTTTTGAATTCCTTCAAAAAAATAAATTCCGTACAAAACTTGAATTTTAATTAAATTAATTAAATTAAATTTTCGAAAAAATCTTTAAACATCTTCTCCAAAACTACTGAACCAATTTCAACCAAACTTCACAAGAATCTTCCTTGCATAAATCGCTTTTGAATTCCTTAAAAAAAATAAATTCCGTACAAAACTTGAATTTTAATTAAATTAATTAAATTAAATTTTCGAAAAAATCTTTAAACATCTTCTTCTCCAAAACTACTGGACCAATTTCAACCAAACTTCACAAGAATCTTCCTTGCATAAATCTCTTCAGAATGCCTTCAAAATAAATTCCGTACAAAACTTGAATTTTAATTAAATTATGGTAATTAAATTAAATTTTCGAAAAATGTTTAGACATCTTCTTCTCCAAAATTACTGGCCCAATTTCAAGCAAACTTCACAGAAATCTTCTTTGCTTGAATCTCTTCTGAATTCCTTCAAAAATATAAAAACCGTACGGAACTTTAATTTCAATTAAATTTATTAAATTAAATTTTTGAAAAATCTGTAAAAATCTTCTTCTCCCAAACTACTGGACTAATTCCAACCAAACTTCACAGGAATCTTCCTTGCATAAATCTCTTTCAAATTTGTTAGAAAAAATAAATTCGGTGTAGAACCTAAATTTTAGTTAAATGAATTGATTTAAATTCTTGAAAAAATCTTCTCCAAAACAACTGGACTAATTTCAACTAAACTATACAGGGATCTTCTTTGCATGAATCTGTTCCAAATTTCTTCAAAAGAATAAATTACATTTACAACTGAACTTTTAATTAAATTAATTAAATTAAATTTTCGAAAAATATTTAAAAAAAAATTCTCCAAAACGGCTGGACCAATTTCAACTAAACTTCACAGCAACTTTCCTTTCATGAATCTCTTCCAAATTCCTCCAATAAAATGAATTCTATGTAGAATTTGAATTTAAATTTTTAACTAATAAAATTGAATTTTCAAGAAATATTTAAAAATCTTCTCCAAAACTACTGGACCAATTTCAAGCAAACTTTACAGGAATCTTCCTTGTTTGTTTGATGTCGAAATAATTCGGCTGTAGAAAGTGATGCATTTTTCCTTGCTTTTTACTTTTCAATACAGATCAGATTCCCCCAAATGTTTGCGATGTCATATGAATCTTTATTTTTCAAAGGATCAAAATTGGATATATCAACTCATTCCCACACAATTACTCTTTTTGACTCCCATTGAAATAATGGCTTTGGAAAACATTGTGGGAAATGAAGAAATTGCTTGTGACAAGCAATTTCTCCATTTCCCACAATTCTTTCTACCCAGAAAGATCAAAGAATGCAAAATTTCATTCAATTCATATTGTTGTCTACATCATCTTTGAATTCGGAAAAATCCAAAATTTTGCTGTTTGGTAATGGGTTAATGTTCATAGTTGACATTCTTTTGTTTTCTTTTTCAGGTTGATTTTGGAGTACCACAGTTTCACAGTTTCCATACCACTTATATATACATTATACTTATTCAGGAAATTGTTAAAAAAATAATTTTAACCTTGATTTTGGCACAAAAGGGAATTTTATGTTATTACTAAATAAGTGCCTTTTGTTGCACTGTTACAGTTCTGAAACTTAGGAAAGCAAAAGTTACTGCTAAATCATACATGTAGTTTTTAACTAAAACCTAAGAAAATTTAAAAACAAAAGATAGATCTACTATAATAACATAACATTAATTTAATTGAATCTGTACTGCAAATGCAAATAATTTTGATAGTATCTGAGATTCTGATACTTTAATTATATCATATTGAATCCAATTAACTGTACTAGAAATAAAAATTAAGTTGATTTCTGAATGTACCATTCAGTATTCCTAACATTTAAAAGCTATCGCAAATGTCAACCTGTACCGGGTGAGTGCCACTGTCAAAGAGTTATTCTTAAAATGCCTGATAGAATAAAAAAGTCGGTCTACATGTATGATTTAAAACCATTGTTTGGGACTACATGTACATGTTATTATACTTCAATTAATTTCAAAATTTAGTGTGTTATATATTATTATAATAGCTTTTCTTACATTAATATATTCATTTGAATCAATGAATAATCTTGTCATGTGTTGATGACAAGATATTTTTGCCAGTGTTTGTGTTGGTCTCTTATGGAATAAACCGCCTTGCTGACTGCAAATATAAAAATTATTCTATCTTGGAGTACATTTATTGAACGTTTTAGTAGTTTTCCCGTATAAGATAGCAATGTTTTTTTTCTTTTTTTTTAGGGTACTGAAAATCTATATAAAATACCAAAAACTGAATGTGTGACAGTATTTGATTTTGATTGTTAGACAAAGTGTCAGTGATAGTGATACAATATTTATGATTTAAAAGCTATTACTGACTGTGACACAGATATAGATTGAATATGAGATTTTGTGAATAATTTCAATTGGATTTAAGCAGTATGTGGTAGTGACATCTGTCTTATCCATGGATCTTAACTGTGAAAGATATGTAATAGTGAATTATGATGAATAATTTCAATTGGATATAAGCAGTATGTGGCAGTGACACCTGTTTTATTCATGAATCTTGACAGTGAAAGATGTGTAATAGTGAATAATTCTCAATGATTCTAATTGGATTTAAGAAAGATGTGGCAGTGACACTTATTTCATCTATAAATTTGGACTGTAGGCCTAAGATGTGCTAGCTACAACAGCATTTTGTAAGACAGAATAGTGAATCAACTACTTTGAGTTATAGGTAAGAGATTGAACTCTAAGCCACATCTTAAAATGAACAGTGTAAAATGACCAGTACAAATAAATTGAGGATAAAGTAATGCAAAGTAAGATTAGTCTTAGTTCTGTTTGTCTATTTTTGCGCAGATATTTTTCTATGGAAATTAATAGGCAAAAATGATGCATTTGTATGAAACAGTTTATTCAAAATTACTATTATTTTGTTCTTATTTAAACCAATAAATGTATTTTTTTCTGATTGGTAGGAAGGTTAAACAAACAATATTGATAATAACCTAATAGACCAATTTATGTCATATGAAAGGAGAAATTTTACTTTTTCATTTGTTAAAGATGGGCAGACTTAATATTGATTGGAGCATCTTCCTCTCATTCGAGAGGTCCCGGTTTCGATACCCGGCCACGGCAAATGCCCTTTCTGACAAAATTGTCATCCACCAATGGGTTTGAAATCGTTAACGTAAGTGGGCAAGCAGCTGGACGCTCGGTAAGGGTGTTTTGGTAGTACTGGTTTGAGAAAAAGGAATCCATGGGTAGGTGCTCCAGTCGCCGCGATATGACCTTGGCATTTGAAAATGGCGTAAAACTCCATAAAGGCATTATTGATTGGAGTTAGATAAACCCTTTCCCAAACAGTAAACATTTACTTTCAATTGAAGAGCTTTTGCAGAAAGCAAAAAAAAAAAAAAAAATGTTTAAAATAGATATATATAAATATTAAGAAATAGAATTGATTTAGGCAAAAGGAGGAAATGATGATTTTTACCATTTTCTTCTTTTGTCAAAAATGTTATTAAAACATCAAAACCAGAGACCATTTTGGAAATGGTTGCTAGCCCTTTTAGTTATGATTTTTTTGTTTCTTTGCAGAGAACTCGCTGTAAAATGCCTAGGAAGAGAAATTGGAAAATTGGAAAGGCAGTTAAGGCACGGAGGGCAACATTGCAGTCTGATAGTTCGGTCGTTTCAAATGAAGTAGAGGGAATACAAGACATTTCTTCAACATCTACCAATCATGATAATGGGACTGCTTATGGACAAGAACAATCAGTGCCTACTGAGGGTGTTTACAAAATACCACACGGAGGACCTACGATTTCACAAAAACTATATATTGAGGGTAGTACTGAATTATCAGATGGGGGACTTACCCACCCACAAAAACCATCTGTGTCTACTGAGGGTAGTACTGAACTATCAGATGGGGGACTTACCCACCCACAAAAACCATCTGTGTCTACTGAGGGTGTTACTGAATTATCAGATGGGGGACTAGCCCACCCACAAAAACCATCTGTGTCTACTGAGGGTAGTACTGAACTATCAGATGGGGGACTTACCCACCCACAAAAACCATCTGTGTCTACTGAGGGTGTTACTGAATTATCAGATGGGGGACTAGCCCACCCACAAAAACCATCTGTGTCTACTGAGGGTAGTACTGAACTATCAGATGGGGGACTTACCCACCCACAAAAACCATCTGTGTCTACTGAGGGTGTTACTGAATTATCAGATGGGGGACTAGCCCACCCGCAAAAACCATCTGTGTCTACTGAGGGTAGTACTGAACTATCAGATGGGGGACTTACCCACCCACAAAAACCATCTGTGTCTACTGAGGGTGTTACTGAACTATCAGATGGGGGACTAGCCCACCCACAAAAACCATCTGTGTCTACTGAGGGTGTTACTGAACTATCAGATGGGGGACTAGCCCACCCACAAAAACCATCTGTGTCTACTGAGGGTGTTACTGAACTATCAGATGGGGGACTAGCCCACCCACAAAAACCATCTGTGTCTACTGAGAATAGTACTGAAGCATATCTGAACTTTGGAATGGAACTTTCTGATCATAATATTGAGATAACACATACATATACTGAAAATTATACTCAAATGGAACTTTCAGAAAATGATCCTGATATGAAGTTGGTGTCTTTTGTGTTTGGCTCCTTTGACCAAGCTGACAAAAGGTTTAGTCCTGAATCTCGAGGAAATCAATGTATAATTAATTCTTTGTGTGCCCTCACCTATGCACAGCTAGATCATTTGATATCAAAAGAAAACTTAGATAATGTATTGATAGATGGCGATCAGATATACAAAAAAAGAATTGTTTATTTGAGAGAGAAGGAAATTTTTAAAAGTTTCTATTTGAATTTTGAAGAAATACCAAATAAGGTCACAGTTTTGGGCAAGTGTATTACTATACAAAAATGTGATGTCATATCTGGGGTCTGTACTAGACAGTTTAGTACTGCAGGCTTTCCATCCCTTCATGAGTCTCTTCATGTAGCTTTTAGTCGCTCATCCTATATGTTGATTATGATTGGTTTAATTTGTTCTGCTGTTTTTGAAAGGAATGGCATGTATCACTTTTTTGATTCCCACTCTCATGGCATTGATGGAATGTCAGCTTCTGAAGGAAAATCTATTTTGGTTTCATGTCCCTCATTAGACGATTTAGTATGCTTTATGTATGCATTTTATGAAAGCATGTTAATTGATCATTCATCACAGTTTGAAATATTACCCGTTACATTCAGTACTGGAAATTCGTCCACATGTGCTAAGGACAGTCCCCATACAAATAGTGCTGAAATTTCACAAATACTTGCAGGATATTTCAATGACCAATTAATGAAACAGAAGGCAAAACAAAAAAAAGTCCTAGAATCTGAAAATGTTAAATTACAAAAGGAATTCAGACTTAACAAAAGAAAAGAATACATGCGAAATTACAAACGAAACCAGCGCCTCCATCAAAACCAAAAACAGAAAGAGAGGGCCATGACAAAGGCATCAATGCGTAAAGCAAGACAGAATTCTGAGAGACAAGAGAAAGAACGGGTAATGACAAAGGCATCGAAACGTAAAGCAAGGCAAGATCCTGAAAGGCAAGAGATAGAACGGTCTATGACTAAGGTATCGAAACGTAAAAAAAGACAGGATTCTGAAAGGCAAGAGATAGAGCGATCTTTTACAAAGGCATCAATGCATAAAGCAAGACAGGGTTCTAAAAGGCAAGAAAAAGCGATCTTTGACAAAGGCATCAATGCATAAAGCAAGACAGGATTCTAAAAGGCAAGAGAAAGAGCGGTCTTTGACAAAGGCATCGATGCAAAAAATTAGACAGGATTCGGAAAGACAAGAACTAGAACGGTCTATGACTAAGGCATCAATGCATAAAGCAAGACAGGATTCTCAAAGACAGGAGAAAGAACGAGCAATGACAAAAGCATCGAAGCGTAAAGCAAGGCTTGTACTGGAAAGGCAAGAAAAAGAAAGAGACCAAACATTGACTTCAATGAGAAAATGTCGCATCAGTAAACTGTATCGTGAAGCAGAGAGATTGAAAAAACAATATAAATGTACATTCAAGAATTACAAAGAAACAGAAAAAGACAACAATACCCGAGTGAGACATGCTAAAAGACAGCAGTCATTTGTCAAATCGAGAGAAAGGGCAAACAGAACATGTAACAGATTTGGAAATGATATGGAAAGGTGTATAGAGAAATTCAGAAATATTATATCTGAGGGTCCGGTGTTTGTATGCACTTGTTGTCACCAGACTTGGTTCCGACATTCAATTTTTCTGTTGGATAAGATCAAACAAAGATACTCTGCAGACATAATCGAAAAGTTTTCCACACATTACACATCGGTAGATAGTTGTGAGTGGGTATGCAATACTTGTCTTGAGCATATAAAAAAGAATAAGGTTCCTCCACTGTCTGTTATCAACAAGAATTCATTCCCTGTCAGACCAAAAGAGTTGGAATTACATCAACTGGAAGAACGTCTAGTTTCGCTGAGAATTCCTTTCATGCAAATTAGAGAATTGCCAAGAGGAGGTCAGTTGTCTATCAAAGGAAATGTGGTGAATGTACCAATAGACATACAGCCTGTGATACACAGTTTGCCAAGAACATTTGACAACCATTGTACAATACCAGTTAAACTGAAAAAGAAATTGGCATACAAGAAATGTGATTTTACAGAAAATATAAGACCATTGAAAGTTGTCAGTGCCCTAAATTGGCTGATTAATCACTCCAAAATGTACAAAGAATCAGGAATCACAGTAGATGACAACTGGTTGAGCACTATAACGAACGATTCTGAAGAAACTGTGAGAGCTTTTATTGGAACTGACATAACGCCTGACGATAGACCAGCAAATGAGACTTCTGTAGATGATCATGATGACTCTGATCGTTTCAGTGAAATCGATGAAACTGACAAAATTGTTGGTAACAGTGACACAATGTTGGATGCAGTAGATCCGTCACACGATAATGTGTATACATTTGCTCCAGGTGAAGGTCAAACCCCACTTAGTTTGTACCAAGATAAGGACGCTGAATACTTATCTTTTCCTACTATATTTTGTGGACAGACACGTGTACCAAATGAAGAGAGAGAGGTTTTGGTCCATTACAGTGATATTTGCAAGTTGGAATTGCGTCATGTCGATAGAAGAGTGGCATCAAATGTTCCAAACATTTTTTTTAAGATGAAAAAGGTTCAATTGAAACAAGTGTCTGACAAAGTTCATCTTGCTTTGAGGAGATGCAAAAACGAGGGGAAAAAAATTACTGCATCCGAAATGCTTGACACATCTCGTCTTAGTAATATAGTCAGATTAGATGAGGGTTACTACATTTTCCGTAGTCTAAGGAATTCTCCACCTTACTTTGATGCCCGTAAAAAGGATGTTTTTGCAATGATTAGGCAATTGGGATTACCTACCTGGTTTACATCATTGTCTTCAGCAGACACTAGGTGGCAGGATTTACTGAACATGCTGTCTCAATTAAATAATGGGCAGACATTGTCAAAGGAAGAAGTAGATGGAATGTCATGGGCAGAAAAAACAAAACTTGTGCAACGAGACCCTGTAACTTGTGTAAGATACTTTGACCACCGTGTCCAGGAGTTCATGAATACTGTGCTAAGAAGCCGTCATGAACCTCTTGGCAAAATTATTGACTATTTCTATAGAGTTGAATTTCAGAAAAGAGGATCTCCACATATACACATGTTAATGTGGATTGAAGGTGCACCTCAATACAAAAAGGACACAGAGCAAACTGTAACACAATTCATTGACAAATATGTGTCTTGTAACAAAGATGAAAATGAAGCAATAGTTGACTTACAGGTTCATAAACACTCAAAGTCATGCAGGAAAGGGGACAAAGCCATATGTAGATTCGGATTTCCATTACCACCCATGAAAAAAACTACTGTTTTGGAACCAACTGTTGATTTGCACAAAAATAAACATTACAAAGCCTTGTTTGAAAAAATTCAGAAAGAATTAGATAATGAGAAAAATTCTCATTTGGGTTTTGAAGACTTCTTACGTCTTTTAAACATAGACGAAGAGGAATATTTGAAAACAATACAAAGTTCATTGAATAGTCCAAAGGTCTTTCTGAAGAGAACAGTGAGGGAAGCTAGAGTAAATGCATATATGAAACCAATTCTGAATGGTTGGGGTGGAAATCATGACTTACAATTTGTGCTGGATCCATATGCATGTGCTGTTTATATTGTGTCATATATCAGCAAAGCTCAAAGGGGAATGAGTATACTTATGCATGAAGCATGTAAAGAAGCAAGACAAGGAAATATTGATCTTAGACAACAAGTACGCCACATTGGAAACAAATTTCTGAACAGCGTTGAAGTAAGTGCTCAAGAAGCTTGTTATCTACTTCTACAGCTACCCCTTACCAAATGCACTAGAGACGTTGTATTCATCAATACCTCGAAGCCAGCAGACAGAACATTTCTCTTGAAATCTAAAGAAGCTTTGGAAAAACTTCCAGGTAATTCAACTGACATTGAAGCAGACAATATAATTAAAAGGTATTCTAAACGGCCTAAAGCTTTGGAACATTGGTGTCTTGCAGACTATGTTTCTCAGTTAGAAATTGTATATAAAAACTGTGATAAACAGGTTGATAACAGTACCAATATAAACAACTCGCACACAGAAGCTGTTCATAAGGACCAAGAATTTTGATATTGATACAAATGATGATGAAATGGAAGTGAACAGAACCTCAGAAGAAGATGAAAATGAAATTACATCATATCTCATTCCTGGTGGTCAAATTGAGCTAAAAATGGTGTTGTTATTTGCAAAAGAAAATGCAAGAAAATCTTAAGATATGTGAGATTTTCAAAAAAGGTTGATACTGAAAATTATTACAGAGAGCGTCTGCTGCTGTTCTTTCCTTGGCGAAATGAAGAAATTGATCTGATTGGAGGACATAAAACATACCAGTCAAGATATCTTTCAATTCAAAAGTTCGTTGAAAACAAAGCAAATGAATATGAAAGGAATGCTGATGAACTAGATCATGCATTTGAGAAGGCCCAAAATGAAGAAAACTTTGATGAAGTTGCTCCAAGCAATCAGCAATCAGAAGAAGATGATTTTGAAATAGGTGCAAAGGACAGTAAGGCATTTATTTACTTTGATCCTGAAAGACCTGAAAACCAAAGGCAGTATGATATTGCAGGAGATGTTGGACTATCTGTAGCATCCGTTGACATCAGTATTCGCCAAAAGACAATGTCAGATGCAGATTTCAGAGAACTTGTTAACTCTTTAAATGTTAAACAAAGAGAGTTTTTTGTACATGTTCTTCAAACTGTGAAGGCAAATAAAGGTCCACTTCATGTATTTCTAACTGGTGGCGCTGGTGTAGGAAAATCTGTAGTTGTGACTGCTCTTTTTGAAGCCTTGCAGCAACACTTAACATCTGATCCTGGTGATAATCCAGAAAATTGCAAAGTATTACTCTGTGCACCTACAGGTAAAGCTGCTTTTCACATCAACGGAATCACACTGCATTCAGCATTTCGAATACCAGCTAGTCAAGGATACAATTGCACTCCATTAAGTAGTGACACATTAAACAGTCTTAGAACTAAGTATAAAGATTTAGCAGTTGTTATGATAGACGAGGTGTCCATGGTAGGCAATAACATGTTAAAATTGATAAATGAAAGATTGAAACAGATAAAAGGCAGCATGCTACCTTTTGGAGGTATACATATGATATTTATTGGTGACCTTTTCCAGTTGAAACCTGTTATGGATGGCTGGATTTTTGAAAACTTAAAAAATAACTTTGGTCCATTGGCAACAAATTTGTGGCAAGAGTTCATTGAAATGCACGAATTGCTTGAAATTATGAGGCAAAAGAATGACAAACAATTTGCAGAAATTTTAAACAGATTAAGGGAAGGAAACCAAACAAAGGATGATATTACACTGTTACAGAGTAGATCAATCAGTCAGGATGATGTAGATTATCCCAGAAATGAAGTTCATCTATTTAACACCAATGAATCTGTAAATGCCTTCAATTTTAAGAATTTTGAGACAGCAAACACAGAAAAATGCACAATCTCAGCTCTCGATCATGTCTTAAGTGATGACACTCAAACAATAAAAGACAAGTTAGTATCAAGACTACCATCTGATTCAACACACACAGCTGGACTTAGTAAAACTGTGGGAATAGCTATTGGCATGATTTATGATTTGTGTGTAAATTTAGATGTAGATGATGGCTTGGTCAATGGGTCTTCCTGTGTTGTCACCAAAGTTGAACGACGACAGAAAAACACCTCAAGACCAAGTATTGTATGGGTTGAATTCAACAACGCTGATACTGGTTCTGCTTGGCGTTCTAAGTATCAACATTTGTATCACAGTAACATTAAGTCCTCATGGACTCCAATATTTGACTGTAAACGGAACTTTGTTTATTTCAGAAAAACATTTGTAAGAGTTCAGATTCCATTAAGGCAAGCAACAGCAAAAACAGTTCACAAGTCACAAGGTGACACACTTAGTAAAGTTGTTATTGACATGACCGGGAAGCGCGTTTTTCCACACGCCCATTATGTTGCAATTAGTAGATCAAAAACATTACAAGGTTTATCTGTTCTAAACCTCAATGAAAGCAAGATATCTGTGTCAGATAAAGTCACATCAGAAATGTCACGTCTGAGGGAAACCAGACTATTAAAGTTGTGCTATACTCCTGTTTACTCAATCAACCACAGTCATTATGTTTGTATGCTTCACAATATTCACTCCATCAGAAGTCACTTACATGAACTGTTCCATGATCTTAATGCTAAGTCATCAGATATCATTTGTTTAGTAGAAACATGGCTAATGAAGACAGATTCAGATGAGTCATTGCAGCAAAGTGGGTTCCAGATGTTTAGACAAGATGGTTTGCAAACAGGAAATGTTCGTCCACACAGAGGGATAGTGGTCTATGTTAAAAATGGTGTACAGGTTTTAGATAGTTTCTCAGTCATTAAAAAACATTTTGAAATGATGGTCTTGGTAGTTTTGCTTTTTGGAAAAGAAACTCTGATTGCTACTCTATATAGGTCACCTACAAGTTCTAAAATGGACTTCAAATCATTTTTAAGACAGCATCTGCTTGAAAAAAGTAGGGGGAAAAGACTCATAATTCAAGGAGACATAAATGTTGATGTACTAGAGAAGCAGTCAAGTTTTGGAACTTTCATGCAAGAGACATTTGAGTGTGTACAAGTTGTGCAAAAACCAACATACAGTTCAGGATCTTTAATTGACCATATTTATACAAATATGCCTTCTGTATGCAGTGATGTCATAAACTGTATTTGGTCAGACCATGATCTGGTTTATGCGGCGTTTGAAAATGACATGTAAATGTCCCATTTCACCACACAAGACAAATTTACTGTGTGTGCTTACCACACTAATGTCCATAATAATAAACACTTGTGGTGTCTTAACTTCCATACTAAAGCATGTTAAATGAAGGTTGTGGGTAATTGAATTTTAAAACCCTGATATGTTGGTTTTCAATATCTCATTCATTCTTTGTGATTACTTAAAGATCCCACGAATACTTATATTCAGTATATTGACATTGCTATATATGGATTTGTATATACATGTAAAGATAATTTCTCATTAGATGTTCATTACAATTGAAATAAAACTGTATGTGGTTTACTCTGAGTTCATATTTTAGAATGCATGCATATGACATTGTAAAGTGTAAATCTGTAAATATTACATTTCACAGTCTCACATATCTTTGATATGGGCAGCAATTACTACAGGATATTTCATGTCCCTGTTGGCCCTATGCTCCACAAGGAGTGGAGGGGATAAGGTAGGTGTGATTTCTTTTTTGCTTAACCCTTCTATGTACCCTATGTATTTTCAATTAGGGTTGTAAAAACCAGGACTTATTTTTGGAAAAGGTTAACTTTCACATAAAATTGAGATAGCTACACTTGCCTTTGATAAATGTAAGTCTAAAAGCCAGTGGAGCGATACAGGGCCATCATGGCCCTCTTGTTTAAAGATCTACCAAATACAGCAAATCCCTAATGTATTTCGGCCTTCTTCGCTTCAAACCATTTTCAAATCAGTGATGCATTTCTTGAATTGGGAACAATTTTATCCAGTTAACTGCGACATAATTTCGGACGAGCAAATTATAGTATATCGTGGGTGTTGTTTTAAAATCTTGTAACTTCGGCTTGATTCAAGCCGCAGTTTCGAGATTTGATCACAACACTGACGGTTTATGAAAAAATTACGGTAATCCAGTCTATTTTAACACAAAATTCTTTGCCATTATTGAAGACTTTCTGCAAAATTTGTGTCACTTAATTCCCGGCAGTGTATATTTTAGGTAAAAAGATACAGTCGACACTCGTTATTTCGACATCGGATAAGTCAAATTTTCGCTTAATTCGAAGTGAAAATATGGCCCGGTCATCATCAATGCCCTAAACAAAACCATTTTGAAATAAAAACAGCCATGAAATAAAGTAGGAAAAGGATAGAAATTGCTCGTTTCGAGCAATTTCTTTCCTTTTCCTACTATATTTCAATTATGAACGTACTTGATAAACAACAAAAATGGTCAAACATTATTTCAGTTAAAAAATGAACAAAAATTGGATGAGTCGAACTCTGGAAAAGTGGAGGTATTTTGACGGCCCCTCTGACTTCGACACAACGAGTGTTGACTGTATTTTCTTATTATATACCCCTGAAAACAAAGTTGTGGTGGGTATGTAGGAATCATCTAGTCTGTTTATCAGTCTGTCTGAGCACAATCCCTCGAATAGCTGGATGGATTTTGATAAAAATTACACAATAAACATCTCGGCAGTTTTTTCGCTCTCTGAGATCTAAGTGAAATAATTTGACTACAAATTTGTGACCCAATCCCCCCCCCCCCCCCCCACCCCCCCCACCCCCGGGGGTACTAGCTGCTCGCAACATTTCTTGTATCATTTCACCGTAGGCCAATTTCATGTCGACACTAAAAACACCCCAACAAGACCTGCTTTTGACGTCCCTATTAGAAAAGCATTGAGACAAAAGAAGAAGCTACTGATAACCAGCAGTTTCTCCTTTTGTTTCAATATTTTCTGTACTATATTGTACACCAATCTTTTCTTTGTTGACTTCAAAATTGTTGTCTGCAAGAGTTAGACCTTTCAATTTGAAACAGTCCAAAATTATGTCGTTAGGGAGAGGGTTAAATTCTCATCCCTTGTAAAGGTTTGTCCTGACATTTGTCTTTGACATAGTTCATCTAAGTGAAATGGGCAGCTGGAGGCTTAGAAAGGATGATTGATTGATTAACCCATTACCAAATGGCAAAATTTTGCAGACATTTCAAGGCAATGAAAATTTAAATATGTCACAAGCAATGTCTTCATTTTCCACAATGTTTTTCAAAGCATTTATCTTTTTAGGAGTCAAAAAGAGTCAATGTGTGGGAATGGGTTAAACGACTCTTTCAGCTAGTTAGAAAGGATGATGTGGTAAAATTGGCGAGATAAATACTTACTCCTTTCGGAAACAACAAAATATTTGAGTAGTCCAATTAGAACGCTTCTGCAGGAGACACAATAAATACTGATTAAGAAAATATTGAGGCAAAAGGAGACAAGAGCCGTCACAGACGGATTATGCTCCCCGAATAAGTGTTTGTCACAAAATAAAAACTATCATATATCAAGCCCCCTTTTCCCACGACAGCCTTTTTGTACACACATTATTTATAAAATATGGTCTAGAACATCCTATTTATTACATAAGTACAAAATTTCATTAAATTCTGCCCATTAGATGAAGAGAAATTAGAGAAAAACTAATTTTTACACTAAGGCCCCTTTTTCCATGACGCAGCCTCAAATTAAGAAACGGAGAAAAAGGTCTCTAGGTATTATCCCAGGGAATTCACATGTGAAGTTTCATTGAATTTGGTCCAAGGGTTGCTGAGATCTGGCTGTGGACGGAAGGACGGACACACGGACGGACGGACGGACAGCCGGACGGACGAACGGACAGCATGGCGACTATATGCTCCCCCGAAATTTTTTCGGGGAGCATAAAAATGCTGTTTACCAGCATTTTCCCCTTTTTGCCTCGTTTCCCATGACAATTTAATAGGGATGTCACAACCACGCCTTGTTTGACAAAGAGTTATATAAGGTGTTCCAGCCTCCAAGATTCCTATGGAAGAGTGAAAAGAAACTACAAACAGACTTCAGATTTTACATCTTTTATTACATCAATGGCACATTTTAACATTTTATGATCTGCCATTTTGTACAAATTTTGCTTTAGAACTTTCACAGGTGACAAAAAATTCCTGTGAATACATTGAAAGGTGATATAGAGGACAAATTCCCAAAATTAATGTGTACTTCAAATTAGAGTAAGTATTGAGAGAAAAGGAGAAAATGTTGGTATTAATCAGTATTTTATTCTTTTCTATCAATGCTTTCAAGTCATTTGATAAAATTATAATGGACATCAAAACCATCGTATGAAAAAGAGAAATTAAGGCTGGTTATCAGCATTTTAATTAAACAACATTGTCCTTTTGTTCAATGATCTCAAATGATCTTTTTTATACGCCCGTCGAAGACGGGACGTATTATGGGATCACCCGTGATGTCCGGCATCCGGCGTCCGGGCGTCCGGGCGTCCGGCGGCGTCCACTTCTTTGTCCGGAGCATAACTCTGTCACCTTAAGTCCGATTGACTTTAAACTTGGCAGTTATATTCTTCTCATCATTACGGAGTGCAGTGCACAAGAACCATAACTCTACCTGGCTTATTTTTTGAGTTATTGCCCTTTGTTGTTTTTCAAACTTGAATCTTGTCCGGAGTATATCTCTAAAAGTATAATAGCTAGGATCATGAAACTTCATGGGTGTATAGATCTCACAAAGAGGGAGTGCAGTGCATAAGAACCATAACTCTACCTGGCTTATTTTTTGAGTTATTGCCCTTTGTTGTTTTTCATACTTGAATCTTGTCCGGAGTATATCTCTAAAAGTATAATAGCTAGGATCATGAAACTTCATGGGTGTATAGATCTCACCAAGGGGGAGTGCAATGCACAAGAACCATAACTCTACCTGACTTATTTTTTGAGTTATTGCCCTTTGTTGTTTTTCATACTTGAATCTTGTCCGGAGTATATCTCTAAAAGTATAATAGCTAGGATCATGAAACTTCATGGGTGTATAGATCTCACCAAGGGGGAGTGCAATGCACAAGAACCATAACTCTACCTGGCTTATTTTTTGAGTTATTGCCCTTTGTTGTTTTTCATACTTGAATCTTGTCCGGAGTATATCTCTAAAAGTATAATAGCTAGGATCATGAAACTTCATGGGTGTATAGATCTCACCAAGGGGGAGTGCAATGCACAAGAACCATACCTCTACCTGGCTTATTTTTTGAGTTATTGCCCTTTGTTGTTTTTCATACTTGAATCTTGTCCGGAGTATATCTCTAAAAGTATTATAGCTAGGATCATGAAACTTCATGGGTGTATAGATCTCACTAAGGAGGAGTGCAGTGCACAAGAATTTTAACTCTACCTAGCCTATATTTTGAGTTATTGCCCTTTGTTGTTTTCATACTTGAATCGTCCAGGGCATATCTCGAAAAGTATAATAGCTAGGACCATGAAACTTTTACCAACCCGCTCCCCCTGTTGACATAAAGCAGTGTTACGGGCGTATCTTGTGACAGTTTGACACCTTGTTTTTAAATGTTAACAATTATATTTACCTAGTGAAAGCTTTAATGACATACTGACATCTTTTAAAAGATGGACTGAAAAACAAGTATCTTGAAAAATTTGACACAATTACGCATAATTTACATTTCAAAATACAAAGAAGCACAAAGTATACAAAATGTAGTAAATGACAAGAGCATCTGGAAATTCCACTTCTACCAAAATGACAAAAGCTTATATTTGGTCATATTCAAAAACACTGTAACTACATCTTATTCAAGCTGTATTTACGACATTTTGGAACTGAACCAAAATTATGATACAATATTTTGGCCCTAAATACTGAATTTTTACCACAAAGTTTTTCATTTTTCGGACAATTTTCATCACAACACTGACAAATTAACTCATTTTTTATTCCAAGTCCATTTTTGACTGACTGTCTATGAATATTGAGCAATTCTAAATATCTGAGATCATAATTGATGATGAAGAATGTATCTGAACCTACCAAAAATGGGAAATGAATTCTTCGAACTTTTAACCCTTTCCCAAACAAGGCCTGGTTTTGACGTTTAAACAAAATGGTTTTGGAAAACATTGAGGCAAAAGAAAAAAATGCTGATAATCAGCATTTTTATGCTCCCTGAAAAAATTTCGGGGGAGCATATAGTCGCCACGCTGTCCGTCCGTCCGTCCGTGTGTCCGTCCGTCCGTCCACAGCCATATCTCAGCATCCCTTGGACCAAATTCAATGAAACTTCACATGTGAACTCCCTGGGTCAATACCTAAAGACCTTTTTCTCCGTTTGTAAATTTAAGGCTGCGTCATGGAAAAAGGGGCCTTAGTGTAAAAATTAGTTTTTCTCTTATTTCTCTTCATCTAATGGGCAGAATTTAATGAAATTTTGTGCTCATGTAATAAATAGAATGTTCTAGACCATATTCTATAAATAATGTGTGTACAAAAAAGCTGTCATAGGAAAAGGGGGCTTAATGTATGATAGTTTTTATTTTGTGACAAACACTTATTCGGGGAGCATAATCCGTCTGTGACGGCTCTTGTCTTCTTTTGCCTCAATATTTTCTGAAAAATATTTTACAAAAATCGTATATTTATAAACATTTATTTTGTCATCTGTAACAGCTTTCAAATTGGAGTACCCTAAAATTATGCCATTTGGGAAAGGGTTAAACAATACTTATATCCTCAGTGGGAAGTCAAAACCTTGTAACTCCAGCTTTGTAAAGCTGGAGTTACAAGCTTTTGGCCTACCACTGACCATTATATGTCATCTGGAGAGGTTTGAGAAAATATTGAGAAACCAAAATTTTTTTACAGGTAATCAAAGTGAACAATATTTTCTCCTTTTCTATCAATGTTTTCTTTTAATTACCGGTAACCCTTTCCCAAACAGCAAAATCTTCGGGAGGTCCAATTTGAAAGTTGCTACAAATGACAAAACATGTGTTGATAAGGATAATATTTTTGTAAAATCATGTACAGAAAATATTGAGGTAAAAGGAGAAACTGCTGGTTATCAGCAGTTTCTTCTTTTGTCTCAATGTTTTCCCAAACCTTTTCTATTAGGGACGTCAAAAGCAGTTCTTGTTTGGGAAAAGGTTAAAAGTCATAATGTTTTGAACTGTAGTTAGGTGGTCAGAAAAGCGAGGATACATGCTAAGTGTCGGATTTACAAAAGAATTCTTAACATGGATTTTGTGGGCTGAACTTGATTCTAGTGAGTGTGAAATGCAGTAAGAATTAAACGTTTGGAATCTTGCTGCATACAAAAGTATTTGCACTTAGAAATACCCTAGGCTTATCACCATGACATAAAACATAGAAAAAACAATAATAACAACTAGTCTCAACTAGCAATCCCCTGCAAAAAAGTTTAAGAACGCATTTCTAGTTCAAAAACTGTTCTAAGATGTTCTAGAATGATAAATGATGCTTCTAGAACTGTTCTAGAACAGTTCTAGAAGTGCCATTTAATGTTCTAGAACAGTTCTTGAACTAAAATGAACTTTTTGCCGGGGAATAATGAATACAAGTCATGTACAAAAACTACCAGATATTCCTAATACCTACAACAAAACTGATTCTGATAAACCTACATAAAGCTAGGTTCCCTGTTCCCACTGCCTTTAAGATCAACTTGATCTTTAAAATTGCCCAATCAAACAATGACTTCTTCTCGATCTCTAGTTGTTCAACCTGACCTCTACAGAGGACAGATGAAGCAGAGGTCAAGTTGATCAGGATGTGGTCAAGAATCTGTCAATTACAAGTCAAAGTGATCAAGTGCAGATTGGAAATACTCAATCTCTAGACAAGATTAATTCTTGATCAGGTTGATCCTCTACCTGAGTAACACAAGCAGGAAGACAGATATCGCTGCTTTTCAACAAAAACCTCGTAATTGCAGCTTATGTAAAGCTGCAATTACAAGGTATTCGTTGAAAAGCAACAATATTTTTGACACATAAGCAAAAATCAAGTGGGAATCCCTAATGATACAGACCAATCCTGATAAAAACTGTCAACTGATCTTGATCCGTACTCGATGGAATTAATCTGATTGGCAGTGGGTACCTGAAAACCTCTTATTACCCATCTTTATAAGCCTATGGTTTTACCTCCACTTTGTTTCCATGTAAGATTTTCACCAAAGAGGAGGTAGAATTCTTGGCTTCCAAAGATTCTTATTGCCATTCACTCCAGTTTTGACCAGTCTAAAGTCTCTCTTACAACCTGTCGAGCGTCTTTATAAATTGTACGTCTTCAGAGATTTTCAAAACGCACAATTTAAAAGGACACATGACAGGTTGCAAGAAAGGCTCAAAGAATTGTACGGTCAATTCTTTGCTGTGTGCAGTTTGCGTCTTGGTTGCGTCCACCAAATTCATACATTGCATGTGAGTGCATCGCATGATTATGCCTATGTTTTAGACCCAAACCGCATGCAGGAACAGGTATGACCGGTTGTAAGAGAGGCTTAAAATGTTGTGGTTTGGTATACGCAGCACTGGCCACTAAAAAAAGTGTGAACAAAAGATAATACATTGTACATCCAATATGTAAATTAAAGCATCATTGTAAAACAAATGTCATGTAAATGATAGGACTAGGACGTACTAAACAGAACAAACAAGTAGCAAAAATTCCCTAACATTTTAAATAGGGAGAGCCTTAGAAAACACTGGGCGAAAATAGGACATTCTGATAAACCTCATTTTCTCCTTTTTACTCAATATTTTCTATGCTACCTACAAGGTCTCTACTATCAATTATTTTGCTGTCTGCAACAGAATTTGGATAATCTAAAATTTACGTGCTTTGGAAATGGTTAACCCTTTCCAAAACAAATATTTTAGGGGTGTCTTATTTCAAATGAGTTGTAGACAACAAAATTTATTCATATTTAGAATAAAACATTTCATTGACAGGGTTGAAAAATGAAAATATTAAGGAAAAGGGAGAAAATGCTTCCGTGTTTTTCAACATCTTCCAAAACAGTATCACTAATGTGCACCAAAAAGGCATCAATGTTCGGTTATGAAACAGGTTAATGTACAATCAAATATGAACTCATTATATCACAATGGAGATAATCTCTTTTAAAGAGATGCAAAAATATGATTCACTCTTGAAAAATGAGATATTTAAACAGATTTCAATTCAAAGGGTTAATGCAAGAACAAACTATGTACAATAACAGTGTCTTTCTTCTTAAGATAACCTTGAAAATACCTTTTGACCAAATAAACATTGTTATGATGATTAAAGTACCTATCTAACAGAAAATACATGTATAGACTATTTATCAAAAATGATGTAAAAAATGATTCATACTTAAAAATATGAGATCTTTGATCTGAAACCACTGTAAGAGAATAAAAACATATTGTCAGTGTGATTCTAAAACTATGTAACTACAGCTTGATTTAAGCTGTAGTTATGAGGTTTAAGGTTTACGAACTGAGAATGAAATGCAGAGTCAGAGGCGAAATTTGAAAAGTGCTAGTAATTCCTAAACTGTGTTACGTTTCCATTCCAAATACAAACATAAGCATTTTGTATGGTTTAGAATTTTGAATTAATGCATAGTTATGGAAATATTTGACAAAAATGTTCAAAATTACCTCCCTTGCATATGAATAAAGAGTAAAATAATTTTTGTAAATTATTTTCGTCTTGAAGCAAAATCTTGAAATCCGGCCTGGTGAATCAACTTATGTGAAGTGTATTTACAAGTGTGTATAATTTGATGCATTTTGTATGGCTAGAAAGTGGTGTTTTCATTCTCAGTTCGTAAACCTTAAGAATAACAGACACTATATAATTTACAATAATTTTGCACCAAGTCCTGAAAAAAACTTCCCCACAACATATTGATTTTCAGGGGAGACTACATTGTTCACAATGAAGAAATTTTGACAAAAAATTTCTTTAATTTCCACAATGTTTTCCATTTTGCTTGCCAAGTTGGGAGTTTGATGTTCAAATCTCAACCTTTCAACCAAAGATAGTACTGTAGTTACAGAAATTGAAAACAACATTGTTTCCTTATGTTGACAACATAGAAGGCATTTGCAAGAATTGAAATTTTTACAATAGCAAATATTTTTCTTCAAAAGTCTTTGTCAACAAAAAATTGCATAACATGTATGTAGTGGCACGATGTTTTTCTCTCCTTTAAAAATTATTGCATAGATTTTTCTAAAAGCCCTATAATTCAAAACATTTAAAGGCCATATTTTTCAAACGATGGAACACAAAGTTTCAATTAATTACATAGTTTTTGAAGATGTACTCAATGTGAAAGGAAGTACCTACAACAACATTTGAAAATATGAATGCCTGTAGCTGAATTAACCCCTTCCCAAACGACATTTTTTGGGGGTGATCCCCTTCAAACACTGCCACAAAATGACAAAATGGATGTTATTAAAGACAGAATTGGTGTAAAATATAGCATAGAAAATATTGAGACAAAAGGAGACACTGCTGGTTATCAGCAGTTTCTTCTTTTGTCTCAAGGTTTTCTCAAGCCTTATCTATTAGGGAAGTCAAAACCAGGTCTTGTTTGGGAAAGGGTTAAACACCGAAAGTAATGACATGAACACTGTATTTTGAACACACACAAACAATATCAAAACAATGAACACAGTTACAGAAACACAAAATAATGATGGCTTTAATGGCCACTCGTCTGAAGTAATTACCCCATTACTGCACAGTGACGCCTTTTGACTCCCTCACAAGAACATGCTTTGGAAAACATTGTGGAAAATGAAGAAATTGCTTGTGACAAGCTATTTCTTCATTTTCCACAATATTTTCTAACTCAAAATGGATAGATTGTTTTAACCCTTTCCCAAACAGCAACATTTTAGGATGATCCACTTCAAACAAGAGGGCCAGAATGGCCCTATATCACTCACCTGAAAGAAGTTTAAGACAAAGAGCCACACAAGGAACATTTCTGCCAAGTGTGGTTCAAAATGGGCCAATGGTTGATTTTTAAAGAATTTTCTTAGAATTTTTTTAAGTCCGATAAGTCACGCCCTGCCACACCCACTTTTTCGGACGAAACAAAAATTCACATTTTTTTAAAGAGTCACCAAAAGAACATTTCTGCCAAGTTTGGTTCAAATTGGGCCAATGATTGATTTTTAAAGAATTTTTTTATGATTTCTCCAAGTCCGATAAGTGCTGACCTGCCATGCCCACAATTTTGGATGAATAAGAAATCCGCGAACAAATCTTAAGAAGGGTCACCTAAGGAACATTCCTGCCAAATTTGGTTAAAATTGGCCCAATGGTTAAGGAGAAGAAGATTTTTGAAGAATTTTTTAACAATTTCTCTTGGTTAGATAAGCCCCGCCCTGCCACACCCACATTTTTTGACGAAAGTATAAATTTATGAACAAAATTTGGAAAGGGTCACTAAAGGAACAATTCTGCAAAGTTTGGTTCAAATTAGCCCATTGGTTGATTTTTAAAGAATTTTCTTAGGATTTCTCTAAGGCCGAAAAGCCCCTTCCTCCCTGCCACACCCTCATTTTTTGACAAATGTAAAAAATTGTGAATCAATTTTGAAAAGAGAGACTCAAAGAACATTCCTGCAAAGTCTGCTTCAAATTGGCCCAATGGTTAATTTTTAAAGAATTTTCTTATGATTTCTTTAAATCTGATAAGCCCCTTTCTCCCTACCACGGCCACAATTTTTTACAAATGAAAATATTTGTGAACAAATTTTAAAAAGAATGGCTTCAGGCACATCCCTACAAAGTCTGGTTCAAATTGGCCCAATGGTTAATTTTTAAAGAATTTTCGTATGATTTCTCTAAGTCTGATAAGCCCCTTTCTCCCTGCCATGGCCACATTTTTTAACAAATCAAAAATCTGTGAACAAGTTTTGAGGAGGGTCACTCAAGGAACAATTCTGCCAAGTTTGCTTTAAATTGGCCCAATGGTTGATTTTTAAAGAATTTTCTTAAAATTTCTCTAAGTCTGATAAGCCCCGCCCTGCCACGCCCACATTTTTTGACGAATCAAAAATCCGCGAACAAGTTTTGAGAAGGGTCACTCAAGGAACATTCCTGCCAAGTTTGGTCAAAATTGGCCTGTTGGTTTTGGAGAAGAAGATGTTTGAAGAAATTGTTGACGGACGGACAGACGGACAGACAGACGGACGATGAGTAACCACAATAGCTCACCTCGAGCACTTTGTGCTCAGGTGAGCTAAAAACTGCCACAAATGACAAAATGGGTGTTATTAAAGATAGGATTTATCTTCAATTATGGCACAGAAAATATTGAGACAAAAGGTGAAAATGCTGGTTATCAGGATTTTCTTCTTTTGCCTCAATGTTTGCTAAAGCCTTTTCTGTCAGGGACTTCAAAACCAGAGGTGCGTTCTTAAGAGCGAGATTTCTTGAGATATCTTGAGATTTCTTAAGATGTATTAGGATTAAGTGTTCTTTAGCGCAAGATATTTAAGACGCTCAATGGGAGGCGCCATTACCCTATACTTCGTGCGGAATCCCTCGGTCAATTCTGTAGAAACAATATAAAAGAGACTTGACCGAGTTGTTCCGAACGCTCCATCATTTATAAATCGCGGTGTTCCAAATGCTCCAAACTTTATACAAATGATGTCATGATGACGTCATTTGTATAAATATCGAGCATTCGGAACAGCTCGGTCGAAGTCTCAGTCTTAAAACGCTTTATCCAAAACATCTTAACAAATCTTAAAAAGTCTCGCACTAACAAATGCGCCTCAGGTCTTGTTTAGGAAAGGGTTAAATATGTACTTACAATAGTTTTGCGCAAAGCATTTCATTTGCCATAAACATTATAAGGCCATTTTTCAATATGAAGTAAATTAAATGACACAATGATTTCTGTATTTATAATCAATGATTGTGCAGCACTTATGACACCAGAACTTTTTCATGTTCTTCTTCCCGGAAATCTTTCCACAATATCCCTACTGTTCTTGAGCTTTAGAATCTTTTTGAGATCAGTAATTGACATTTCCCCGAAACCTATCCATACTGAAAGCTTAGCTTCTAATCATCATACTAGTAATCAGTTTTTTTTCACACCAATGAGGTCCCACCTTATATCTGTTCACTACCCTTTTAGAACTAAATGTGAATCCACCATTTTCGTCTGTTTATGATCTGCATCACACCAATTCTCAGGTATTACACCTATTTTCTTGTGCAAGTCAATTAGTTCTCAGTGGAATGACTAGGACACACCAATTATGCTATGTAATTGAGCCTTTACAGTCCTGTTAGTCGACCAATGGAAACCCATCATTCTACCTCTGTTTTTTGTATCTTTATCAAAGCAATGAGGTTTCACACCAATTATATTAAAGTATAAAGCTCTAAGCACATGATTTTTGTTCACACCAAAGTTTCACACCTAATACCTGCATCTGATCACAACCTTTCTTGAAAATCTAGAGATCACACTCCCAAAGTTTCACACCTAACCTCTGTTTATGAACTTTTTCACACCAAAATAGAGTACAGCTATCACACCAGCCGCAACCACTGCCTTCCCAACATACTGAAGTGAAGAGTTGAACACGGCACCCTGAAATTACATTAAAATAATGAGTGTAAAAAGCACAATAAATGATAATCTATAATTGAGCCAGGATCTGAAAAAAGGTCCCATAAAGCATTCGAGAACAGTCTGTACCCAAGTGGAGACTGACCAGGATCCACACTACAATCACACAAGGATCCACACTACAATCACACAAATGTTAAACGCCATGAAGAAGCTATTGAAGACCAACATGCTTCTTGATCAGACTGTGTGTGTACGCAGGTTGATCTGGAACAATGTTGGTCTCAAGTGCTCTAAGGGACCTTTTTCCATATCGTCGGTGTAAATGCAAAACCTGGTATGTCGGTTCTTGCGATTTTTAAAGTACAAACTTGTGTGCCCAGTTTAGACTATTCTCACAGGTTTTGAGATATTTTTATTGATCAGTATTAATAATAGATTATTTGTGAACAACATGTCCAAATTTCAAGTAAAACATTTTAGTTTGGGAAAAGTTATTACACATTTTTCTCTCCCCTTTAAAATTTTCCAAAATTGAGATACAAGGTTTTGAATTCACAACGACAATTTCCTGACTCATATTTGCTTAAATTCAAACCCTATGTTGTGGGTACAGAAAAGTCTTGCAGAGATGATTCCAATGAATATCAATAGCACAGAATTTTTGATGAACAACTTAATTTTTGCATTTTGAAAAGCATTTACCTCCTCTTATCCAAACTTTTGGGTGTGAAAATGGTTTACATAATTTGGCAAAGGCGGTTTAAAATGAAGAACCTACCCATCCACCTTTATCTTGGACCCAGGTCACAATTTGCTCCTTGATAAACTCCAGTGACCAGGCTATATACTGGAGACATAGCTCCGTACTAGACTGGCCACCTTCCTTCAGTGTTGCTATGGCAACATCGGCACAAAAGAAGAACAGCACAATGATTCTGTCCGGTGTAATGGCGTCGGATAGGAGTCCGTTTAGCAAGTCTCTGAACTGCTCCTTCGTGATGGATGTTCTTCCGAACTGAAATGAGAAAACAAAAATCAGGTAAGAATTTTAAAAATAAGGAACCATTTTATCT
The DNA here is from genome assembly GCA_963680895.1 of Fragum sueziense. NCBI lineage: Eukaryota > Metazoa > Mollusca > Bivalvia > Cardiida > Cardiidae > Fragum > Fragum sueziense. Next base: position 49,504,037 of record OY804598.1, on the reverse strand, counting down.
AGAGTTTGAGTTTATTGGGGTTTTACGCTGTTTTCAACTGCTATGGTCATATCATGGCAGCTGGACCACCTAACTATGGATTCCTGTTGTTTCTCACACCAGTACTACCACAACACCCTTACCAAACCTCCATCTGCTCGCCAACATAGGTTAACGATGTCAAACCATTAATGGGTGACAATTTTGTCAGAGAGGGTATTTGCCGCAGCTGGGTATTGAACCTGGGACCTCTCGAGTGAGAGACAGATGTGCTACCAACTGCGCTTAGGCCACGGCCCATTTTATCTAGAAAACCATGACGTAATTTTGAACAAACAATCGTATTTTGCCTGTGTAATTCTAAAACCTTGCAACTATAGCTTGATTGAAGTTGCAGTTACGAGATTTTATAACAACACCCATGATTTATCCAGTTAACTGGTAGAACCAGTCTATTTTTAGCTCAAGATTTATTCCTATTTCCTGGGTTAGTCCCTAATTTGAATGCTGTTGTAGAAGACAAAATTGATGTCAATAGGATTTGTGTAAATATTGCATAGAAAACATTGAGGCAAATGGAGAAAATCCTGGTTGTCAAAACCCAAAATTTCCAAAACAACAATTTAGTTTCAGGCTTGGCCAATCTTGTTGCCAATTTAAAGCTTGTTGCAAAATTAATGCTATACTGAAAGCAGGATGTTTGAAGCTTGTAGCACGGAAACCAGTGAGGAAAGAGGAGAAAACTCTTGATCATTAGCATTTTCTTCTTTTCCTTCTATCTTTTCCAAAGCCTTCGTTATTGGAGACATCAAACCATGTCTTGTTGTTTGTGAAATAGTAAACGTTTTCCCAAGACTCTTCTATTAGGGACATCTTAAAAAGGTCTTGTTTGGGAAAGGTTTTAAAAGTTTCAAATACAAATGAACTATCTAATTTTCGTGTCATATCATGAACAAAGTTCAGATAAAAATGTACAAGTTCTTTTTCTCCAAATGCTTTCTATTTCAGGGATGCCAAAAATCTGAGTCAGTCTTATTGTTTGGGAAAGGGATCCCTTTGAAACAGGAAGACCAAAATATTTATCAGGTAGACTACCTTAAGATTAGATAAATATGCATTGCGCAGAAAAATGACTAATGATCTGTTTCTGCATGTCATAAGAAAGAAAAGATTTACAGCAAAACTATTGTAAATGGATTTGAAAATATTATGCACTTACAATAATTAAGGAAATTCTTACCCAAACCAGACTTTTGATGTCCCTAACAGAAAATGTTTTGGGACACATAGAGACAAAAGAAGAAAATATCAATAACCAGCATGTTCTTATTTTGCCTCAATTCATTTAATTTCTAGGCTATATTTTTCAAAAATCAATTCTTTATTAACATTCATGCTGTCATGTATCATTGTGCAATAGCCTCATTCTATAAAAATTCTGCAATTTGGAAAAGGGGTACCTTTTTAATATGCATTGCACTAAAAATGACTAATATTGTTTCTGCATGTCGTAAAAAAGAAAAGATTGTCAGCAGAACTATTGTAAATGCATATATAACTTTAATTATTTACAATATTTAACCCTTTCCAAAAGAATACCTTTTTTTAAAATCTCCTTGACTGGGAAAAAGTATAGGAGAACATTGATACAAAAGAAGAAAAAGTACTGATAACCAGCATTTTCCCTATACTGTATAGGCCTTAGCCTCAATATATTATGTGCTGTAATAAATACACATTTCCCATTCTCATAAATGCCATCTTGATGTCATCAGGAGCTTTCAAATTGGACCCCCCCTATTTTTTCTGTATGCAAAGTGTAATAAAAATGGACCTGTCTCATGATCATTTTAAGAGGCTAAAATTAGAAGTTCATTTTAGAATTCAATTGGATGATATAAATTCCGATCTTGAATGAAAGTTATTTTTGAATTCTATAGGTAAACTATTACATTAGCAACAAAAATATCCATGCAGTCAGAATCATGACATTATAGGTAACATATAAATATCACATGAGCATTCGAAACTGTGTTTTTGCAACATTCATAAAAAGAGAACAAAATGTTGTTAAACGACTATTGCTTCTTTTCTCACCATGTTTATTGCAACTTTGTTTTACATTAACAAGAGCTGTCCGAAGACAGCCCGCTCGACTTTCTAAGTTGCTTAGTATAAAGGGGACATAACTCCAAATATAGTGGAGCCAGGGTCATGGGCCCTGATAGTAAGGTAGAGGGTTTGATGGTGAATAAGTATTCCAAGTTTGGGTTGAATCCCTTTGATAGTATGGAAGTTATTGATGATTGAAAAAACTTTAACCTTTGTTGCAACACCAACGCCGACGCCCGGGTGACAGTATGCTCTCATTTTCTTCGAAAGTTGAGCTAAAAACTAGAATTTTAAGGTGATTCTATATTAAACGCTGCTTTAAACAGGTCTTCACAAAATTTTGTAAGCTTTTTTCAACACACCCATTTTCTGCTTTTTGCAGACATCCATTTTTTTTCCATTAGAACAAAATCTGCTGTAACACTCGGAGGGCGTCAAAACTATAAGATTCATTGGTTAGGAAAGGGTTTGGTAAAAATTTGAAACAAACAATTATTATCTGGTAAAAGGTCTTTTCCAGGAAATCATTTTGAATACAAATGAGGTCTAATGAACAAAAATAAGCGCAATCATAAATAAATGATTACATTTCCAGCCAAAACAAACTGTATGAAGTCAGTTGCCGTTTTTATGCCTGTCCTATTGATTACTAATCAGAGCTATGTTCATAATCATGCAAAGCTTCAGATAATAAGGGGGGTGAAGGCATTTCAAATTGCAAAATATCTCTACAAACTCATCAAACCCTTTGTTGTGGGTACTCATTGCAATTGTCTCATTGAGACAATTCTAATGAGTACCCACAACATAGGGTTTGGATTCAAAATACCAAATTTAGAATGTGTTTACCCTCTTTTATCTATTGATTACTAATATTGAGTGATCAAAGACAGAATCTAATTGGTAAAAAAATCCCCACACACCTTATTGGGCATTAGATTTGTTTTTTCATTGTTAACTTTTTCTAAAACAATTTATTAATACCTGGCAAGGATGGATCCAGGATGTTTTCCAGGGGGGTGAGGGGGGGGGGGGTCCAATCCAAGCCCAAATGATGGCTTAAAATGTGTTAAATATGTAATATTACACTAAAGTGATAGGCTATAGTCAAAATTTAACTTTCAGCCAATTTCAGGGGGGGGGGGGGGGGGGTGTCAGTACCCCCTCTAGATCCGCCCTTGCCTAGTTTTGATCTTCCTAGCAGAAGAAAGAATAAAATTAAGCTTTTTTAGCTCGATTAATTTAAGGCACAAATTGAATCTTTATGAAAAAGATTTTGATGTTTGTAGCTCCAGCTTCGAAATTAAAATAGTTTTTAATACTCTAACCTTTTGCAGTTTAGTAAAAGCCTAATCAAAGCAGGAAGTACATGTATATACATGTATACATGTATTTTTATTACAAGAATTTCCTACTTTCCTTCAAAGTTCTTTTTTAAGTTTTTATCTGTTTGAAACTTATAAACAAAGTATGGAAAGACAAAACAAGGTACACATATCTACTGTAGCAAAGGCAGCAGCCTTAGCGCAGTTGGTAGCGCATCTGCCTCTCATTTGAGAGGTCCCGGGTTCGATACCTGGCCGTGGCTGTATAATACCCTTTCTAAACAAAATTGTCACCCAACAATGGGTTTGAAATCGTTAACGTAAGTGGGCCAGCAGCTGGAGGCTCAGCAAGGGTGTTATGGTAGTACTGCTTTGAGAAACAACAGGAATCCATGGTTAGGTGCTCTAGCCGCCGCGATATTACCCTGGTAGTTGAAAAGGGCGTAAAACCCCAATAAACTCAATCTACTATATAGCAAAAAGATGTACAGGTATACAGATGTTACTTATCATGTATTAATTATTGTCACTGATTAAAAGATGTCTGATAAAGAGTTGAGGCTTTTCAAAATTTGAATTAAACAAAGCTGGACTTAATTTCTTTATGTCAGGACTATCAATTTTATAATCTCTTACTTTTTTTAAGCCATTTTCCAAACAATCCCAAATTTGACTCATACTGCCAGAGACAAAATGATTTGGAAAACATTGAGGGAAAGGAACCTGATTGGTTTTTATCTGTATATATTTTTTCAAAGATTATAAACTATAAAACATTTTGCTCAGAGAAGAGAAAGTGCTGAAACCCAAAACGTAAGAAGAGATAAACAATTTCGTATTTTGGAAATTCATAACCTTGATAGATAATTTCATATGCTACCACAATATATACTGTAAAAGCATATAAAATTCAAATTGACTTACGATAGTTTTGCATTGACAAGTGATTTATAACATCATTATACGAGGGACGTTCAATTAATTTTGGAACTGGGGTTCTATAAGCCATAGTTATGTTGCAATTCAATTTTAATTTTCTTCAATCCTTCGAAGTAATCCTCTTTGACACCCATACACTTCTAAACTTTTGAGATTCATTACTTATATGCTAATAAATGAGCCTCTTTTGGACCACCTCGCACACTGGAAAATTGCACTGCATATGGAATATGAAGGCCTATACCGACGACCAGAGGCTTTGTTCGTCATCATAGGGAACACTAAAAAGCTACACTGGCTTAAGCCCGGCTATTAGGGTGGATGAAGACGCTGTGTAGCATGTTCCTCTTTCAGGAAGTCTTGGACAAGAGGACACCTGTGGACAGCTCCGCTGTCATTGATTTGGTACATGCCTCTTTAGCCGGTCCTAGACCTGCTCTTTTCGTGATATTTCTTTACTTTGGCCGACAAACATTTCTTGTATGAACGACTGGCGATATTTGTACTATTTGAAACAGTAATATGAACAATACATCCGTTACATTTTAAAAATTACCGCGTAAAAAACTTTTGCCGCGCTTTTAATTTTGGCCATTACGGACCTTACCTGATCTTTTCGCAACCATTGCTTGCTAATGACACGTCATTGATACTCATAATAATAGATTATTGTTCAATCATATGTTTAAAGCCCAGAAAGCCCACATTTGTTGTATTTATTGCATTATTTCAAAATATATTTTGCACGGGTAGCTCTCTGTCCATAGGCAGCAGGTGGGGGACCCAATGGGCATAAACCTTTCTGTGTTTCAACCCTTTCGTCAAAATCGTATAACATGTCCCCGATGAAAAACCAACTTTATCTGCTATTTCTTGCATATTGAGCCATTTCTCTTGTTCGGCCATGTTGGAATCTACAGCAACATTTGCTTTGGTACTAGCTCTACTCAGGTTTCCTGAGAGGGGGCATCATTAATGCCAGTTTTACCAAATTTAATTTTCATTATCTTTCGTAAAACTGACGCATACTCAACGTTGGAATGTCCACGAATCTAATATAGTTCATTATATACATACGATGCAGATATTTCAAAGCCTATGCGACCTTTAATGTAGACCCGTACATCCTACTTCAGTTCGTTTTCCATTTTGTGCAAAGCGAAACAGCCAGTGTATATGACTGAACCAACTTAAAAGTTCAATAACTTTTGAAAGAGTCAACAAATTTGTCTCAAATTTTGACCAAATATAGACAGTAATTTTCCCGTCAAAAAGTTATAAGAACCACTAGTTCTATAGAACCGTGAGGTATGGTGGACCATTAGTACCACTTTTAATTGAACGCCCCTCGTAATAAATATAAAGCCAAATATAGGGTATTTATGTAATGGGATTTCTCTTTTAAAATTAATGACCATGAATTAATAAATCACTGCTTTTCAATAACAACCTTGTAACTGTAGCTAAAGACAAGTTGCAGTTACAAGGTTTTTGTTGAAAATTTTAAGCGACAAAATATAGATCTAGGTCAGTTTCCAGATGACAGAAATTTAAAAACCAATTTTACTGTTATGTCATTTTAAAATATTTTGAAATTATGTCATTAAAAATATCTTATTAATGGATTTTCTTATTCAATTTACCATTTCATCATTTTTAAGAAAGCCATGGTAAAACTTTTGAATATCATATCACTTCTTTTATTTCTATATAATTATTTAACCATTTCCCAAACAAGAATGAGGTTTCAACATCCTTACTTGAAAAGGCATGGAAACATTGAGGCAAAAGAAGAAAATGCTTATGATCAATATTTTCTATGCTGAAATGTACAAAAATTCTACTTTTATACACATCTATTTTGTTGTCTGCTGCAGCTTTCACATTGGACCACCCTAATATTCGGTTGTTAGAGGTTCGATACCCGGCCGCGGCTAATACCCTTTCTGACAAAATTGTCACCCACCAATGGGTTTGAAATCGTTTACCTAAGTGGGCGAGCAGCTGGAGGCTCGGTAAGGGTGTTTTGGTAGTACTGGCCCCGGTTTCTCGAAAAAACTTAAGTACAAACTCATGAGTCCATGCTCAAATTTACTACAACTTCAAAGGAATACTCTCCAACGTTGAAGAGTATTCGATTGAAGTTCACGTGGATTTCGTGCGATTTGAGCACGGTGCTCAGATTTGAGCATGAGATCGTACTTAAGTTTTTTCGAGAAACCGGGGCCTGGTTTGAGAAATAACAGGAATCTATTTTTAGGTGCTCCAGCCGCCGCAATATAACCGTGGCAGTTGAAAACAGCGTAAAACCCCAATAAACTCAAACTGTTGTTAGAGAATGACATGGATCTTAATCTGACTGTGTGCATACACAGGCAGATCTGGATTCATGCAGATCTCAAGTTTAAAAAGACACCTTTTTCCAGATCCTGGTGCATTTATCTTACAAAGTCATGCAAAATAACCCTTTGATACGTAATTAAACATTATGACACTATGTAATGGGATTTCTCTTTTAAGATTTCGACTGATTTTGCGATCTTGAAAATAGGTCAACCACCTGATTATCTTAACCCTTTCCCAAACAACATAATTTTGGGGATGGTCCTATTTAAACGCTGCTGTAGACAACAAAATTTATTTTGAAAGGGAAGAGATTTGTGTAAAATATAGCATGGAAAAGATTGAGACAAAAGGAGAAACTGCTGGTTATCAGCAGTTTCTTCTTTTGTTTCAATGTCTTCCCAAGCCTATTGTCTTCCGGACGTCAAAACCAGGTCTTGTTAAGGAAAGGGTTAAGTGGTATTTCATATTCAATTTTACATTTTTTTCATTTACAATCCAAATTAAGATGACAGGAAAAAAAGATAAACCACTTTATTAAACAGAGATTACAGTCGACACTCGTTATCCCCATATCGGATAAGTCGAAATTCTGCTTAAGTCGAAGTTAAAGTCATGTGCCGTCCTCAACATATGGATATCAAAATGTTTAATGAAAATAATTCTGAAACAATTACCAGGCCCGTAGGAACAGAGATAGGGTCTTTAGCCCCCCCCAATATGAAATTGCTTCCTACGGGCCTGATTACAGTCATTGAATTTTAGTAGGAAAAGGATAGAAATTGCTCGTTTCGAGCAATTTCTTTCCTTTTCCTACTATATTTCAATCATGGACACATAGGATACCCATCAAAAATGGTTTATAAATAATGTTTTCATCGAAAAATAATCAAAATCAGATGAGTCAAACTACGGATATGTCGAGGTAATTTGACTGCCCCTCTGACTTCGACACAACGGGTGTCGACTGTATTTTTCAAAATCCTTTTGCATTGTTGGTCATAAAATACTTCTTTCTGTGTTTTCTAGAAACCATTGAAGGTATGATAGATCACAATGACTTTCCTTGAAAATAGGTCTATAATAAACATAGATGATGAAATAGTACGACTATTACTTAGTACTAATATGAATTATAATAATAAAACACAAGTTTATTATAATGATAGTGGCCTGTGGTTTTTTAGGTAAATATACTGAATAACACCTGCCAAGTAATAGATCAAAGTGATCAGTCATGATTTATTTCTATTTCTTATGTCATCAATGTTTGTCTTTCAATTAAACCAATGTCCCGTGAAGAAAACTATAAGAACTTGATATCATCTGGTATTGTCACAAAATTAAGTATACCAATATTATGATAACTTAGCAGACTGATGATCAGACATTGTAGGCGTACACACCGTACAACCAGCTGCGTCGAAGACAGATGAGAGTCGTCGAAGACAGATTCGGCAACTGATGTCAGGTGCACGGTAGGTCAAATAAATTAATTCTTATAAATCAACGAAAGGATCTATGGTATTGTATAGTTGATAAACACACGTGCAAATGTTCAGTGCTTCTACAAAATAAACCTTTCCACGTACCCCTCGCAAATAAGGCCACAGTCATTGATTATTTCGGAGGTTTCCCACAAAAAAGTACGAAATTTGACTTCGTGTTCGAATATTTCGCATATCTCTCTATATGTACCAGTTTAACTTGTATACAATTACAGTTTAACCATCCAACGATAATTCTTCCAAATTTGAAGCTGTAATTCCGAACAATAAACGAACTGTGTGTCCTGAAAGACGACATGTAATCCAAAAAATGTTGCCTCTGTGGACAGATTCGAGTTTACGGAGTTGCTGGAGAAGACAGGGAAATATTTGATTGTCGACGTCGACAGATATGCATTGACTTATACACAGAAAAAAGTGGTTATTTCTAATGTCGGATTCCAAATAACATATGGAAACAATATAGATTGACATGTATGCATGTACATACCATATTTTTTCAATGGAATCCGGGACAATAGGTGAAACTTTTCTGGGATTTGTGGTACTTTTTTTAGACTAAATCCTCAACCCCTAACTCAATATTCCGGTTGTATTTATACAACATTGGTTTATTAACATTGGTTAGCGCTAACCAAATGATTATATACCTTTTTTGGTTAATTAATTTTGTTGTTATAGGGATATCTAACCAATACATGTGTTTTATCTCTTTGTCAGTGCTAACACAAGTTGTATTTTTTTTACAATTGGGCCCAAGTGTGTACATTGTATTTGTATTTTGTTTCATCGTTTTGACAATGGAATTGACCATTTATTGAGAGGAAACAATGTATGGTATTATATGAGACAAAAATTAAAGAATTTCTTCAATAATTGTGATCACTGAAGAAACCCATAAGGGCGAAACGTTGGATAGAAATTAAAGAAAAAACTGTAAATAATTGTGTTTGTGTCGAGATTTTTAATCGTTCAATAATTATGGCAATACTTGACCGATTAGAAAAATAGTTTGAAGCTGGGAAGGCGGAAATACGTCAGAGGTTAGCTGGAAGTGGATATTAAAAAAGTAGCTGCTAAAAGTTATTTACAACGGTAATGAGTTAGAAATCGCAAGTGCATAGAGGCATTTAGAGGCATTTATAAACTTATTCCATTTGAAACTGAAACTTCTTCTATTAAAAGATTTGGAAGAGATGCGTGCAAGGAAGATTCCTGTGAAGTTTGGTTGAAATTGGTCCAGTACTTTGGGGGAAGAAGAATATCAAAGATTTTTCGAAAAAATGAATTAATTCATTTGATTGAAATTTAAGTTCTACACGGAAGGAATCTGGAATAGGTTTATACAAGGAAGATTCCTGTGACAGTTGGTTGAAATTGGTCCAGTAGTTTTTGGAGAAGATGTTTCTTTCAAAGCTAATTGAAAAATCAGCTCTTCTCAGACTCAATGAGCATGTGGGTGAGCACAGACTTCTCCCAAAGAATCAATCTGCGTACAGACAGTGTCACTCGTGCGAGACAGCACTTCTAAGGTTGGTTAGCGATCTTTTAGATTGCATGGTAAATCAACAGGTCAGTGCGCTTTTAGCGCTTGACCTTAGTGCTGCGTTTGACACCGTAGATCACAACATTTTGATTAAAGTGCTGCAGTCTCAATATGGACTCTGTGGAAAAGCAATTGACTGGATTGACTCGTATCTAAGACCTCGGAGCTGTAGTGTTAATGTAGAATCGGCCATTTCAACTCTACGCAATTTGAACTGTAGTGTTCCTCAGGGAAGCTGTTTAGGTCCATGGTTATACCTTACGTACGCCGGAACTTTGTTTGACGTCATCCCAAAATCTATATCCGTTTACGGTTTCGCGGGCGACCATATTGCGACAAAATCATTCAAACCGTCTGCAGACAGCGAGAGAATAGCCATAGAAGAATTAGAAAGTTGTGCTGTGACAATTAATGACTGGATGAAACAAAATAAACTAAAAATGAACACTTCAAAAACTGAATTCATAACTTTCGGAAGCAAACAACAACTTAAAAAGTGTACAACAAATGAAATCAATATTGCTGGTGACCATGTCAAGTCTGTTAAGTGCATAAGATATCTTGGTGCGTTCCTAGACGAACATTTAACTTTCAGCGAACATGTTAAGAAAAAATGCCAAACTGCAATGTTCAACTATCTAAGAATAAAAAGCATACGAAAATATCTTACCGAAGACGCAAAAGAAACTCTCGTTCTATCGCTTGTGATCTCTCACTTAGACTATTGTAATGGGATTCTCTATAGTGCTTCTCAAACCGTCATATGAAAAATGCAAAGGATTCAAAACATGTGTGCAAAGCTCGTTTTAAGGCGAAACAAATATGACAGTAGTAAACAAGCACTCTATGACCTACATTGGCTCCCTATCAAGGCAAGGATTGAATTCAAAATTCTAACTGTCATGTTCAACTGTTCCAAGGGACGCGCTCCGACTTATTTGACCGAGTTGTTTACCGAACAACTGCCGCCAAAGCGAAGTTTGAGATCCACTAGCTCATCTGCAGGTTGTTACAGTATACCATTCAACAAACGCAAAACATTCGGTGTCAGGGGTTTTAAAACAGCAGGCCCAAAACTATGGAACAGGCTCCCACAGGACCTACGACAATCCAGCACCATTGATTCTTTCAAGAAAGTCTTGAAAACCATGTTTTTAAAGACTTCGATGCTCTGTTCAACTGAACGCGAGTAGTGCTGCATGCGTATCCTTTATGTATCCTTTTACATTTTTATTTTAGCACACTTTACTTTTGTAAACGCCAGTGAATATGCTTTGCGTAAAATTAGGCGTTTAAGTAAATCAAACAGTTTCAGTTTCAAAGAAAAAGCAGTACGCACGGACGCACGCATGACGGACACAGGGCCGTGACATAAGCCCATAAGCCTGGTGGCGTTCGGCCAGTGGAGCTAAAAGCAGTCAATCCACGATACATTTTCATTTCATATATAATATTCAAAAGCATGCGTTTCATTTAATCAACGGGAAATGGCATAATTATCTCACTAAAACAAATATTCCATGTTTGGTTTTTTTGTTTGTTTGTTGTTGCTGTTTGTTCGTTTGTTGTTTTTTATGGGGGAGAGGGGTGTCACGCATCCTTTCTCTGTAGCGGCGATTCATCAAATCCATTTTATACACCTATAATTAATTAGCAACGATTGCATAAGTCAATGCATATCTGTCGACGTCGACAATCAAATATTTCCCTGTCTTCTCCAGCAACTCCGTAAACTCGAATCTGTCCACAGAGGCAACATTTTTTGGACTACATGTCGTCTTTCAGGACAAACAGTTCGTTTATTGTTTGGAATTACGGTTTCAAATTTGGAAGAAATATCGTTGGATGGTTAAACTGTAATCGTATACAAGTTAAACTGGTACATATAGAGAGATATGCGAAATATTCGAACACGAAGTCAAATTTCGTAACTTTTTGTGGGAAACCTCCGAAATAATCAATGACTGTGGCCTTATTTGCGAGGGGTACATGGAAAGGTTTATTTTGTAGAAGCACTGAACATTTGCATGTGTATTTATCAACTATACAATACCATAGATCCTTTGGTTGATTTATAAGAATTAAATAATTTGACCTACCGTGCACCTGACATCAGTTGCCAAATCTGTCTTCGACGACTCTCATCTGTCTTCGACGCAGCCGGTTGTACGGTGTGGCGTAGATCATGCTGCATGCATACCAATCAAGTGATCAATTTATACCATCAGTTATTTATTAACCCTTTTCCAAACAAGACCTGGCCCCCGTTTCTAGAAAAAAATTAAGTATGTTCTCAGACTCAAATCTGAGCACCATACTCAAATCACACGAAATTCATGCAAACTTCAATCGAATACCCTTCAACGTTGGAGAGTATTCCATTGAAGTTGAGCATTTATTGTACTCAAGATGTACTTAAGTTTTTTTTCGAGAAACCAGGGTCTGCTTTTTTTGTCCCTAAAAGAGAACGCTTCTCCTTTTACCTCTACATTTTCTAAGCTATTTTGTGCAAAGTTTTCTATTTTAGCAACATCCATTTTGTTTTCTGCAACAGCTATCAAATGGAACCACCCTAAAATTGTGTCCTTTCCAGGGTTCAACATTAACCTGTGCCCGACAGACATAAACTGCCTGTTGCTTGGTCAGGGCTAGTTAGATCCCCAAGATGCAAGACCGACTGGTCAGCCTCATCTCAAATCTCAGTCACTATTACCATAATGAAAACACCAGATATGTGACACAACAAGAACACTGGCTCTTCAAATTTTCATTTATTTGTGATTCAAAACTTGTCTTTCAGCTTATGAAAGGATTATTGTTGTTTACACCTTTTCCCAATTATCCAAATATTTGGTCAGGACAAATGCATATTTGGTCAGGACCAGTGCATATTTGGTCAGGGCTAGCAGCATCTGGCAGCAACAAGCCCGACTGTCTGGTAACCAAATAAGTAAATGTTGGACCCTGCTTTCGGAGAGGGATTAACTAGTTTAGTATTTACATAATAGAATTTAAGCAAACAGGATTTCCAACATTTGTAAACTTGGGAAGTAGAAATATTGAATTTCAAGCTGCTTTGAATTTCTGTTGGAAATGGTATTTTAAATTCAAAACTTTTCATGGTATAGTAATGCATGAAGACTCAAGATTTCTCAAATGATTTTTTCCACATGAGGGAATTTTTGGGGAAAGAAAATAAGATTGAAAATTAGTCAATTAGAAAATGTATCATCAGAATTTGAGTACTCGTAGGAGTAAATTAATTAATCACTGACAATCAAATATTCATACAATAACATTCCAAGGAGTTTGCTTGTTCAATAAGTCAGTAAAAAAGACTATAAGCTAGTGTTTCTTCATTACTTTTGGGGAAACCCAGAAAACATCCTTTGGCTGGAGTAGGAATCTATAATAATTAATCACGTACAATCAAATGAAATATTAATGTGAAAACATTCCAAGAAGCTTGCATGGCCTACAAGTCAGTAACAAAAAGTTTATCAGTAACAGAGAGGGGGTAATAAATCCCTAAACTAATGATCTGTCACAATCTTGGAATGTAAACAATGCAATGATTTACTCAATGAGTAAAACTGATTTATCATTCTAAATGTCTGTGGAAAAAGAAATAAAGCTAGCTTATCTGATTAAATCAAAGATCATTTGATTCACTTCGACAATAAGTCTGTTAGTTTAATGTCTGAATCAGATTTCCCATAGCAAAGATGCCTACAACAACAGCGGCGGATCCAGACAGGTTCAAATGAACTCCATTTCATTTGTAGCTTGATTATTTCATTTTCATGCAGAAATTGTCTAATTCTAGGACCCCTCCCCCATTTGTATATTCGAACTCCCTTCACAGAAATCCTGGATCTGCCGCAGAACATGGAAGGACCTAAATTCTACAACTACATGTACATGCACACATATTCCAAATCTGCATATTTATGCAGGTAGCATTGAGCATTTTTTGACCCATCACAAGACGGCAAAATTTTGGATGGTTTCATTTAGAATTTGAAAAGTGTTTGAAGTTGGTGAAATTTTAAAATCTTTGCATTTTCTGTTAAAAAACATTGTGGAAAACGAAAAAAAAAAAAAATACTTTTACAAAGCTTTTATCTTATGGGACATCAAAAGGCGTCATTTTTTCATTTACAAATAAACATTATTATCTTTTGTGTCACAAAATTAATGTGACTAGCCTAACAATTAATTGTTTGGAAATGGGTGAATTTTTTTTTGACAGATATATGATAATAATAGATCAGCAATTTTATTCAACTAGAAGACCTGAAGGTCTTGAATCGCTCCACAGGCCTGAGATTCTTTTAATGCTTAATCGAAGTTTTGATTAGATTTTCAAATACATGTGGTTCTAAAAGCAAGAAGAAAGTAATGGAAAGGGGGGGGGGGGAATTCTAGCTTTGGATACTACTGGCAATGTAAACAGCTACATCCATAAAATTGCTCAATGAACAATCAAAACTTTAATTTCATAAATATATTTATAAACATTTTTTTTTTTTTCAACTACATGTATAGCTATTTGAACCCATTCCCACACAGACGCTTTTTGACGCCCCTCAAGATAAAGATTTCAAAACGTGGAAAATGCAGAAATAGCTTGTGACAATCAATTTCCTCATTTTCCACAATGTTTTCTACCCCAAAAGATCAAACTAAATGACATTTGAGAAAGGGGAGAAAATTCCAGCTTTGGATAATACTAGTAATGAACATCTTCCTCATTGATTTACTAACAAGATAAAGGCTTTGAGCTTTAAAGCAATGTAGTAAATGAAGAAAATGCTTGTGACAAGCAATTTCTTCATTTTATAAAATGTTTTCTACATAAAAGACCCAAAAATGTTAAATTCCATCCTGAAATTATTGTCTGCAAGCTCTGTAAATTTAGACCTGCCTAAAATTTTGCCCTCTGGAATGGGTTAACACCATATGCAGGCACACTGCTGCTTCTAAGTACATGTACACCTTTAACTTACCACTAATCGATAAACCCCTCAACCAGTAACCCTTCCATCTTTTATACACTTAACTCAATAGCTTGCTAATTTTATCCCATTTAAATGAGCACATATTCAGGGTGTGAAATTCTGATTGAGCTGAAAATTACACTCAGGCAAGATCTTAGGGTCTCCAATTTTCTGACAAAATTTTGTCATGATTGGTCCATATTTGCGATTGCAAAAGTGATAACAGAATGCAAAAAGAGTCGAAAACTGATATTTTGTCAAATTCAGTGGCACATAACTCAAAATATTGGATTCTGATCTGGCTGAAAATTACACATATGCAAGATCTCATAGTCAATATGATTCTGTCCAAGTTTTGTCTAGATTTGTTTATATTTCTGGTTGTAAAAGTGAAAACTAAGTCGAAAATAGCATTTTTTTCAAATTCAAGAGCACATAACTCATGATGTAATGTTCTGATGAAGCTGAAAGTTAAACTAAGACAAGGTCTTATGATAAAAAACATTTTGTCCAAGTTTTGTCTTGATTGGTAAATATTTGTAGTTGCTAGAGTGAAAACAAAGTCAAAATCAAGCCCAAAATGACAATTTTGTCAATTTCAGGGGCACATAACTCAGCATATAAAATTCATATCAAGCTGAAAATTGCACTCAGGCAAGATCTGATAGTCACCAACATTCTGTTAAAGTTTTGTCTAGATTGGTCAATATTTGTAAGTGCTAGAGTGAAAACAAAGTCGAACCAGCCATTTTTTAATTCAAGGGCAGATAACTCAAGACTTTCTGGTTCAATCAGAATTAATTGAAGGAATCTGATAGAGGACCACCTAAGGATCATTCCTGTGAAGTTTGATTGAAATCCATCCTGTACTTTCTGAGGAGAAGATTTTTAAAGAAAAAGTTGACGACCGGACGGACGGACGGACGGATGGACGCACACACGACGGACACAGCGCCATGACAATAGCCCGCTGGCCTGAAGGCCAGTGGAGCTAAAAACGTAACTACAGCTTCTTTTTAAAGTGTAGTTACAAGTTTTTTGAAGCAAAGCAGCGAAATGCTATACAATTGAATGATCAAAGACAAAATAATGCCACAGTTTATTGCAACGAGTGTTACTGGGTATCATATCCCTGCTTTTCAATAAAAACCATGTAACTGCAGCTTCAAACAAGCTGCAGTTACAAAGTTTTTGTTGAAAAGTGACGTTATTGATGTTTCGTAATAAAAAGGCGGGAAAAAATACCAATGGTCTCCGACCTCAGAGAGCAACTAGTTTGATTGGATATTGCGCAATAAAATTGTCCCAATACTCAACATGGCTACTAATAAGTTAATGGAGCATAATGGCAACTGTTGCTATGAGTCAATTGGCCTGTAAAAATCGGCTAAAAAATATTGAGCAAATGACGAAGTTTTGTATTGTGGATACTTTGTGAAATAATAGTTTTACATTGTATGCAAGATTCCAGGATAAATGCATGTATACAATTGATTTACCAAATAAAAAAACTTCCCTGTATAAGATAAATATCAAATTTGATGCTTTCTTTTTTTCTCTTTAGTATAATTTCTTTTTCAATGACATTCCAAATTTATGTTTGAAGTACTTTAAGCATTAAATTTTTATCTTCAAAATCTATGAATTTTTTCGTACAAGATAAGGTCAATAATGTTCTAGGGTTAGGATATTCACCAACAAGTGTAAATCTAATAAAAAAAATATCTTTAAAATCACACAACAATCCATCCAATTGGCCGAGACATTTGTCTCGTCCAATCAGATGACTTGTTATGTAATTTTACTTCTGACAATCAATTTAGAAATATTGGTAATTAAGGCCTCAGATGTTTTGTGATGAACAGTATAAAAGAAATACCAATTCTTTGTGACATACGACCTTAAGGGGGAATGCTCCAGTTTTTCGGAACACTCAGTCATTACTGTAGTAAATTAAATGTTTCGTACCAATTTGTTTCGCTACCATATTTTCAATAATATAACTCATCATTACAATTTACCATTTTCGACGGTAAAGGTGTATTTTTTATGCGAAACTGATTTCCTCAAGATGGAAATCGATTGTTTAGAGCAAGACAGTCGTAAGTGTGTATGTAGTTACCACTGTTTTGCGTAATTTTATTCATGTGTAGGTGATAAAAAAAATGCCGTTATTTACTAATAAGTGCGCTGACCTATACATTTTCTTTTTGAATTATTACCAGGACATGTTGCTTAATGCAATGATGGAGTTTTATCAAATTCTATTATGTAGAACTTGAAATATTTCCAAAAATATGCAAATTTTGACATAAAACACTCCAGCTTCGTTGATCTAACCGAACACGTGAGCATGCTGTTTTATACATTTACGCGTTTATAATAGCACATATTTTGGGTTTTCTGTTCTTATTTAATGTAAGACGTTACTTTAAATCCGTTTTCGGGACTAAACGATGAATATGCAGCATTATATTAGCATTTTAGGGACATTGGACAGGTGCAAGAAATTGTGTATTTTTTCGATGTAGGGGTAGTGATACGAATGCCTATAAAATTCAAACAAGACCACTGACCATCCATTTTTATTTAATTTTTCATTTGGTAATAACACGTAATTTCAACATACAAAATATAAATAAATTCTATTATTGGGAAAAAAATTTAGGAAACTGGAGCATTCCCCCTTAAACAGCATTAGTTTGATCAATACTGAACAATAAATTGTCTGTCTACAGCATAATGTTGCTTTCCAACAAAAACCTCGTAACTGCACCTTGTTGTAAGCTGCAGTTACAAGGTTTTTGTTCAAGAGCAATAATTAACTAGCTCTTACAAGCTAAACTGTTGCTGTGGCTTGTACGGTTATGATATCCCTTTGAAGTTTCTCAAACAACAAAGCTTTTGGGTGATCCATAATATGAAAGCTAATGCAGTCAACAAGGTAAGTGTATGCTGATCTTTATTTACCATATTCCAACATCCAGATCAATCAGTGCATATGCACAGTCTGATCAGGATCAATGTTGTTATCTATTAGCTTCTTCATTACCTGTAGCAATGCTCAAAGAGTAGCATGGATCTAGATCAGACTGCACTTAGTTACAAACTGATCAAGATCCATCATAACCTAGATTACCATAAGGACCTTTTTCCAAGATTCTTGCATACCGGTATTTGAGTTTACAGCATTTGAGATTTTCATGATTCAAGATCAGATTGAGCCAAAGTATATCGTCGGTGTAAATGCAAAATCTTGTATGTCGACTCTTGCGATTTCCAAAGTACAAACTTGTGTGCCCAGTTTCAGGGTTTTCCATGACGCATAAATCATGCGTCATTGTCGCAATTTCAAAACAAGAGGGCCAGAATGGCCCTATATCGCTCACCTGAAAGAATATAAGACACGCCCACTTTTTTGATGAATCAAAAATTTGAAAACGAATTTTGAAAAGGTCACTCAAGGAACATTGTTGCCAAATTTGTTTCAAATTGACCCTATGCTTGATTTTTAAAGAATTTTCTTATGATTTCTCTAAGTCTGATAAGCCACGCCCTGCCACGCCCACTTTTTTTTACCAATACAAAATTTACCAACATATTTTGAAAAGGGTCACTCAAGGAATATTTCTGTAAAAGTTGCTTCAAATTGGGCCTATGGTTGATTTTTAAAGAATTTTCTTAGGATTTCTGTAAGTCCGATAAGCCACACCCAATTTTTTCTGACGAATAAAAAATTTGAGAAAAAATTTTGAAAAGAGTCACCCAAGGAACATTTCTGCCAAGTGTGGTTCAAATTGGGCCAATGGTTGATTTTTAAAGAATTTTCTTATGATTTCTCCAAGTCTGGTAAATGCTGACCTGCCACGCCCACAATTTTGGATGAATAAAAAATCCTTAAACAAATCTTAAGAAAGGTCACCCAAGGAACATTCCTGCCAAATTTGGTTTTAATTGGCCCTGTGGTAAAGGAGAAGAAGATTTTTGAAGAATTTTTTAACAATTTCTCTTGGTTAGATAAGCCCCGCCCTGCCACACCCACATTTTTTGACAAAACTATAAATTTATGAACAAATGTTGAAAAGGGTCACTCAAGGAACAATTCTGCAAAGTTTGGTTCAAATTGGCCCATTGGTTGATTTTTAAAGAATTTTCTTATGATTTCTCTAAGGCTGATAAGCCCCTTCCTCACTGCCACACCCTCATTTTTTGACAAATGTAAAAATTTGTAAACCAATTTTGAAAAGAGAGACTCAAAGAACATTCCTGCAAAGTCTGCTTCAAATAGGCCCAATGGTTAATTTTTAAAGAATTTTCTTATGATTTTTCTAAGTCTGATAAGCCCCTTTCTCCCTGCCATGGCCACAATTTTTTACAAATGAAAATATTTGTGATTTTTTTTTAAAAAGAATGGCTTAAGGCACATCCCTGCAAAGTCTGGTTCAAATTGGCCCAATTGTTGATTTTTAAAGAATTTTCTTATGATTTTTCTAAGTCTGATAAGCCCCTTTCTCATTGCCACGGCTACGTTTTTTGACGAATCAAAAATTTGAGAACAAGTTTTGAGAAGGGTCTCTCAAGGAACAATTCTGCCAAGTTTGGTTCAAATTGGAACAATGGTTGATTTTTAAAGAATTTTCTTATGATTTTTCTAAGTCTGATAAGCCCCTTTCTCCCTGCCACGGCCACGTTTTTTGACGAATCAAAAATCTGAGAAAAAGTTTTGAGAAGGGTCACTCAAGGAACAATTCTGCCAAGTTTGGTTCAAATTGGAACAATGGTTGATTTTTAAAGAATTTTCATGATTTTTCTAAGTCTGATAAGCCCCTTTCTCCCTGCCACGGCCACGTTTTTTGACGAATCAAAAATCTGAGAAAAGCATTTGAGAAGGGTCACTCAAGGAACAATTCTGCCAAGTTTGGTTCAAATTGGAACAATGGTTGATTTTTAAAGAATTTTCTTAGGATTTCTCTAAGTGCGATAAGCCCCGCCCTGCCACGCCCACATTTTTTGACGAATCAAAAATCCGCGAACAAGTTTTGAGAAGGGTCACACAAGGAACATTCCTGCCAAGTTTGGTCAAAATTGGCCGGTTAGTTATGGAGAAGAAGATGTTTGAAGAAATTGTGGACGGACAGACGGACAGACAGACAGATGGACAGACGGACGGTGAGTGACCACAATAGCTCCCCTCGAGCACTTCGTGCTCAGGTGAGCTAACAAATGACCCCTTAGAAATTTACCTGAGGGACATTAATGACACAAGTTTTAAAATCCAGATTTTCATATGATACTTGAGTCTTAGGGCATTTGACCCACAAAATAGTAGAAATGACCCCTTACTTTGAAGGCAAGGGGGTCACAATGACCCCCAAATTCTCAAGCTCAGGGAAACCCCTGCCAGTTTAGACAATTCTCGCAGGTTTTGAGACATTTTTATTGATCAGTATTAATGACACATTATTTATGAACAAGTATCTGGTGTTGTATGCAACACATAAAGTCCCCTACCGGCTTCACATTGACTCAATATGGTAATCAATAATAGATTAAGATGAACAAGTCATCAAAATAATTGTCAAACATATGAAATGTTATGCCCAAAATTTCGGAAATATAATTCAAATGATGTTTTTCTTCAGTCTTGTTGGTAAGAAATGCGAACTTTCACTGGAGGTGATCAATACTGCTGCATCACCACCCTGACTAACATGGCTTATAATTTTTTTTACATTTTAAAACAGGTTTCATCAAGTTAGCTTGCTTAGTTATTAAGTTATTGCAGGATCCATTTTTTGCCATTTTTTCACTATTTCCGTTACCATAGCAACCACACTTTTCGTCAAAGAACAAAGATAAAATGATGTGCATAATCTACACATTGCCATCTAGTCATATACCAAGTCTCATCAAATTAGCTTGCTTACTTATTAACTTATCGCAGGATCCAATATTTTTTGCCATATTTTCACTATTTCCGTACCCATAGCAACAACAATTTTAGTCTAAAAACAAAAACAAGAGGACCATGATGGTCCTATCTCACCTTAGAGCGCCCTGAGACATACTTTTTAGCAAAACTTTTAAATCTCTGAGGATATTGAAAAGAGGTTTTTGAAAAGGAGTCATATGACAATGGTACACACTTAATTTCAAAGCAAAATTTGGGAAAAGATTGTCAAAGATTTTTCACTATATCTGTATTTAAAATCAGAAAATCCACAACATATTGCTGAATTTCCATTGCACATAGACAAATCGAAGCATTAATTTTGGAAAGAGGTCATTGGGCTATAATATTTAGAAACCATAGAAGGTTTGGAAATTCTAAGACACTTTTAAACCTGTTCCTGCTTTTTCAAATCTAGAATACCTCATGGTAGAGCTTATTTTCAAAGCGTAATGATAACTTGAACTAATCTGTTTAACAAGACAATACGACACACACAACTTCTATGCACTTTTTCCTGCACAAAATGCAAGAGCCTAAAGCATAGGAATAATTCTTAAAGTTCTTAAACGAGGCAAAAAAATTATCTTCAGGCCTTAAAGATTGTCAAACATTGCCCTCTATCATTTATATGGAACCCACAACATAGGGGAAATATTCATTGAACAGTAAGGATTTGGTTATGGTTAAACTTTTTCCATACAACATAACATAAGAGCAGACATAATTAAAAGCTGCTGTAGATGATAAAACAGGTGTTGATAAAGACTGCATTCATGTATAAAAAATGCAGAGAAAATGATGAGGCAAAATGAGACAACACAGGCTATCAAGTTATCAACATTTTCTTCTTTTACCATATCATTTACAAGTATCTGGTGTTGTATGCAACACATAAAGTCCCCAACCGGCTTCACATTGACTCAATATGGTAATGAATAATAGAAATAAGTTGCAGGATCCAATATTTTTTGCCATATTTTCACTATTTCCGTAACCATAGCAACAACAATTTTAGTCTAAAAACAAAAATAAAAAATGATGTGCATAATCTACACATTGCCATATAGTCATATACCAAGTCTCATCAAACTAGCTTGCTTAGTTATTATCTTATCGCAGGATCCCATTTTTGGCCATATTTTCACTATTTCTGTAACCATAGCAACCTCAATTTAAGTCAAAAAACAAAAATAAAATGATGTGCATAATCTACACATTGCCATCTAGTCATATACCAACTTTCATCAAAAACGCTTGCTTAGTTATTAAGTTATCGCAGGATCCAGATTTGAGCGGACAGACGGACGGACGGACGGACAGACGGACGGACGGACAGACGGACGGACAGACGGACGGACGGACGGACGGACAGACGGAGGGCAAACCTATAGTCCCCTCCGGTGTGAACACCGGTAGGGGACTAACAATGTGTCAAAGTTTCAAGTAAAACATTTCAGTTTGGGAAAAGTTATTACACTTTGTAATTCCCTCCCCTTTGAAATTTTCCAAAAACGAGATACGAGGTTTTGCATTTACAACGACGATATGCTGATCAGGACCAATGATGCTCTCTAATAGTTGCCACAGATCATGAATGGAAAAAATATTAGAGAACAACATGGATCCTGATTAGACAGTGCATATGCACAGGCTCATCTGGATCCATGGTATTATCAAATGCTTTAAAGGCCCCCTTTTCCAGATCCCAGCTCATTTGTATTCATTTGCAAAAGTTAGTCTTAACCTATTCCCAAATAAAGACATTTTTTAACATCCCTGATGATATAGATATATTGGAAATCATTGTGGAAAATGAAGAGATTGCTTGTGAAAGCAATTTCATCATTATCCACAATGATCTCTAAATGGAAATGCAAAGATTTTTTTAAAATTTCATCAAGTTGCAATTGTCATCTGCAGCATCTTTAAAATTGGAACAGTCTAAAATTTTGTCGTCTGGTAATGGAAAAAAAGGGTTACATAAAAGGGGACCATAGATCTCCCTTGTTGATGCCATCATGGTGATAATGGGACAAAAATAAAGGACCAATCAGGGGCCGGTAGTATTTCCAGCAAATGAAGTAATCTGAGAAAATAGCATGTCAGCTGTTAACATGCAGTTGGAAGGGGAATTTATCGGAGAATTGTCAGAAAATTGGGTCATCAGAGCGTAATCACTATCGTAACCCTTGTCAATGTTTGAAAATATTGTCTTAATATTCATCAACCCTTTCCCAAACAAGACCTGGTTTTGACGTCTCTAAAAGGAATAGGCTTAGGTAAACATCAGAGCTCCAGATAATTTTTTGAGGCAAGGGGTATTTACCCCTCAGATTTTTTTCCAATGCGTATTTCCAGATATTTTTTGAGGCAGGGCGTATTTACCTTCTTGTTCGGGAAAGGACTAGAATAAACAGGAACACCCGACCGGAACGACCCACTTTCATTTTCGGGTTCGAGGACATCTTACCGCGGTATGTTACCGACCATCGAGTTGGTTTTTTTTCTGAACAAGATTACCATCGTGTGCTATCTTTGCCTGTAGGGCCACTTCAGAAGGATTTTCTTAAAAAATCGCCTAAAGTTACGATCTGCTCAGCAGTAGGTATCACGATGGGTAACCAACGTGACTTTTGGGAAGCGTTCACAACGAAAAAATCGTCCGCTTCAAAGCATGTTTTGTTTAATTTCTCAGCATATACTCTATTGGTTTTGATGAAATAAAGCGCACGGAACGCGCCTTTGAGATGGCTATTCCCGACTCTAACTCTCTCTGCTCCAAATCCAGTGGTTTCTTCAAACATTCGAGCCAAAATGTTTGTGAGTGCAAAACGAAAGTGGGAAGCGTTCACATGCACCGAAAAAAACTTTCGCTTGAATGTTTGAAGAAACCACGGGATTCGGAACAGGGCGAGTTACAAACGGGAATAGCCCTCTCAAATGCGCGTTACGTGCAGTTTATCTCGTCAAAATCAATAGAGTATAAGCTGAGAAATTAAACAAAACGCACCTTGAAGCGGACGATTTTTTCGGTGTTAACGCTTCCCAAAAGTCACGTGGGTTATCCACCTTGGGTATGCCGGTTTGAAAAGAAAACAGACACATTCGAGTTGTCATTTCCGTTTTACGGATGGTCTGTTAAATCGGGTAACGATTTGCTTTCACGGAGATAACCGATCGATTGAAATTCAAACAAATGCAACACTCTGCATCATTCGGTAGATCTACGGAATAGCCGACTGTCGCTCGGCTGGTCACAGTGGTGACGTAATTGGTATTCCCCAATTATTCAAGAATGTGATTGGCTAATTAAAGTCGTAATAGATATCGGATAGCTGACTGCCGTAACCTATTTTTTACAGACAAAAAGTTTGTGTTAATTGTTGGAATTGCCTAGTGTATGTTTTTTCTCTCGACATTTTCCGATCTTGATACGCTAACTTGCAATTATCAAATGCGTTTTCATTTTTTTGAATGCGTATTTGTACGCATTTTTATAAAAGTTAATGCGTATTCAGACCAAATCATTGCGTATTTTACGCAAATACGCATCCTATCTGGAGCTCTGAAACATGGAGGCAAAAGGAGAAAGTGCTGATAATCAGCACTTTCTCCTTTTGCCTCAATATTTTCTCTGATATAACATGCAAATGTTCGCCTTTTGATTTGATTCATTTTGTCGTCTGCAGCTCCTTTCCAATCAGACCATCCTTAAATATTGTCATTTGGGAAAGGGTTAACCCCTTCAAAAAGAATTGCTGGTTTTAATGAAGCTTTGAAAAATATTGGAGAAAAAAGCAAATAACTGATAATCAGAAATTTCTCCTTTTCTCTTAGACTCTCAGTATTTCCTGTATGCTGTAACCCATTCCCAAACAAATAAATGACCAGTCCAAATATTCATATAGGATTATTTTAACCCTTTCCATAACGGCAAAACTTGAGCTTGGTGCAATTTGAAGATTGCTGCAGACAAAAAAACAACAACGGAAGGTGATGTTGATGAAGATAGGATTTGTGGACAATACAACTTGACAAACATTGAGGCAAAAGAAGAAAATCAGCATTTTCTTCTTTTTCCTCAATGTTTTCCGAGAGTATCGACAGTCTAAAGGATGTAAAAACAAGGCCTTGTTTGAGAAAAGTTTAAGGTCAGCATCCTTCTGTGAAAATGTCATTATATAACCAGGGTTTGTTTAACTTTTCCCAATGACAAAGTTTTAGAGTAACTAGTCGAATATCAAAGATACTGCAGGAGATATAGATTGAATTTGCGAACAATTTAACACAGAAAATATTGAGGCAAAAGGAGAACATGCTGATCATCAGTATTTTCTTGTTTTGTCTCAATGTTTTCCAAGGCCATTTCAAATAGGGCGTCAAAAAGCGTCATTATGGGCGAATAGGTTTAGATAGAGTTACCTTTTTCCTAAACAGTGAAATTTTAGACTGCTCCAATTTGACAACTATTATTGCAGACAACAAACTAAGTGATATTAAAGGTAGAAACTAGAAAGTGTGTATGTTGAAGTCTAGAAAATATTGAAAGAAAAGGAGTAATAGTTGATAATCATATTTTTTTTCTTTTCCCTCAATTTCTTCCCGAACTATTTCTAAGAAGGATTAATCAAAATAAATGTAACATTAATAATTCTTAGTAATCATAATGATTTATATTTTCTAGAAATAGCCTCACATGAGAGTGAATTAATGCGCATTTGAACATCTGTGCAAAATTCACATTATATATTTAGGTAAAAATAAACAGATCAATAAGTGTGCACTGAATTACATGAATCATATCATGAAAGCGCAATTCTTCTCCTTACAAAAGTTATCTTCTCTTTCTGTTTTTTTTTTTTTTTTTTTTTTTTTTTTCAAAATATTTTAACATTTTCCAAGACCACACAATTTTTGATAATGATAATAAATCCACATGTATGATGAAAAAGATCTGTGCATTTTCTTCTTTATTTAACCCTTTCCAAAACAACATCTTGTCTTAATGGCTTCACTGGATGAAACTTATATACCAAGAGCCGTCACAGACGGATTATGCTCCCCGAATAAGTGTTTGACACAAAATAAAAAATATCATACATTAAGCCCCCTTTTCCCATGACACATTTTTTGTACACACATTATTTATAGAAAATGATCCAGAACATCTCACAAAATACAAAAATTCAAAATTTCATTAAATTCTGCCCATTAGATAAAGAGAAATTAGAGAAAAACTAGTTTTTACATTAAGGCCCCCTTTTCCATGACGCAGCCTCAAATTGAGAAACGGAGAAAAAGGTCCCTAGGGATTATCCCAGGGAGTCCACATGTGAAGTTTCATTGAATTTGGCCCAAGGGTTGCTGAGATCTGGCTGTGGACGGACGGACACACGGACGGACGGACAGACGGACAGCGTGGCAACTATATGCTCCCCCTAAATTTTTTCGGGGAGCATAAAAATGTTTTGGAGAATGGAAGGGAGAGAGAGAGAGAGAAGAGAATGCAGAAAACTACCACTTTCTCCTTTTTCTGCAATTATTTCTGAAGTAGAACCTTTACATCACATATTTTCAATTCTCTGTTCATACTTGGTTGCTATTATATAATCACCAGATTTCAATTGCGAGCAGTCTGAAATTTCCTTATTACAAAGGGTCAAAGAAAGCCTAGCTCCTCAGCCTTAAAGAAGTATTTAACCCATTCCCACATGATGACGCATTTTGACTTCCCACAAGAGAATTGCTTTGTAAAACACTGTGAAAAATGAAGTAATTGCTTAAATTCATTCTTACAATGTTTTCTACACAAAAAGACCATTCATTCCCTTGAAATAGCCATCTGCAACATCTTTGATTTTGGACCAGACTAAAATTTTGCTGTCTGTTAATTAGTTTAATTAATGGGTTAAGCTCTAAAAATGTCAAGCCTACCTCTTGTGCTTTCTTTTTCACTTTCTGTCTTTCTTTACTTTTCTTAAACTCGTCTGCATATCTTCTCAATTCTTGACCAGTTTTCATCCATATTTGGTTTGAATATTCATCTGGGGAACTGAAATTGTTAACAAACAAATTTAACCCTTTCCCAAAGGATCCAAACAAGATTGCTTTTGATATCCCTGGCCTAGTCTACTAGAAAAGGGTTGAGAAAATATTGAGGCAAAACAGCAGCGGATCAAGGATTTCTGTATCTATAGGGGGTTGGTTTTTAGAACAAGGGGGATCTCTATTTGTATCTTCAAACCCCATAATCCCTTTGCCTCGATGTTTTTGTACTACAATGGACACAAGTTTCATGTTTATCTTCATCCATTTTGATGTTTGCAGCAGTGTTTGAATTTATATAGATCTAGTCCAAATTTTTACTGTTTGGGAAAGAGTTATTTTTGTTCAAGAATCATGGTAGCTGCGATATCGTAGCCACAAACTTGATGATGGGTATTGGTTTGTGGCTACGAGTCCACCCTATTCCTTCTTGTGGAGCAAGACAAAAGAGTGGAAAACACATTTTCTTGCATAAATTTTTGAATACTAACATTATCTAATTAGATGTGTATCCCATAAAAAGATATTCCATGGCACAAATTCAGTTAAAAAGTATCAACAAGAATTGTTATCAATTATTTCTTCCAAAGGAAAATTCAAGTCTCAGTAGAATAAAATGGGTGGGTACTCCACTTTAAAGGGCGACGGTAACAGATGGTCTAATTGCAAAAAATGAAATTTTTTGAAAAAATATGCAAAACTTTTGTGTTGACCACCTCGGGATGGTTAATAATATGCGATTCAGACAGAGAATGAGCCGAAATTACAAGACAGATAGCTGAATTTAGGGAGAATCCAAGCCTAAATTCAACCCCATCACTGATGGGGTTAGAATTATTTTTAGATTGTTGCGCATGCGCATACAGCGCGGACCATGATTCAAACGAGATTCATACTTAAATTTCAATATGACGTCATCATGTATGTTGTGACGTCATTTAAGAAAGTCGCATGTCCTACTGTTTTGACCTACTTTCGACATCGCTTCATGAATTTGGTATCAAATTGCGAAAAAATGAGTCGTTGCTTCAATAAATTCTCGTAATCATTTAATCAGGTCATGTAAAGCTTAAAAAGTGTACATTTCGTTTGTATTTGACAATTTTTGGGTCCAAATCTGGGAAAAAGTAGCTTTAAAATTGAATTGAACTTTATTTGAAAGTGATTTCAACATAAAACTAAGCTGGATTGACAGAAAAATAGTTAACCTGTTGTCAGGTAACATTCTTACTACATTCCATAGCTTTATTTTGAAGTTTGACTATGCTAAACTTGCTGGAATGAATCATTCCAGCACCTGATCCATTGTAATGAATAGGAAGGAATTGTAACCGAAACCCAGATCAAAATTGAAAAAGGTTTAGGTTACATTATTGCAACTAGAATCATGCCAGCACCTACCAAATTTCAAGCTCTTGAACAATCTGATCAGGATCTTGCTGTTGAGCTCTTTCTGGCATTTCCTGCTCCATTTCCGAGACCAGGATCTGTCCAAACAACACCTTTCCACCCTCCTCCGTCTCTTCTCTCGAAGCTTTGGGCGAGAAAAAGCGATTAATACTAACATTCTCGAAAAACACATTTTTATGATTGTCTGACGGTAGGTCCAATCTGCTAAGACTTTCTGAGTGTCTTCTTAGTCTTTGATTGCCACCAAATTCACCACTTGAAGGTCTTTCTACGGGTACTACTTTTGCCATAATGTTTCTGTAAGATTTTCTCTCAACCCATTACAATTCTAAGAATTAACTTATTTATTGATCAATGTATAGCCACTATAGGTTAGTTTAGAAAAAAACACCTTCATCTATAAATACAGATCTAGCTTTAACATACTAAATTATTTATGTATATAGATCTATGTCCAGGTAAATGAATAAACAAAGTATAGATCTAAGTCCTTTATTGCACAAGTCTTCCTAATGACCTAAATTAATTAATCATCAATAGTGAACAATATTCATGAATAACAAGCACTTCCTATTTCACTGTTAAAAAAAAGTCACTGTCACTTCACAACTTTTATCTGTCACACACAAATAGTTCAAAGTTATTTCTTACAATCTCCGATAAAATCGTGCGTACGTTTCATCGATTTTAAATTTTCCGCGGTCAGCACTGTTGTAATTCACGCCTGTTGCTGCAGCGAAAATCGTCGTGTTTTTGTCTCAAAGTTTTTCACACATGCGCTGTCTAAACTTGACGTCAGCCGGTAACCGTTCTATTTTTAGACCAAAAACTGGAACAGGGAAATCCAATTTTCTGGTTCCCGATTTTCTGCAGGGTCGCTGTGACCCCAAAACGAAAATAGCACATACAGTAAATATGCAGAGAATTTACCAATTCCTTTATGATTTTGTGTATTTTTAGCATTCCAATAGCAATTGAAAAACATTGGGAATAATCTATCTCACTGCCTTCGGATTTTAGAATCGGCCAACAACAGCGCGACAACAACAACAACTTTAATGGCGGCGCCCTCTAAAACAATGTTGATTTTATCATAAAGGTCTTTTTTCACTCATCATGTCGACAACACTGAAGAAAACGGTAACAAGCATCAATGTTGAGAATGACATTTTTATTGGTGAGAAGGATAGGCATACTTCCCAGGATTTGTACATGAAATACAACCTCCAGACCATTTTTGAGACAGTTTCAGAATATCTGAAAGATGGAAAGTTTCTACCAGGCTATGACAAGTATTTGACAGTGTCTAGAGCTTTAGTCCACAATGCTCCGGACAGCTGGATTATGGAGTTTGTGCGGGGATTTAGTGACGCTACAACATCGTCCGTTTGTTTGACTAGTCTGAAAAGCTTGACAAAAATGGCCGGTGTCGAACCTTACACGGGAGAAGACAAGGAGTTTGATTCTGACGATTTCAAAGATGTACCGTACAGGGGATATTTAGTTTTATCTTGTCTTGATCAGTGTTTGAAACGGCTCGTAAAGTTGGAGGATGTGGTCGATAAGGGTGAAACTTTCAAGTTTGCTACGAATGTTTCCTATTTCTGCATGCTGCTCATAGCGCTTCATCATGATAAACAGTTATGGACGACTACTCATACTAACACTCTGGCTCAAAGCCTTCAAACAGATCTGTTAGCATACTGGTGCTTAGCAGACACATGTGACTTGCTTGTTTTCAATCTACAACACAATGATAAAAGTGACATAGCAGAGAAAAAGGTGTCAATATTGGGGAAATTGCTTGAACACTGGAAACCAAATCTTCTGAGACAGACTTGGAAAAAGAACCCTACAACTGCATCAAGCTTTGCTTGGTGTTTGAAGCATTTAAAGTTTCCTCATACAAGTGAATTCCTCGAGCTGATACTACCTCCTAGTCTTTTGTTTGCGGATGATTACATGGGAGCGAATAAGATCCTTGGTGTACGGTGTATGATCAACATCATGGAAACAGCAGGTGCAGAGGAACTGAGGTGGTATGGCCGGGCTGATGTCATCTATGAAGCACTGAAGTTTCAAATGTACAGAACTGAAGAGGACTTGATGCGTCTGACTATTCAAGCTCTGCTACTGGTGTTAAAGATTGTAGCAAAGAATGCTGATGAACTTTGTACGAGAACAAGATATGATGATATTTTCTTAATTCTTTTGCAAAATGCTTCTCATGAAAATAAGCTTGCATTGAGAAGAGTTCATACAGAACATCTACATGTATTCATTGAGTGTTTAGGGATAAATGCAGCGAAATACTCGAAACAGGTCATAGATCTAGCCGATGAATATCTTGAAATATCAGATGTTCCAGAAGAAATTGCCAGAATTAACATGATGAAAGCTTTGATTAGTTTGATACAGACTGCTTGGCCAAGAATACAACCTTACATTACCAGAATCATTAAGATACTTATGAAATTGCTTTACCAGATAAAGGTTGTTCCTTTAGACGCAAGGGTTAAAGAAAATGTTACAGCCTTGATATACACAAACTTTTCTCTGTTGAAGGCATTGGACGATGATCTTGTCACAAAAAGTTTGTCTTCTTTAAGGAGTTTGCCTTTTCCTACTGAAACACTCACCTTTGTAAATAAAGTTTTAGGGTAAATTTTTCTATTCTGTCCTCGTTCATCTTGACATTCTGCTACAGACAACAAAATGCATGTTGTGAAAGATAGAATTTTTGAATTATAAACACAGAAAATATTGAGACAAAATGAGAAACACTGGTTTTCTACTGCAGTATTGTCAAAAATGCACATGGAACTGGTCTTACCTTTGGACAGCTCTCCAGCTCTCTCGCCTCGGGTTCGACCAGGCCGCCGTGCAGCGACAATGCTGACAAATACTTCCACTAGTAGGCAAACATGTCTGGTCTCTTGGAAGTATACTCGTTGAATGCCGGTATTGGGCAAGGGGTCTAGTCTATTACGTCACGGGTCAGTGACGTCACTTATGGCTATTAATAGTAACAGGGGATTTCCACAACACTCCTCCCCTTTTTATAGAATCTGTCGGTCCTCTGGTGGATCCGAGCCAGATTTCTAGTTCACGAAATATGGTTCGATCCAAGTGTGGATCGGTCACTCACAAAATCTGTTTCTAGCCTGTTGATTGTTGGCGGTCTCCCTCGTGGAACCAGCTTCAGCAATGCCCCTTGCATAAAACTTTGTAACCATTGGTCCTTGCA
Source organism: Fragum sueziense (assembly GCA_963680895.1). NCBI lineage: Eukaryota > Metazoa > Mollusca > Bivalvia > Cardiida > Cardiidae > Fragum > Fragum sueziense. The sequence goes on along the minus strand of OY804598.1, from coordinate 49,472,630 downwards.
ATTGGTCTCCGGCATTTCCATAGGGACTATCTTAGCTCTGGACAGTTGCTCGTTTTCATTGTGGACTAAATTCTCTGGTATATACCACGTTTCCTGTTTGCCAGGTCGGGCATAATTTTTACACGCTGATTCTCTGGTATACCACGAATCCTGTTTGCCAGGTCGGGCATAGTTTATCAATAAGTATAGTCCTAATTGGTGACCTTATGTATAATTGTCCCTATGGTGTCCTGATAGATTTTTTCTGTTGGTGTTACTTTTTGCACTCATGATCTGCCTGCCTGTCTATCTTGTGTAATTGTTTGTATCTTCTATTTGTGCAATAATGTTGACAAGACGTTGTTCCCTGCTGATTTTGCTTGCCTTGTTTACACCAACTTTCCCAAGTATACCAACACTTAGAGGATCGTTTATATATGAGTTATTTGTCTGTTATTTCGGTTAATGTCCAATCAGTGAGGTCTTTATCGAATTTATTCACCAAGATCTCTAGTTCTTTCTGCTGTGAACTTGCTTAATACTTATAATTTTGTATATGTTGGTAGATGATCTTGGCTTTGGATATTTCAGTTTCCTTTTGCTGCTAGACTGTGTCAATAGGTTGCCTGATTGACTCCATAGTCTTAGCGCAAGATCCTCTTTGTCAATGTGTCCTTCTTTCAGAATTATGTGGTGCAATGATATCTGTCTTTTCCCTTCCTTTCAATCAAATAGGCCGGTGCATGGATCTCATCGGATATGGGTCGTGCCTAGTGTTGTGACCCATTGGCGTTTAGATACTCTGACTCATCATTTCCCTCATCGAGGAATCGGTCAAAGGCTGCACTGACTCTCCTGACTGTATTATTGAACTTGCGATCCGCTCTTTTACTTTTTCCAGCCTGACTACCCTTCAGGCATGTTTTGTGAGGCTGTCTCGAAGGCACTGATGGAGTTATATTATGGTTTGTTGCCGTCTTAAGAGTGGAAAAGGCTTCTGACAGTTTATTGACACTTCGATCAAGGCTATCTATCCTTCGACTCAAACGAGATTCTTTATTTGTATTCTTTACTCTTGTCTCGTGGTCCGGAACTTTTCGCAAGCATCTGACTTCCTGTTCGGGTGTTCCATGAACTGCCTGACTGGCTTGTTGATACCATTTTACTTGGTCCACTGCTTCTACCATAGACAGGGGTCTTTGACTGATGGCATGAAAACCAGCTTCTTTGTCGTGACAGCCTTGGCAAAACCGCATGATCGCTTGTTTTTCTATTTGTTGGTCTGTAAGATCCGGATATGCTTTCGTGATCATTTGTAGAATCCGATCACTCCATTCCACAACTGTCTCATGTGGACCTTGAATGGCACTGTTGGCATACAGTTGCATTGTCTCCGGGATCTCCTTCCTGTCAAATCTTTTTGCCATGCGGTGCACCACATCAAAATAGTCAATGTTGGGATCCCTTTCTACCAGCCGGGTGTAGAATTCGCTGGCTTTTCCCTCTAATATCCAGGACAGTACATCTCGTCTCTCCATTGCGTTCCATTCTTCATTATCCGCATATGTGGAAAACTTTGTTATGAATGCCAGCCAATCACTGTTTCCATCATAGCTGATCATTGTTGGGTAGTTGAGGGAACGGTTAGAGGGTTTCTCTGACAAGGGGTGAACTCTTGGGAACATCAATGTGTTAGGTCCACCGCTGCAACTCTGCAACCATTCGGAACACCTATAATCCTCTGTGGGTTGGGTCCAAGATGGCTTGTCAGATTCAGTATTGTTCATGTGATATGGATCCCGATAAATTGCATCTGACTCTGGTGAATAAAGCTGACTTGATGCTATTCCTTGCATAGGTCTCAGTCGGTCAAAACTAGGTGACGCATATGCCTGATATTGTCGTCTGTACACTGGTGGGTATCTAAGATTATGGCCAAATTGGTCCTCTGTATATAAAGCAGGGCGTTGGCCTTCACAGGTTATTTCCCGATGCTGCGGTTGCTCCAGTTGGTCACTCGCGGGAAGTGACACAAGAATCTGTGTTTGCTTATTGTCGTTTACATCAGCATTGTCTTTACCATTTGATGATGGTTCTGTTTCCTGTGATAGTTGTGTACGGTTTCCAGAGTCTTGACTATGTTCAGTGCTCTTCCTGGTAAATGGCTGGTTTGGCATAAATGGACTAAAGTCGACTCTACTCATGGCGACAGGCAGGTCTTTTATTCCGAGAGTTGAGAACATCTCAGGGGTAATATTGCCGCAGTAGGTTCTGATGATTATAATATTTTCGGCTATTTCATGATCAACCCCTGGAATCATTTCCATTTCGCGCACTGAACAACGATTGATGGTAATTCGCTCCATGCTGTGTTTTCAAATCAGTCAATTCTTTTCACGAAGAGGTAGCTGAACTCGACAAACTTTTGTTTGTGGTCTCGTGCTATGATAAAGTTCCTGGTTGTCTGGCACTATAATATGTTTCTGTCTGATGAGGACACTTAAATCTTATAGATTGTGGTCCCGCACTTATCTGAACTATGATGACTGATTCATGGAGTCTTATTTTGGTCTTGGTGCTAGTGATCCTAAGCTTAACCTGCTGTTACTAGCCCTACACTCTATCCCCACCAAATTTTCTTTTTTTTCAAAAGGGAAAGGCTGTGGCTAATAGGCTGTAATTGTCAAGAAACACACACACGCTCAAGGCAAGTGGTCTCCTGAGTAAAGAGTAACTATGAATCTAATTGGTCAGAAAGACACACGCAAATTCCAAGATTATCGGTCTCTCTGGGGGCTTATTTACTATGTAATAGTGGTTTATCCAGTTGACGACAAAACTGGGAACCCGCAGTTGATGTTGTAGTATATGAATGTCGTGTCCGGTGTATGTTGTGTCCGAAATAGACGCCAGAAGATCTCGCTTAACTCGAGGTTTGCGGTCTAATGGGATCTGCTTTTGTTGATTTCAAGTTGATAGACCGGGAATCTTGTTATATTTTTAATATACAAGTCGGTCTAAGCTGCTATGCTGTAACTTGAAATGCATGTTAATCAATATAATACATAATGTTAGGGGATTGTTAGTAAATCGGAACCCCTTACCAAAAATAACCAGGATCTGTGAAAGGGTTAGTTTCATTAATTCATTTTATTATAGAATTCTACTATTCAGATTTACTAAGTATTTATTTGATAAAGATGAAAGTCCTCAAATAAATCCTAAATGTAAATTGAGCTAGATACTTTGAAATTCAAGAAGTTGTCAATTGAAATTCAGAAAATGAACATTAAGACAAGTTTAAAATTCAAGATATTTTCATTACTCTCAATAAAAGCTAAATTCCAAAAGTAACCCTATGCAGATGACAAACTTGTATTAAAGTCATCAACAATTGAAGAAAGGATAATCTAATATTTAAGATTTGCTTGATAATTATTCACTGCAGCTTAATAAAATATAGTCTAAATCCAAGGTAAAATGAGTACAGTAATTGAAGTATATAGCTGTATTTCTGCAATTTATTATTTCATTATTGGATTTATTACTCTATTAAACTATTGTGACATGTTATGAAATATGAATACATGTATTGAAGGAACTGATCTGTAAATTAAATCATGAAATGAAAATGAGTAGACATAAGCATAGAATAATAAAGCTTGTTTTATTATATGTTGTTTTATTAGATTGGTTTGTTTTATTATTCCAGCCTATGTTTATTATTCTATTACTGACTATAGCTCAATAAAATATTGTATAAATCCATGGTTTAATCCAAAGAAAATGACTACAGCAATTAGAGTATAAATGTCAGCTGTATTTTTGTAATTTATTATTTTATTATTGGATTTATTATTTTATTAAACTATCATGAGCCAGTGTGATGTAAGACAGTAAGAATAATGGATGTGGCAGTCCAGTAATTCTTCAATTGTAACCTGACAAGGCACTCTTAAGATGTTTTTATTCTTTCTTTTATTTTGTATTTTATTATTCAAATTATCTTTATTATTGCCTTGTGTAATAATATAAAGTCATATCAACTGTGTATAAATCAATTCACAAACCCTGTGTTAGCCAAAAACACATTTTAAGAATCCCTAAAGTTAAGAATAGAATTTAAGAATAAGAATGGACTTGAGACTAGAAATTAGAATAGTGGTTTAGAACAATTTCAGATTCGCCAAACTTTCTTTCCATTCTTCTTTTTTTTTTTTTTTTTTTTTTCAATTTGAAATGCCCAAAGAGAAAATTTGTCACCATCAAATACAATTATCAATGAGCGGTGAGGGGTCCCGAGGAATCAAAAAGCAAGAACGAGTGAACAACTTTTTGATAACATCAGCGTTAGCAACAAAAAATCGCTTCTTTTTGCAAAATTTCATTTACTTTCGCGTTTTCGGGACGTTTCCGGCTGTCAAAATTATATTTCCGGTGACCTCGTTTCGCCTCCGTCAATCCCCGGGTGGTTTCGTAGCTAAGTACGAAACCGACCGGGGAAGGCCGAACGCTCAGTGGAAATTTTCCAGTCACGTGAGAAAAGCGCGGGAAACTGCATGGGCAAGATGCCGGAAATTAATCCTTTCCCAAAATGGCGTCGTTCAAACTGAAAAATTTCTGACTGGCCAAACGTAAAAATTTGTCGTCCGTAAGCCGTAACTCCGAGATCGATAAAAACATTACCAAGTCGAGGATCGTGATTTTGTCCATTAACAAACAAAGCAAATCGGGCAAAATGACGAGCCATTCCACCGAGAATGCAGTGGAAACACGACGAAGTGAAGCGAGTTTTTGTCACGGTTCAATCAGTCGTATTTATATCTCGGTCAAGGTCTCTTTACGTCAAATACTCCATTTCCTCCCCGGCAAATCAAGTAAATGATGCAAAGAAACAGGTGAATTGACACAACCGTAAGGAAGTTCCCAGCCTCGATGGGGCTTGCTCCGACTTTTCGAGAGCTGGCAACCTGCAATTTGAGTTATGGAAATTCCCAAGTTGTTGCGATTCAACGGGTTCGCGTCTGCGACAACGCCAATATTGTCAAAAATGCACATGGAACTGGTCTTACCTTTGGACAGCTCTCCAGCTCTCTCGCCTCGGGTTCGACCAGGCCGCCGTGCAGCGACAATGCTGACAAATACTTCCACTAGTAGGCAAACATGTCTGGTCTCTTGGAAGTATACTCGTTGAATGCCGGTATTGGGCAAGGGGTCTAGTCTATTACGTCACGGGTCAGTGACGTCACTTATGGCTATTAATAGTAACAGGGGATTTCCACAACAGCAGTTTCTTCTTGTGTCTCAAGTTTTTCCAAGCCTTTTCTATCAGGGACATCAAAACCTGGTCTTGTTTGGGAAAGTGTTAAGAATCTAACGTTGACACCCTTGGGCAGAACAAGATCAATTTACTTCTTTTTAAAGAAAAACCTGGTTTACACCTCCCCAAATAGAAAATGCTATGGAAAACGGTCTAGGCAAAATACTGATAATTGGCATTTCGTCGGTGTAAATGCAAAACCTCGTATGTCGGTTCTAGCGATTTTCAAAGTACAAACTTGTGTGTCCAGTTTAGACAATTCTTGCAGGTTTTGAGATATTTTTACCAATCAGTATCAATGATACATTATTTATGAATAATATTTCCAAATTTCAAGTAAAACATTTCAGTTTGGGAAAAGTTATTTCACTTTATTCCCTCCCCTTAACAATTTTCCGAAAACGAGATACGAGGTTTTGCATTTACAAAGACGATTGGCTCCTTTTTCCATTTCCTGTGCCATATCAGAGCTACAGATAAGAGGGTTGATGACTTTTCAAAATACAGTAGTTCTTTTAACCCTTTCCCAAACAAGACCTGGTTTTGAGGTCCCTAATAGAAAAGTCTTGGGAAAACATTGAAAGGGACATTTCATTCCGATTTCAATTTTTTAAAGTATGTCTTGATGCCAAGATTGGGTATTCTAATGAGTATAAATACTATTAGTTTTTTTTAAGTTGTTGCCAGTAAGCGAGATACACGCATTTAAAGTTGACACATAATCGATAAATTGCATATAAATCCGAACTGTTGTCCACAACAATTTATTCAATTTTAACACAAAAATATAAATTTCTCGTAAACGGTGCAATATTTTGGCTTGAAATTTTCAGACTTTTCATAAGGAAATATGCTCTTTCAGATAAAAATAAAAGTAATATTTATGACAAAAAATTCTGAAATGTCACTTTAAAACAAAAGAAGAAACTGCTGATAAACAGCAGTTTCTCCTTTAATTTGTCTCAATATTTTCTATGCCATATTCTACACAAATCCTATCTTAAATAACATCCATTTTGTCATTTGTGGCAGTTTTTGAAGTGGATCACTGTAAAATTTTGCCGTTTGGTAAAGGGTTTAATATCTTTCATCAACCCGTATACTGTGGGTACTCGACAATGTAAATGAGAGCCCTCAACATGGGATTTGAAATAACAAATTTAGAATGCTTTCACCCCCTCTTATCTTTAGCTCTACAGCTTGAATCAGATATTGTGGTAATAGAAATGGTCAGGAATCCATGGTCAGGTGCTCCAGTTGCCAGGATATGACCATAACAGTCAAAGGTGCTTTAGTGGCATGAAACCCCATTGTATCGTTCAATTTGTCGTTTGGAAAAGAGTTGATTCACTTTTACATGCAGGGGTTTTTTTTACTAAGAAATTGGGGCCGAATTTCGGCCCCTTCCCCTCTGGGAATTTTTCCCCTAAATTGTAATTTTCCCCCCATAAATCAATGTTCAAACCTTTATAATGTTCTCCCATGGGAGTATTTATGTTAACAATCAAAGATCTTTAGTTTATAAGCTTTTAAGGTATACGACCCATCAATAGAATCAGAAAGATACATAAGTAACTATATATATTTAAAATCAGCATGGTATCCCGCATCTAATTGCCAATTTTTATCAACTTTGATCGTTTCGTTAGTGAAATTTTGATTATTTTATATCTTGCATCAGGGTCATACAAAATCATGAAATGCCAAACACCCCAAGTGAGATTTTAAACACAAAAACTGCACGATTAAAAGCAATAACCACAAGTGTTTGCATCTAATCAATAGCTTATATTATCCCCAACAATGGACTAACAAGTAAATAAATAATAACCAGCAACAAAATATTTATTTTTGCTTTTGTAATACATGGCTACCATATTTTCGACAGGCTTTTTGGACGAATCTGAAACAATAGTCAATTTTAAATAACATTAATTCCAATGATATATCAAAATGCATGGCACAAAAGGAAGATCATAATTTTCCTGTGTGTATACTCTTTCAAATAAAGTAAAAGTTAAACAGTTTCGCCGTACACAAGTTTAAAAAAATCACTTTGACTAATACACCCCCTTTTTTACCACCGCCCAATTTCTTAAGGAAAATGGCACTCTTTGTTCAATATACTTAAATAAATTGTTCCATGCGAATTTTACATTTTTTTTATTGTTTGTATTGGAATATTTATGTAATAGTAAATGTTACTATTAAAAAACATATATATAAACAAAAATGTTTATGAAACAAGAGTTGTCAGTGGACAGGATAGCTCAACGAAAAAGTGTTGGATTGTGAAATTTCATAGGATGAAAAGAATAAAAAGTCTACCCAAATAGAAACTTGAAAGGGTAATGAATCTTTACCCAGTCTTTATCCTTAATAAGGAATATATACATGTCTGACTACAAGCATGTGTGCAAAGTTCCAATGCTTTAACAATGGTAGAAATAAAAATGTTACAAGTACATAATATCTACATGTAAATCGTTAGCCAAACATGCCTATGTCGAAAATTGTTAAAATGCCCCAGAAATTTGTGTGTCTGAGTGTGAGTTGAGGACGGTAATATCATCACAAGAAACATTTTGAAAAAAGAAATAAAGCCAGGAATGTTGTAGAAAGATAGGTCTCTGCCAAAACTATGTCTTGTTTGGGAAAGGGTTAGGTGAACAAGCAACTTTCGAATATCAGTTTTCTGATGTCATGTTTGAATCATGTTTGCTGCCTTATTAGTAGCTAAAGAAATGGAAAAGACGAGACAGAAACACAAAAATATATAATCAAATAGTAATTCTACAGAGAAAATAATTACAACTGCTTGTATCAGTATTTGCTTCTTTTCTCTCACTGGTTTCTTTTTTCATGCAAACTTAGCGTAGGGAAAGCATCAGTTGGTCTTATCTTGTGTCTAGTTGTTTGGGAAAGGATCAAACAGAAAGAAATGGTAAAGGTCAAGCTTACCTTTTCCCAAAGAAAAAGCCCAAATTACGGTAAACAAAGTGACAAGTTATGGAACGAAATATTCATGGTGCGAATCAACCTCCAAATAGTGACATATTACGTCAGAGGTACGTAATTCTGATTCAGGGGAGATCACTGGGTGCGCTGTAGTTGTTGATTTTGCAAAGGGATGTCATTCTAAATGCTAGAATATTTTGATTTTTTTTCGTCTTTTGTTGTTTAATTTGACGTTTTTATAAATTCATCGGCTGGGATTCGTTGTAGAAACTGTTCGTTTAAATTCAAATCTAATGTAGAAGTCTCTTTACAAAAAATGTTTTGAAAAATCTCCGTAAATCCGAACATGCTCGATTATTTCCGTTGTTGCGGAAACAGCCGACATTACACGAATCATTTAGAGCTAATGATGGGTCGTATTCCTTAAATTGCTTTCAAAATCTGTTTTCTTTGTGTCTTGTAACATATTTTAAAGCTTTTTCAGTATTCAAGCAAAAAACATGCTTGTAAAGTTTTCCCCTAAATCAGCTCATTTGTCGCATTTTTCCCCAAATTAAGGGCCCCGGGCCCCTTCCCCTAACTATAAAAAGAACCCCTGACATGATGCAACACTTTTATTCAACTGTTTGTATGAGCTTCTTATGTCAAAATTTAATGATATTGTAAATACATGTATGCATTACTGTATTTGCTAACATTCGTTCCTTGATCTTTCAATTTTAGCCCTAGAAATAATATCAGCCAGGATCTTGTAAAAAGGCATGTTATGGGATCCGACACAGTTTGATGCTATAGCATCTGAGACAAGCTCATCACAGACATATGATATATTCGCTTTTCAACAAAAACCTTGTAACTGCAGATTGTGTTAAGCTGCAGTTAAGAGGTTTTTAGCTCGACTTTTCGAAGAAAATGAGAGCTTATACTGTCATCTGGGCGTCGGCGTTGGTGTTGCAACAAAGGTTAAAGTTTTTTCAAAAATCAATAACTTCCATACTATCAAAGGGATTCAACCCAAACTTGGAATACTTATTCACCATCACACCCTCTACCTTACTACCAGGGCCCATGACCCTGGCTCCACTATATTTGGAGTTATGCCCCCTTTATACTAAGCAACTTAGAAAGTCGAGCGTGCTGTCTTCGGACAGCTCTTGTTGTAGAAAGCAACTATATGTGTATCTTTAGATATAATGTTTTGGAGGAAAAGCAAGAGAAATATTAGGAATCCATGATAGGTCCTCCAGATGCTATGGGGCCGCGACCATAACACAATTTGTAGGCATCAGACTCTCATTTGTTAGGTCCCAGGTTAGATCCCTTGCTGTAGCAAACATCTTTTCACCCTTGTCTTGTAGCAATTGTTTAATAATCATTAACCTGGGCTAGCAGCTGGAGGTTACTGTATGAGAAATGACAGGAATCCATGGTTAGGTAATTCAACCACTTAAATATGACCATAGCAACTGAAAGAGGTGTTAAATTCCAATCAATGAATCAACCAGATGCCTTGGTGTGACTGAAAGTTTGTGGAAAGCTTTTGAAACCACTTCCCCAAGATGGCCTTGTTTTGGCATTCCTGATAGAAATTCTTTGAGTAAATATTAGAGAAAAGAAGAAATTGCTGATAATGAGCAATAATTATTGCTCTTTTTCCCACAGTGTTTTCTGTACTACATATTATACACTCTTATTTTCTACTTTTGATTTTATCCATTTTGTTTGTTTTTGCAACTTCTTCCATGTTTTTGCAACTTCTTTCAAATTTAGACTGATCTTAACTTTTGCCTTAAGGGAAGGGTTAAAAATCAAACCAGATCATTCACCTGTGAAGACACAATAGAACATTGAGTGACAGAGTCCCGGCCTACCAATGACCAATAATTTTCACAGTGAGGAATCATGTTTCACAACAATCGCAGAAATTTGTCAATGATTTTATTAACACATGACCAATTTGAATTTGGTCTAAAACAGGGAAAGTGCAAAAACATCAGGAATTAGTTGGATGTGGTAGAAATATTGAAAATTAATGACCAACCAAAATTTTTTCTTATCATCAATTAGACTACTTTTCTATCAGATGATTTTCAAACGATCATCACATGCAGCTAATCCCTGACGCGTTTCCATCTTTTCTGCCTCAAATCTTTTTCAAATGTGTCTTATATTAATCTAATAGAATTATTGAAAACTATCGAAAATGTTGTGACACATGATTCCCCGCCATGAACCATAGCCATCACCTGAAAGTTTACTTTTCAAACCTAACTAGGAAAGAAAAGGGAGATAACCAGAATGCATCATGTGTGTATGCCTTGATGGGATTCTCCCCCTTTGTCAGTGAAATTAATTAGATTTTCCCCTCTCTTTGAAACACTGTATGTCCCCAATAGAAAAGGATATGGAAACATTGAGACAAAAGAAGAAAATGCTGATAACCACTCAAACCAGCATTTTCTTCTTTTTCCACCATATTTTATATGCTGTATTGTACACAAATCATCGCCTGTAGTTCTAGTTTTCACATTGGACCTGTCCAAACTTTTGTTCTGTGGGAAAGGGTCACTGTTGTGAGGGCCCTGCTTGATTAAACTCTCGCCAACAACTTTCATGGTGTAATCTTCATCATCTTTTTTAATACTTGACCAATTTGAATTCGGTTTGAAACAGAGAAGGTGGGAAAATGCCAGGAATAAGCTTAAAGTGACATTTCACGATTATTTTTACATAAATTTTACTTTTATTCTATCTGAAAGAGCATGTTTCCTTATGGAAATTCTGAAAATTTCAAGCCAATATATTTAACCGTTTACAAGAAATATATACTTTTGTGCTGGAATCAAACAAATTGTTGTGGACAACAGTTCAGATTTATATAGAATTTGTCATTTCTGTCTCAACTTTAAAGGAGTATTTTTCACTTATAAATAACAACTTCAAAAAACTGATAGCATTTCGACGCATTAGAATAAACAATCTTTGCATCAAGACATACTTTTAAAAAATGAAATAAATGTGAAATGTCACTTTAACGTGTTAGATTTTGGAAATATCAACTGATCAAAAAGTTCTTGAAGATAAACCAAATTTTGGGTTTATCTTCAATAACTTTTTTATCTGTTGATTTTTCAAAAATCAACCACGTCCATCTAATGCATGACGTCTGTCCTTATTCTCTGCTTCAAACCGAATTCAAACAGGTCCTGTATTTACAAATTTATTGAAGATTTTCGGGAAATATTTTATCATGTGATTATCCACAGTGACTTTGCAGATGACAAAAGTTAAAATGGGCCAAAGGTTAGGATTGTGACTTAAAAGTGTTTGGATTAAATGGAGTTTTATATCCCATCCAACAGCTAGATCTGGGTCATATTGAGACAGGACCTAGTTTTAGTCTCATCCAAAAGACTAAAACGTATACTAGGAAATATTGAGTGTTAATAATGACTAAACAAAGAGGAAAAAAGGACCCAAGGAAAGTTCTTTGATAAGCAGTATTTGGTCATTTTGTCCCGATTTTTTAGCTCACCTGAGTACACAAAGTGCTTTAGGTGAGGTATTGTGATCGGACATTGTCCGGCGTCAGTCTGTCCGTCCGTACACAATTATAAATAAATCTTCTCCTCCTAAAGTACTGGGCAGAATTGGATAAAAGGGGGTGTCTCAAATCTGCCCACGCATGAATTTTCTTTTAATTCTGCATGGTGATAAAGGACCATATACAAGCTATGAAAATGCATTTAGTTTCTTAGATAATCCAAACTGGATTCCAAAAAGCCACCTTGACTTATTCCCACTATGACACGAAATATGGCCCCTTTTTCATGTGTCCCAAAACTTTAGTTTTGTGTATTTTCAAGATCTGTCAATTGAATTTGATCCGAGACACATAAGGCATTACATTCATACCAGAAAAGGTATTTGAGGAAATTATTATGAATGTTTTTATTGAATTAATCGTGAAAAAATACATATTTTTCAGCAAAATTTTGAAAAAGAGTAAAATTGAATTCCAAAGTTAAGTATGTTGGGGTCTTTGTCAAGATTCCATATCATCACAAAAACATGCTACATATTTCCTCTTACTTTGAGCCAAATTATATAGAAATCCGAAACCGGTAACAATGTCATATATTACATATTATTGAGTAAGGTGATGTTTTGGTCCAAAACTTGTATTCAGTAAAAATTTGATTGTGCTCCTAAAAACATTTTTATATTCAGTAAAATCAACTATAGCATACAGTACAAACCTACAGCAATATTTATGCCCAAAAAACTCATTGGAAAAAACATAGAATTAATATAAATATTACTTTTATTTACAAAATTACACATATGGAAGCCAAGATAGGCATACATATACACATTGCAAGTTTTCTTTACTATTTGGTCACATTGTCAATGTACCATTTTTAGTGAGACTATGACATGCAATAAATATCAAGCCAAATGTTATGAAATTGAAAAGACGCTTAGAACCGGTACGGTAAAGCATCAAACGGTGCCCTTCCGGGAAACCAATACATAACCAATTTTTTTGTTCTTAGCGCCCCTAATGAACTAACATGATATGGAAGGCCCCCTATGATTCAGTAAAAGACTGTTACGGCATTATATCTTTTCAGTTACACAGTTGAAATTGTGCTTGTTTATTTCAAAACGTGGCCCTATTGGGATAAAACAGGGTGCAATTATTTCCTCAAATTATTTTTCTGACTATAGCTTAACCTGTATTGATACACAATTTATACACATTTCAATGATGTCATATGTTAACATGTTGTTTAGCCATCAATAGCCCTTAATAGTCACATGGGAGCTGGATTATCTGTTTCTGATGCATTACAACAATATTTTCACTTTTGCACAATTGTCAAATGCCATCAGAGAAATCGATGCTTTTTAGCTCCACTGGCCGAAGGCCAGCGGGGCTTATGTCATGGCCCTGTGTCCGTCGTGCGTGCGTCCGTCCGTCCGTGCGTCTGTGCGTCCGTCCGTGCGTCAACAATTTTCAAACATCTTCTTCTCCAAAACTACTGGACCAATTTCAACCAAACTTCACATGAATCATCCTTGCATGAATCTCTACCAAATTCCTTCAAAAGAATAAAATCTGTGCTGAACTTGAATTTTAATTATTTTAATTGAATTAAATTTTCGAAAAAATCTTTAAAAATTCTTCTTCTCCAAAACTACTGGACCAATTTTAACCAAACTTCACAGAAATCTTCCTTGCATGAATCTCTACCAAGTTCCTTCAAAAGAATAAAATCCGTGCAGAACTTGAATTTTAATTAATTTAATTGATTTAAATTTTCGAAAAAATCTTTAAAAAATTCTTCTTCTCCAAAACTACTGGACCAATTTCAACCAAACTTCATAGAAATCTTCCTTGCATGAATCTCTACCAACTTCCTTAAAAAGAATAAAATCCGTGCAGAACTTGAATTTTAATTAATTTAATTAATTTAAATTTTCGAAAAATCTTTAAAAATTCTTCTTCTCTAAAACTACTGGACCAATTTCAACCAAACTTCACAGAAATGTTCCTTGCATAAATCTCTACCAAATTCCTTCAAAAGAATAAAATCCGTGCAGAACTTTAATTTTAATTAATTTAATTAATTTAAATTTTCGAAAAATCTTTAAAAATTCTTCTTCTCTAAAACTACTGGACCAATTTCAACCAAACTTCACGGAAATATTCCTTGTATGAATCTATTCTTAATTCCTTCAAAAAGATAAATTCTGTGTATAACTTAAATTTTAATTAATTCAATTAAATTGAATTTATGAAAAATCTTTAAAAATTCTTCTCCTCCAAAACTACTGAACCAATTTCAACCAAACTTTACAGAAATGTTCCTTGCATGAATCTCTTCTTAATTCCTTCAAAAGAAAATAAATTCTGTGTAGAACTTAAATTTTGATTAATTAAATTTAATTAATTTTTCGAAAAATCTTCTTTTCCAAAACTACGGGACCAATTTTAACCAAACTTCACATGAATCTTCCTTGTATGAATCTCCTCTAAATTCCTTAAAAAAAAAATTTCCGTGTAGAACTTAAATTTTAATGAATTTGATTAAATTGAATTTTTGAAAAATTGTTAAACAATCTTCTTCTCCAAAACTACAGGACCAATTTCAACCAAACTTCACAGGAATCTTCCTTGCATGAATCTCTTCCAAATTCCTTCACGATCGGATGAAAAGCTTGGCCGCTGTGCGATATATGAAACATAGTGTAATTTTAAGAAAGTTTTAAAAACATTTCTGCTCCTTAATCTTTTATTGGATTTCATTCTTGTGTAGCATGAATCTTCTTTGGATAGCCCTCTATTGTATTCCTTGAAGAAGTTCGTAGTCTAAAAGCCAGTGGAGCGATACATGGCCATCTTAGCCCTCTTGTTCTTATTTGCTTTCTCATGTTTCAAAAGATCTATTAATAACTCTTGCTGTTAGCTTTCATGAATCACGGCTGACTTGAATAATTTAAAATGATTTTTACAGAAAATGTTCTCTCTTTTTTGTAAAGTATGTACACCTGGGACAAGATCTAATGTGGCCCTGGGCAAAAATATTGTAACCAACTTTGAAGTCTACCCCTTAGCAAACTTACATACAAAATTTAAAACCTCATGGCTGTGTAAAGCTTTACAAAAAGAGCTTATTTTTATTATATGAAATGTTTCCCCTTTTATGCTGCCACAGCAACAAAAGTTTATGGCAAAAAGAAATTCTAATACACAGAGTTGTACTCCTTTTACCCAAGGATACTTTTTATCAAGTTTCAAAAAGATTTACATATTAGATTGGGAGAAAAAATAATTTTTGAGAAAATGTCAACAGACAGACAGCCACACGGACAGATGACAGGAAATAACCGAAAAAATGCATTACGTCTTGATTTATCCTCAGGTAAACTAAAATAACCAAAAAAGTAAACAAAACATTTGAAAAAAAGTCATTTTTAAAAAATCTTAATTTTGTCCATTCTTGGAAATGTGCACTATTCAGGGGGAAATTCCAAAAGCAACATTTTACCGGTTTTATTTTTTCTCGATATTTCACGATCAGCATCAGTATATTTGTGCGCAACTTTTACATAATTTTCAAATCTTGACAAAAACTGGAACAAAGAAAATTTTTGAACAGAATTTGCTTAAAATATTTAAAAACAATGAATTTTTGGGTTACCCCCTTACATCAATTGATATAAAACATTTTTTTTTGTACATAATTATATATATTTTAGTTTCATACATGATCACGGACTACTGGGCATTATTTTTAAAATAAATTACGCGATGAAACTAACAACCAGAACGCTTGCACACTGTTTGAATCAGGACACCCTCTTTTTTCATGGTGAAAACTTAAAATTCCGAGAAAATTGTTTTCTGGAATGTGCAATTTGAAACATTTCATGAATATGAACCGTTATCTAGTGTACTAACTTCACGCCAAATTTCAATAAATTCCGAGCGTGGGCAGATTCCCATGTTATTTTTCCTATTCGTAAGACACCCCCTTTCACAGATATGATCCTTGGGTCATCCTACTTCAAAGAATTGACATCGGGGTCAGAAAGGGGTAAAAAAGTAGGTAACTAGGTCAAATCTTATTTTTGCTCTAGCTTTCTAGAATGGGTAAATAGTTATAGATTATACAAAAGTTGGTTTTGTTTCTGTTAGAAATAGTGGTGGTTTGGGTCTATTTTTCGGCTAGAGTGACTGGCCTATTACTACCAGATATCATACAATGAATTCAGATTTTGGTGCAAATGGGTCTGGGAGCTGTTAATTATAGTGTCGCATATAGAACTAGCTTATTTTCTTGATTTACTTCCAGATTTCATACTCTTAATCCAGATTTTGGTGCAAATAGGCCTGTGCGCTGTTAATCAGTGTCGCATATCTATAGAATAGCTTATTTTGTTGATTTACTACCGGGTATCATATTCTGAATCCAGATTTTGTTGCATATGGATCTGGGAGCTGTTAATCAGTGTCGCCTATAAAATTAGATTATTTTGTTGATTTACTACAGGGATTTTGTTACCTGCGAGTCCCGAGTCCCTGACTCACAATTTTTTCTCAGGACTCATTGATAAATATTTAGTGAGTCCCAGAATTCTAACATTTTCTATATGTAATCAACATTGTCTTACAAAGACTCATATGTTTCAATATTGGACTCATTGTTTTGGGAACCAGTGGGTCCCAGGACTCTTCCGCATAAATTTGTAACAAAATCACTGTACTATCAGATATCATACTCTGGATCTAGATTTTGATGGAATTTGGCATGAGAGCTGTTACTTAGTGTCACCTAGAGACTAGCTTATTTTGAAGATTTACTACCAGATATTATACTCTGAATCCAGATTTCGGTGCATATGGCCCTGGGGACTGTTAATTAATGTCGTCTATAAAACTAGCTTATTTTGTTGAATTACTATTAGATTTCATACTCTGAATACAGATTTTGAAACAAATCGGCCTGGGAGCTATTCATTATACATGTAATGTCGCCAATAGAACTAGCTTATTTTGTTGATTTACTACCAGATATCATATTCTGAATCCAGAGTTTGGTGCAAATGGTCCTGAGAGCGGTTAAATAGTGTCGCATATAAAATTAGCTTATTTTGTTAATTTTCTACCAGATTTCATCCTCTGAATCCAGATTTTGGTGCAAATGGGCGTGGGAGCTCTTAATAAGTGTTGCCTTTATACATGTAGAACTAGCTTATTGTATTGATTTACCACCAGATATCATACTCTGAATCCAGATTTTGGTACAAATGGGCATGAAGGCTGTTAATCAGTATCACCTTTAGAACTTGCTTATCTTGATGATTTCCTACCAGATATCATACTCTGAATACCTGTAGATTTTTGTGCAAATGGGCCTGGGAGCTGTTAATCAGTGTCGCCTATAGAACTAACTTATTTTGTTGATTTACTACCAGAATTCATACTCTGAAGCCAGATTTTTGTGCATATGGCCTAAGAGCTCTTAATCATTGTCGCCTATAGAACTAGTTTATTTTGTTGACTTTCTACCAGATTTCAAACTCTGAATCCAGATTTTGGTGCAAATTGGCGTTGGAGCTGTCATTCAATGTCGCCTATGGAAGTAGCTTATTTTGTTGAATTACTATTAGATATCATATTCTGAATCCAGATTTTGGTGCAAATGGGCCTGGAAGCTGTTAATCAATATTTCTTATTATTATTATTATGCACCCTTTCGAAGAAAATGGGGGTATATTGCTTTGCAAGTGTCAGTCGGTCCGAAGGTCTGTCGGTCGGTCCGTAGGTCAGTCAGTCTGTCCGTAGACCAAACCTTGTCCGGAGCATAACTCGAAAAGTATTAAAGGTAGAATCATGAAACTCATAGGTAGATAGATCTTATTATGGAGAGGTGCAGTGCACAAGAACTGTAACTCTGCCAATCAAATTTTTTGAGTTATTGCCCTTTGTTGATTTTATAACTTGATTCTTGTCCGGAGCATAACTCAAAAAGTATGTAAGGTACAATCATGAAACTTTACAGGTGGATAGATCTCATTATGGAGAGGTGCTGTGCACAAAAACTGTAACTCTGCTGATCAAATTTTTTGAGTTATTGCCCTTTGTTGATTTTCAAACTTGATTCTTTTCCGGAGCATAGCTCAAAAACTATGTTAGGTAGAATCATGAAACTTTACAGGTGAATAGATCTTATTATGGAGAGGTGCAGTGCACAAGAACCGTAACTCTGTTGATCATATTTTTGGAGTTATTGCCCTTTGTTGATTTTCAAACTTGATTATTGTCTGAAGCATAACTCAAAAAGTATGTAAGGTAGAATCATGAAACTTTACAGGTGGATAGATCTCATTATGGAGAGGTGCAGTGCTCAAGAACCGTAACTCTTCCGATCAAATTTTCTGAGTTATTGCCCTTTGTTGATTTTATAACTTGATTCTTGTCCGGAGCACAACTCAAAAAATATGTAAGTTAGAATCATGAAACTTTAAAGGTGAATAGATTTCATTATGGAGAGGTGCTGTGCACAAGAACTGTAACTCTGCCAATCAAATTCTTGGAGTTATTGCCCTTTGTTGATTTTTACTCTTAATTCTTAACCTTGGATATATCTCATGTCCTTTTACACATACAGCCTTGATATCTCACACATAGATACCTCCTATCAACATCGTTCACATTTAACCATGACCTTGGACCTTGTGACCTTGACCTTGTGACCTTGACCTTGGAGTTTGACCTACTTTAAAAAAAATTAAACCGGGCATATACATGTATCTCATGACCTATTACACATACAGTCTTGATATTTCACACATGGACACCTCCTACCAAGACCTTTCACAATTGACCATGACCTTGGACCTTGTGACCTTGACCCTGGAGTTTGACCTACTTTTTAAAAACTTTAACCTGGCCGATATATCATGTCCTTTTACACATACAGCCTTGATATTTGACACATGGAAACCACCATCCAAGACCTATCACATATGACTATGACCTTGGAACTTGTGACCCTGACCTTGGACTTTGACCTACTTCTATGATACAATAACCTGGCCTATATTTCATGTCATTTTACACATACAGCCTTGATATTTGACACATGGACACCTACGACCAAGACCTTTCACATTTGACCATGACCTTGTGACCTTGACCTTGGTGTTTGACCTACTTCTATAATACATTAACCTGGCCTATATTTCATGTCATTTTACACATACAGCCTTGATATTTCACTCGTGGTCACTTCCAACCAAGACCTTTCACATTTGACCTTGACCTTGGCATTTGGCCTACTTTTAAAAACTTTAACCTGGCCTATATTTCATTTTACTTTTATGTATACAGCCTTGATATTTCACACATAGACACCTCCTACCAAGATCTTTCATATTTGACCATGACCTTGGACCTTGTTAACTTGACCTTGGACTTTGACCTACATCAAATGTACGCCCTTGATGGGGCATATATGTTTTACAAACATCTCTTGTTATACATAGACACATCTTACCAAGACCTTTCTCATTTGACCATGACCTTGGACCTTGTGACCTTGACCTTTGCCTTTGACCTACTCTAAAAAAACTTTAACCTAGCTGATATATCAATTCCTTTTACACATACAGCCTTGATATTTGACACATGGACACCTACGACCAAGACCTTTCACATTTAACCATGACCTTGGACCTTGTGACCTTGACCTTTGTGTTTGACCTACTTTAATAATACATTAACCTGGCCTATATTTAATGTCATTTTACATATACAGCCTTGATATTTCACACATGGTCACTTCCAACAAAGATATTTCACTTTTGACCATGACCTTGGACCTTGACCTTGGAGTTTGACCTACCGGTACTTTTAAAAAACTTAAACTAGGCCTATATCTCATGTCCTATTACCTATACAGTCTCAATATTTTACACATGGACACCTCCTACCAAGACCTTTCACATTTGACCATGACCTTGGCCTGCGTGACCTTGACCTTTGATTTTTACATCCTTTTAGAAATCTTTAACCTAGCCTTTATCTTATGTCCTTTTACACCTATAGCCTATATATTTCACACATAGACACCTCCTACCAAGACCTTTCACATTTGACCATGACCTTGAATATTGCAACCTTGACCTTGGAGTTTGACCTACGTTTAAAAAGACTGAAACCAGGCATATATATCATGTCCTTGTACACCTATAGCCTTGATATTTCACACATGGACACCTCCAACCAAGACCTTTCACATTTGACCTTGACCTTGGCATTTGGCCTACTTTTAAAAACTTTAGCCTGGCCTATATTTCATTTTACTTTTACATATACAGCTTTGATATTTCACACATAGACGCCTCCTACCAAGACCTTTCATATTTGACCATGACCTTGGACCTTGTTAACTTGACCTTGGACTTTGACCTACATCAAATATAGGCCATTGAGGGGGCATATATGTTTTACAAACATCTCTTGTTATTATTAAATACCATATTTATATTTGTTATTATTAAATACCATATTTATATAGCGCTTTTATCATACAGGTGTACGTTCAAAGGCGCTTTACAAACTAATAATCTCATAAAAAAAACTACATAAAACATATCAATGTAGCTTCATTGACCGTAAAATAATTTAAACACAATATTGCATATAGAACTAGCTTATTTTGTTGATTTATTACCAGATATCATACTCTGAATCCAGATTTTGGCGCAAATGGGCATGGGAGTTGTTAATCAGCGTCGCCTATAGAACTAGCTTATTTTGTGATTTACTACCAGAAATCATACTCTGAATACAGATTTTTGTACAAATGGGCCTTTAAGAGCTCTTAATCATTGTCGCCTATAGAACTAGCTTATTTTGTTGACTTACTACCAGATTTCAAACTCTGAATCCAGATTTTGGTGTAAATGGGCCTGAAAGCTGTTAATCAATATTGCATATATAGAAGTAGCTTATTTTGTTGATTTATTACCAGCTATTATACTCTGAAACCAGATTTTAGTGCAAATGGGCCTGGGAAGTGTTAATTAGTGTCGCCTATAGAACTAACTTACTTTGTTGATTTACTACCGGATATCATACTCTGAATCCAGATTTTTGTGCAAATGGGCCTGAAGCTGTTAATTAGTGTCGCCTATAAAAGTAGCTTATTTTGTTGAATTACTGTCAGATATCATAGTCTGAATCCAGATTTTTGTGGAAATGGGCCCGGAAGCTGTTAATTAGTGTCGCCTATAAAAGTAGCTTATTTTGTTGAATTACTGTCAGATATCATAGTCTGAATCCAGATTTTGGTGCAAATGGGCCTGGAAGCTGTTAATCAGTGATGCATATAGAAAAAGCTTATTTTGTTGAGTTACTCTCAGATATCATACTCTGAATCCAGATTTTGGTGCAAATGGGCCTGGAAGCTGTTAATTAGTGTCGCCTATAAAAGTAGCTTATTTTGTTGAATTACTGTCAGATATCATAGTCTGAATCCAGATTTTGGGTGCAAATCGGTGTGGGAGCTGTTAATCAGTGTTGCATATAGAACTAGCTTACTTTGTTCATTTACTACCAGTCTGAGAGCTGTTAATCAGTTTCACTATAGAAGTATCTTATTTTGTTGATTTACTACGTGATATCATACTCTGAATCCAGATTTTGGTGCAAATGGGCCCGGGAGCTGTTCATCAGTGTCACTTATAGAACTAGCTTATTTTGTTCATTTACTACCAGATATGATAGTCTGAATCCATATTTGGATGCAAAATGACATAGGATCTGTTAATCAGCGTCGCCTATAGAACTAGCTTATTTTTAGCTCACCTGAGCACGAAGTGCTCGGTGAGCTATTGTGGTCACTCACCGTCCGTCGTCCGTCTGTCCGTCTGTCTGTCTGTCCGTCTGTCCGTCTGTCCGTCCACAATTTCTTCAAACATCTTCTTCTCCAAAACCAACAAGCCAATTTTCACCAATCTTGGCAGGAATGTTCCTTGAGTGACCCTTCTCAAAACTTGTTCGCAGATTTTTGATTCATCAAAAAATGTGGGCGTGGCAGGGCGGGGCTTATCGGACTTCGAGAAATCCTAAGAAAATTCTTTAAAAATCAACCATTGGGCCAATTTGAACCAAACTTGGCAGAATTGTTCCTTGAGTGACCCTTCTCAATTCTTGTTCGCAGATTTATGATTCGTCAAAAAATGTGGCCGTGGCAGGGAGAAAGGGGCTTATCAGACTTAGACAAATCCTAAGAAAATTCTTTAAAAATCAACCATTGGGCCAATTTGAACCAAACTTGGCAGAATTGTTCCTTGAGTGACCCTTCTCAAAACTTGTTGGCAGATTTATGATTCGTCAAAAAACATGGCCGTGGCAGGGAGAAAGGGGCTTATCAGACTTGGAGAAATCATAAGAAAATTCTTTAAAAATCAACCATCGGGCCAATTTGAACCAGACTTTGAAGGGATGTGCCTTTAGCCATTCTTTTTAAAATTTGTTCACAAATATTTTCATTTACAAAAAATTGTGGCCGTGGCAGGGAGAAAGGGGCTTATCAGACTTGGAGAAATCATAAGAAAATTCTTTAAAAATTAACCATTGGGCCAATTTGAAGCAGACTTTGCAGGAATGTTCTTTGAGTCTCTCTTTTTAAAAGTGATTCATAAATTTTTACATTTGTCAAAAAATGAGGGCGTGGCAGGGAGGAAGGGGCTTTTCGGCCTTAGGGAAATCCTTAGAAAATTCTTTAAAAATTAACCAATGGGCCAATTTAAACCAGACTTGGCAGAATTGTTCCTTTCCAACATTTGTTCATAAATTTATAGTTTCGTCAAAAAATGTGGGCGTGGCAGGGCGGGGCTTATCTAACCAAGAGAAATTGTAAAAAAAATTCTTCAAAAATCTTCTTCTCCTTAACCATTGGGCCAATTAGAACCAAATTTGGCAGGAATATTCCTTCGGTGATCCTTCTAAAGATTTGTTCACAGATTTTTTATTCGTCCAAAATTGTGGGTGTGGCAGGTCAGCACTTATCGGACTTGGAGAAATCATAAGAAAATTCTTTAAAAATCAATCATTAGCCCAATTTGAACCATACTTGGCAGAAATGTTCCTTTGGTGACTCTTTAAAAAAGAAATGCAAATTTTTGTTTCGTCGGAAAAAGTTGGTGTGGCAGGGCATGACTTTGAAAAATTCTAAGAAAATTCTTTAAAAATCAACCATTGGCCCAATTTGAAGCAAACTTTACAGAAATGTTCCTTTAGTGACCCTTTTTAAAATATGTTGGCAAATTTTGTATTGGACAAAAAAAGTGGGCGTGGCTTATCAGACTTAGAGAAATCATAAGAAAATTCTTTAAAAATCAAGCATTGGGTCAATTTGAAACAAACTTGGCAACAATGTTCCTTGAGTGACCCTTTTCAAAATTTGTTTGCAAATATTGGATTCGTCAAAAAAGTGGGCGTGTCTTAAACTTCTTTCAGGTGAGCGATATAGGGCCATTCTGGCCCTCTTGTTTTATTTGCTACCAGATATCGTACTCTGAATCCAGATTTTGGTACAAATGGTCATGGGAGCTGTTAATCAGTATCGCCTATAAAACTAGCTCATCTTGTTGATTAACTATAACCACCAGATATCATACTCTCAATCCAGATTTTGATGCATGCGCCTGTGAGCTGTTAATCAGTGTCGCATACAGAACTAGCTGACTTTGTTTTTTTGTTACCACACATCATACTCTGAATCCAGATTTTGGTGCAAGTGGACCTGGGGGCTGTTAACCAGTATTGCCAATAGAATTCGCTTTTTAGGTCACCTGACCAAAGGTCATGGTGACCTATTGCGACCGTGGCCGACTTCGATTGGGACTATAGCTCGAGACATCCGTGACGTCATACAACAGGAAGTTGTGTACTGCGCATGTCACCAAGCGAACGCCTAATAGCTCGTGATGCACAAGCCAACAAAATGGCCGCGCCCATACGGTTTTACCAACAATTAAATGAGACTCATCGTTCGTTGAAAAATGGCTACATTTCAATTAGAAAATAACACTATTTCCATGAATATTAACTTTCAGTCGCATTGACAAGGACATGTGAATATATTAGAATTAATTAAAGGTGTTTTGTGGTTTTTCAACCGGACTTACAATTCGTTTGCTTCTTTGGACGCCATCTTGGAATGAAAGGGACCACGAGTGAGAGCGTGGTCCGACCATGGCTCGGTTCAAAGGTCAAATGACGTCACTATAACCCGGGCTATCGGTGTTCGATTGGAACGATGGCTGAAATAGCTTGAGCGATCGTCCCAATCGAAGTCAGCCCGTGTTTCGTCCGTCGTCGTGCGTCGTCCGTCGTCCGTCGTGCGTTAACTTTTAACATTTTTGACTTCTTCTTGAGAACCATTGGACGGATTACAACCAAACTTGGCAGGGAGCATCCCCATGGGAAGCTGTTTCAGATTTGTACGAATCATCGAGTTATCTCCCTTTGGGGCCCCATAAGGGGCCAAAAAGGGGTTAAATAGGTTACATCTTAAAAAATCTTCTTCTCATGAACCGGCTGTTGGATTTGATTCACATTTGGTATTTAGAGTCTTTAGGGCAAGGACAACAAAGTTTGTACAAGAAAAAAAAATCCGTCCAGAAATGGCCGTGCTGGGGATGGGGGATGGGAGGGGGGGTTGGGTTATTAGTTAACTTAACATTTTTGACATTTTATTAAGAACCATTGGACAGATTTCAACCAAACTTGGCAGGAAACATCCTAATAGGAAGCCGCTTCAGATTTTGTACAAATCATGGTGTTATCTCCCTTTGGGGTCCCATAAAGGGCCAAAAAGGGGGTAAATTGGGTACATCTTAAAAAATCTTCTACTCATGAACCGGCTGTTGAATTGGATACACATTTGGAAGTTAAAGTCTTTAGGGAAAGGACTACAAAGTTTGTACAAGAGAAAAAAATCCGTCAATAAATGGCCGTGGTGCGGATGGGGGATGGGATGGGTTCGCGTTATTACTTAACTTTGAACATTTTCTACTTCTTTTTGAGAACCATTGGACAGATTTCTACCAGACTTGGCAGGAAACATCCCAATGGGAAGCGGCTTCAGATTTTTACAAATCATGGAGTTATCTCCCTTTGGGGCCCCAAAAGGGGCCAAAAGGGGGTAAATAGGGTACATATTAAGAAATGTTCTATTGTTGGATTGAATTCACTTTTGGTATTTGAGTCTTTAAATAAGTTTGTACAAGAGAAAAAAGACTTTCAAGAAATGGTGGTGCTGGGGGGGGGGGGGGGGGGGGGTTGCGCTATTAGTTAACTTTTAACATTTTCCTTAACTGTTTCTGCTCATTTGATTCAGGTGACCGATAAGGCCCTCTGGGCCTCTTGTTTAGCTCATCTGAGCAACATGCTCAAGGTGAGCTTTTGTGATCACCCTGTGTCCGGCGTGCGTCGTTCGTCGGAAGTGGTCAACAATTGCTTTAAACATCTTCTTCTCCTTAACCACTGGGCCAATCCTGACCAAACTTGGCAGAAATGTTCCTTGGGTGGCCCCTTTCAAAACTTGTTCGTTAATTTTTGTTTCGTCAAAAAATGTGGGCGTAGCAGGGCGGGCTTATCAAACTTAAAGAAATTATTAGGTAATTCTTCAAAAATTTTCTCCTCCTCAACCACTGGGCCAATTCTTTCCAAACTTGGCAGAAATGTTCCTTGTGTGACCCTTTTCAAAACTTGTTCGTTAATTTTTGATTCGTCAAAAATTGTGGGCGTGGCAGGGCGGGGCTTATCAGACTTAAAGAAATTGTTAGGTAATTCTTCAAAAATCTTCTCCTCCTCAACCACTGGGCCAATTCTTTTCAAACTTGGCAGAAATGTTCCTTGTGTGACCCCTTTCAAAACTTGTTCGTGAATTTTTGATTCGTCAAAAATTGTGGGCGTGGCAGGGCGGGGCTTATCGGACTTAGAGAAATCTTTTGAAAAATCTTTAAAAATCAATTATCATGCCAATTTAAACCAAGCTTGGCAGAAATGTCCCTTGAGTGACTGTTTTCAACACATGCTCATGAATTTTTGATTCGTCAAAAATTGTGGGCGTGGCAGGATAGGGCTTATCAGACTTCAAGAAATCGTAAAATAATTATTCAAAAGTCTTCTCCTTAACCACTGGGCTAATTATTACCAAACTTGAAAGGAATGTTCCTTGGGTGACCCTTTTCAAAACTTGTTCGTGAATTTTTGATTTGTCAAAAATTGTGGGCGTGGCAGGGCTTATCGGACTAGGAGAAATCATGTGAAAAATCTTTAAAAATCAATTATTTGGCCAATTTGAACCAAACGTAGCAGGAATGTCCCTTGAGAGAGTGTATTCAACACATGTTCATGAATTTTTTATTGGGTGAAAAACATAGGCTTGGCAGGGCAGGGCTTACCAGACTTCAAGAAATCGTTAGATAATTCTTCAAAAATCTTCTTCTCCTTAACCATCAGGCAATTTGTTACCAAACTTGCAGGAATGATCATTGGGTGACTCGTTACAATATCTGTTCGAGAATTTTTGATTTGTCAAAAAGTGTGGTCTTGGCAGGGCAGGTTTTATCAGACTTAACAAATTCATGAGAAAATTCGTTAAAAAAGTAATTATAGGGCAAAGTTGAACCAAACCTTACAGGAATGTACCTTGAGTGACTGTCTTCAATACATGGTTGAGAATTTTTGATTTATTGAAAAAATATGGGCATGGCAGGACAGGGCTTGTTGATTTTTAAATGAGTTATGTCCTTTTGTTGAAAATTGGTATTTCTCGCAACATTTACATGAGTTGTTTGGTCTGTTGATTTTTTTGTCTGCTCTTTTTCCCAATTGATCAGATCACAGTTCAAATGAAATGTACTTCTCAAAATGTACAAAAACAGTGCTGTTGGGGGGTATGATCACTTTCAGTGATATTCTAGTTTACAATAATTTAATGTGACATAATACTGACATATTTAATTATATTTGTTTACACAATCAAATACACGAAGAACTCAGGTGAGCGATATCAGTGCCTTTCAGGCACTCTTGTTTTGTTGGTTTTCTACATGATATCATACTCTGAATCCAGATTTTGTTGCAAATTTGCCTGGGAGCTGTTAATCAGTGTCGCCTATCGAACTAGTTCACGTTGTTGATTTACTACCAGATATCATACTCTGAATCCAGATTTTGGTGTAAATGGCCATGCGAGCTGTTAATCAGTGTCGCCTATAGAACTAGCTAACGTTTTTGATTTACTACCAGATATCATACTCTGAATCCAGATTTTGTTGCAAATTTGCCTGGGAGCTGTACGTAGTCAGTGTCGCTTATAGAACTAGCTAATGTGGTTGATTTACTACCAGATATGATATTACGAATCCAGATTTAGTCACAAATGGGCCTGGGAGCTGTTAATCAATGTCGCCTAAAGAACTAGCTTATGTGGTTGATTTACTACCAGATATCATACTCTGAATCCAGAGTTTGGTACAAATGGGCATAGGAGGTGTTAATCAATGTCACATAATTATAGAACTAGCTTATTTTGTTGATTTACTACCAGACATCATACTCTGAATCCAGATTTTCGTGCAAATGGGCCCGGAGCTGTTAATTAGTGTCGCCTATAGAGCTAGCTTATTTTTTTGATTTACTATCAGATATACTCTGAATCAAGATTTTGGTACTAATGGGCCTGGGAGCAGTTAATCAGTGTCAGTTATAGAACTAGTTTATTAGCTCACCTGAGCACGAAGTACCCAAGGTGGGCTATTGCGGTCGCTTTTTATCCGTCGGCGTCCGTCCGTCTGTCCGTCTGTCCACATTTTGGTGTTCCGCTCTAGCAGCCACAAATATTGATCAATCTTAACCAAACTTGGTCAAAACATGTATGCCTATTAGTTCTCGAGTGAGTTCGATTTGAGTCAGATCGGACAAAGAAGTCCGGAGTCAAGTTCCTTTGAACAAAAAAATGGCTAGTTTTAACTTTGTTACCATTCTAGTATCTACAAATATTGACCAATCTTAACCAAACTTGGTCAAAACATGTATGATTAAGTTCTCGGATGAGTTCGATTTTGAGTCAGATCAAACAAGGAAGTCCGGAGTTATAGTTTTGACTTTGTTACCACTCTAGATAGCATCTACAAATATTGACCGATCAAGACTAAAACTTTGCCACAATGTTGGTAACCATAAGATCTTGGATGAATTCAATTTTCAGTGTGATCGGAGCAGGAAGTCTGGAATTATGTGCCCTTGAATTTGACAAAATTGCTTTTTCGACTTTGTTAACACTGTAGCATCTACATTTATCGACCAACCAAGACAAAACTTGGCCACAATATTGTTGACCATAAGATCCTGGATGAGTTAAAATATCAGCTTGATTTGACTAGAAAAACAAAAGTTATTGACCCTTGAATTTAACAAAATTACCGTTTTCGATTTTTTATTATTTTTCACTCTAACAAACACAAATATGGACCAATCAAGACACAACTTGGTCGCAATGTTGGTGACCATAAGATCTTCAATGTTTTAATTTTTCAGATTGATCGGACTAAAAATACCAGAGTTGTGTGTCCTTGACGGTGACAAAATTGTCGTTTTCGACTTGTCGTTTTCGACTTTGCTTTCTCTCAAACAGCAATAAATATTATCCAATAAAAATACTTGGGCATAATGTTGATGAGAATATCTTTATCAGAACAGAGTTATGTGCCCTTGACTGTGACAAAATTATTGTTTTATTCCACTTTGTTTTTAACTGTAACAGCTACAAA
The DNA here is from genome assembly GCA_963680895.1 of Fragum sueziense. Lineage (NCBI taxonomy): Eukaryota > Metazoa > Mollusca > Bivalvia > Cardiida > Cardiidae > Fragum > Fragum sueziense. The sequence goes on along the minus strand of OY804598.1, from coordinate 49,444,006 downwards.
TATTGATCATTCAAGATTATGGAAGCAGTTTTCAGCTGGAGCATAATCTCGCATCTTAAATTATGTGCTCTTGAACTTTACAACATAGTGACTTTCATTCTATCTAGGTGCAGGTGAGCGATTAAAGACAACCATGGTCCTCTTGTTTGTGCTAGCTTGCACAAAAATCTTACATTGATGGTCAACACCCATTTTGCATCAGCTTTCTTATAGAAGCATTACATTTTTGGTGTACTTGTAAAAGGAATTTCCTGAATATATAGGCCTATAGAACGTTCTTAGAAATGTAGTAACCAAAATCACAAAACTTTTCATTCATTAAAGTCCTTATTATAAAACAGGAAAACCAGTGTTTGTGTAGGAAAGGACCAAAAAGTTATAAATTCCACTTTAACCGTTTCCCAAACAGCACAAATTTAGGGAGGTCCATTTTGAAAGCAGCTGCAGACATCAAAATTGATACACTTTTATTACACTCTTCTTGCATTTTAATTCTTTCCAAAATCTCAAAATTTAAAGCTTGGCCAATTCAAAAGCGGCTACAGACGAAGAAATGAATGTTAGGCTAATTTGGACAAGATTTATACAAGCGACAATTTAAATATCTAGTAGGAAAATATTGAGTAAAAAGAAAATACTGCTTACCAGAATTTTATTTTCTGTCTCGATGTTTTCTAAGGCTTTTCCTGCTAGGGATGCCAAAAACAGTACTGATTGGGAAATGATTGATTCACGGAAATATAGTTTACGGAAATAACACTGGACCTTGGTGCCGTTGTAACGTAGTAAATGACCCCCATAGTAAACTGACCCCCCGGTCACTATTCTATATAGAATACTGACCCCCGGTCATAATATTATGACCGGGGGGTCATAGTATTATGACCTCCCCACACGTAGAAAAGTGACCCCTTACGTAGAATTGTGACCCCCCATAAAATATTGACCCCCTTCCCCACATGCACACCAAACGTCCTACTCTAATATAAACCAAACTATGGTACACGTACAACATCATTATTTCCATCGATAGGCATCGGAGAGGTGCAATGGCACTCGTCCGTGCATGCGCCTGTCCGCACATACAGAGTGCTTTGACCACAACTTTTCATTCATTATTGGGCGAACCCGATTCAAACTGACTGGCTAGACGCTTCCACCGCATCTGAATTGATTTGATCTATTGGAGTTTTCAACTGCAATGGTCATATTGCAGCGGCTGGAGCACCTAATATGGATTCTTGGTATTTTTTCGCACCCGTACTGCCACCAAATACTAACAGAGCCCCCGTCTGCTCTCTCATAGACGATTTACACACATTGGTGAGGGACAAATGACTTTTGTCAAATGTCAGAATGGATACATGCCGAATCAGGTTCGAACTGACGACCCGTTGATTGGCAAACCCCCGACGTTACTAACTAAGGTTTTCGGTCTCGGGGCATATGTACTGGTTCTTATTAGTGTACGTGGATTACGACCCACTACCGATGTATATTTGTGTGGAAAGGACAAATGAGTTTAAAAGGTTTCTGACCGAAAATCACTTGTCCCTCAGCGTTGTGAGTTCGAAACCTACAAGAGTTTTGTATTTGTGTCTGCCATACGCACTTTCCTACCTGGTGGTTGCATATTTAGTCCAGTCAATATAGGGTTGGACATCAAACTAATTGCAACAGAAATTATTTCTTTACTAAAATGAACCTATATCATTACTGAACAATGTGCTAAAAATCTACCAAAATCTATCGAGCCGTTATTGTATAAAACGTGTTAAGAAAAGGACAAATAAGACAGAGTTTTTGGGTACTCTGCGTACTTTGATTAATTTCTGCAAGCTTCCACTGATCATGATTTCATAGTATTATTTTCCAATATTTCATGAAACATCCTGTGTTTTTAGAGCAAAAAGAATATGTATCAGCTAAAATTGATCATTCACTTCATGAACATGTGAATATTAATTCTAGAATAACCTTTACAGCATCAAAACATTGATGAAATGATCAGTACTTTGATCGTGTCAAGCCTCTCAATGAATATGACTGTAAATTCTCCCCCCCCCCCCCCACCTTCGCAAATCTCTTTCTCTCTTAACAAGGGGACAATAAACAAATATTTTTAAATATATGCATGGAAATGGTTGCCATAAAAAGAAAATTGATAATGGAATGTGTATTTCCATTGTTAAGGAAAGGGGAAAGAGATAAAGGGTGTACTTTCCAGTTATAGGCCTACTAGTCAGAGCTACATGTAAAAGAAAGAGGCAGATGTTCTAAAAAGGGCAAATTTTGTCAAATAACCATTTATGACCAGACAAAAGGGGAGATTTTAACTAATTAACCCATTCCCACACATTGACGCCTTTTGACGCTACGCAAGAAAAAAAGGAAAACATTGTGGAAAATGAAGAAATTGCTTGTGACAAGCAATTTCTTCATTTTCCACAATGTTTTCTATCTAGAAAAAGAAACATTTCTAAAACTACATCAACTTGAAATTGTCATGTGCAATACCTTTCAAATTGGAACAGTCCTGCCAAATTCCGCCATCTGGTAATGGGTTTTAAAACATGACGTAATTTCGGACAAATAATAGTATGCCTTATTTCGTAGGTGTTGTTATAAAATTTCGTAAAGTTCTACGGCTAGCTTGATTCAAGCCGTAGTTACGAGATTTTGCAACAACACCGACGGTTGATCAAAACAAAACGGTGAACCGAGTATATTTTAGCATACAATTCTTTGCCATTCAAATGAGTATCAACGCCATAGGGCTTTGATTTGAATGAACAAATTTATAACGTCTTTACCACATCTAATCTGTTGCTCTGTAGAACATTTGCTTTTTTATCCTAAAGCCTTTTTAATTAGCTGTGTTTATTTCAAAGAGATTATTATTTCAAAGATAAACCCTTACCAAACATTTCACATTTCTTTATCTTTTGAACTAGCCCTGGTCCTGATAAGAAGACAAGAATCCGGGGTGACCTATATCAGATGTCATCCCTTTTCATACATGTTTTCTCGTTTACATAAAGCACATCACATATATTGCAATCACGTTAAAGAGTAAACCTTTGTTGAGCAAAAAAAACTACTGTTTAACTTGTCCACACCCAAACTCGCGAATTTATTTTTATGAAATACATGTACATTGTAGGCCTGCCCTATTATCTTTCTTGAAGAAATGATGATACAGGCCTAATAGCCACTTGCTGTGGAAGAAAGAATAACAAAAGTAAATCTTCTAAATTTTCTAAATTTAATTTAAAATTAACTAGACAAAAAGATAGAAAGATGTGTGGCATAATTTGATTGATCGGTTGGTGTTTTACTCCTCTTTACAGAGTATCTCAGTAATTTGATGACAGCTGGAGAACCTTATGATAGATTCCATAATTTTTTTCGGACTAATTGATTTATTTTATGTTCAATTTCTTGAGTCAAAGTATGGACGGCAGCATGCATGTTACTTTTAGGCTGCAGGTAGAGAGCCTCTGTGAACATATATAGATTTATTTAATCTAATCTCTTGAATAATGTGGTAAAATTACTGTAGCCGGAAAATCATTGGGATAAGGAACTGAGCCCTTTCCCACCAAGTTGTAATGAACTTGCTGGAAATCTGCTATAGCCAATAAACGAAAAAATGGCATCGAACAGATAACAGTGACCAGACTACATTTCTAAAATGAAAAAAGTAAAATACAGACGACAACATCTAGATTCAGAAAAGTTATCGTAGAGCAAAATGTTTCAACCGTAGTACGAATGCTCTGACTGACTTTGATGAATACTATCACACTTCCAACATGATCTTTTTTTGCGAGACAGATCACAAATTTATTTGTGCGTGTCCATAAAGTTATTAGATGCTTACATATCTGTAAGCTCAGTACTAAAGAACAGAACATTAGATCTCAAGGTTGTATGTTCAATCTAAAGGCTTACAAATCTAACTATTTGATCAGATTAAACTATAAAATTATATTTTTGTCCGTATCATACAAGTATTATAGAAAGGGGTATCAATTGACCTGACCTGTATCCTTGAATTAATTCAGATATGAGCACTTGGGTTAAAATTACCAATGTGTTACAGGGCGATTTTATACCCCAGAATTGACATGTCAGTGAAAACTTGCTTGCTTGCTAATTCAAAAATGAATGGATACCTTATAATTATATTTAGAAAGCATAGAAACCATCGAAACATAACAGATTAGAAACATTACATAGATACTTTGTTGCAAGATTTTTTTAAATCCAATTTACAACTATAGAAGTTGATCGGCCAAGAGTATTTGAGTATTAGGAAGCATTTCGTATCATTTATGGAAATACCCGTAAGACAAATTGAAACACGATCGCAAGACTGCAATACCATACTGTTCATTCTAAAAAGAGCCATATCATGACTGTTATTTCCCAATACCATATATCAATTCAGACACTGTTGATTTTCCGGGTAGGGTTATTTTCAAACGATATTTAAATAACACCTAACCTATAAATGTGAAAGCGTCTATACGATAGAAAATTTGCAAAATAAAATTCCACATTTTATTGTATGATTATAATGTCACCTGCATGATACTAGCCCCAATGCCGTCAGAATTTCGAATGTAATATAGCGGATACTCTTGCTATGATTCATGATTCATTTCACCAAATCACTCCCTTCCGGTCTCATAGATCACCTGCTCCAGCAAGCCTTCGCCACTCCACAGATATCAATCATAGCATGGGCAATAATTTGTATAAGTTCATCTCATGTAAAGGAAAACGGAACACACACAATAACAATGACCCGAATTGATAATTATCTACATAGAAGAGCATAGCATGGTCCAAGGAGTATCTCGTTTTACTACTATTTCTGTAATTTCTCGAGGTATTAAGTTAAAGGAAAGGCCATAAGACGTCTTTAAACAACTTTGCAATATTTCTTACTTAAGCGATATAAGCATTATCTAAAATTCCAACAGACATACTGTTAATATGCAAATATTGACACATTTTTAATGTGCAAAATATGATATTGACATGTTTGTTTAAAAAATGTCTAAATTGCTGCAAATACTCAAACTAATATTCTCACTCTAAAACAATTTCTACTAATCAAATTTGAAAAAACTGATATTGAAATTATTGGTAAATATAGAATCTTTTTTTCTTTAAATCTTTTTTTTTTTTGAAATGATAAACTGCATTTTTTTTCTTTGTCATTTTCATACATGTAAAAATGGTGGGTGGGGTAATCTTTCACGGAAACTTGATAATAAGCAAATCATAAAATCGTAAAAGACAATGAAAATAGTGTTCTACTGCATGTTTACACTCTTATCTGTGTTCTAATCAACAAAACAGTGAGCAAAGATGAAATCGATTGGTTGATTATCATGATATTTTTCGTCCAGCCTGCCATGAAAATAAGACATGCAAAACTTTTGGGTCTCTCTTTATGAATCATATTTTCACCAATTTCCTTCTAGCTGATTTTGGTAGATTTTTAAATGGTGATTTTACAGATTATGAAAAATATAGAAATAGCAAAAGATTATGTTTAACTGCAAGGTTAATTTTTGTGACATTTCTATACATGTAAATGTGGTGGGTGGGGTAATCCTGCACGAAAACCTACTCTTAAGTGAATCATAAAATCTTGGGAGAGGATGAAAATAGAGATTCATTGCATTTCTAGACTCTTATTTTTGTTCCCTTGAACAAATCAATGAGAAAGGGTGAAATAGATAGGTTAATTTTTCGATTTTATGGCATTTTGTGTCCAGCCTGCCTAGATAATTAGACATGCAAAAATTTTGGGTCTCTCTTAATAAACCACATTTTCACAAATTTCTGTTGCTTTGATTTTGGTAGATTTTTAATCAGTAATTCTACATATATTTAGCATTATAAAAACATCAAAATATTATGTTTAACTGCAAATTTTATTTTTTGTTGCATTTCAATACATGTAAATGTGGTGGGTGGGGTAATCCTTCACGAAAATCTAACAGCAAAAAATCATAAAATCGTGAGAGACAATGAAAATAGTGTTTCATTGCATTTCTTTACTCTAATATATGTCCATTTCAACAAAACAATCAGAAAATAAGGACTAGATGGGTTTATTATGCGATTTTATGTTATTTTGTGTCCAGCCTGCAACAAAAATTAGACAAGCAAAATTTTTGGGTTACCGTTTTTTAAGCAAATTTTCACCAATTTCCGCCCGATAGATTTTTGGTAGATTTTTAAACAGTGATTCTACAGATATTTAACATTATAAAAATGCAAGAAACATTTCTGTTGCAATTAGTTTGAGGTTTGACCCATTTTTCGGGTTTATTGACTGGACTAATTAGAGTGGTTATGTTACCATTTAATCACTTCAAATAACGAGATAGTTATCTAGGCTTCTCAATCTGATTAAAATCCTGTGTTGACTTGACAGTAAATCTGACAGGCACCAGTAAGGGGTAATCTTCCTGACCAATCAAATAAATTTCAACGATTTGCGAAACGGTTTAATCCGAAAACTAGGACATGTATTCGCATGTGTCTGTCATGAAAAAGCAACGCAAAACCTCGTATCTCGTTTTTGGAAAATTTTAAAGGTGTTGTGTTGACCGAGCGGTTCTTAAGGGGGATGCTCAATTTCCTCAATTTTCTCCAATAACAGAATTTATTTATATTTTGTATGTTGAAATATCTTGTTATTACCAATTGAAAAATAAAATGAAAATGGATGGTCATCGATCTTGTTTGAATTTTATAGGCATTCGTATCACACACCCCTACGGCGAAAAAATGCACAATTTCTTGCACTTTTTCAAGGTCACTAAAATGCTTTTAAAAATGTTGTATTATCATCGTTTAGTCCCGAAAATGGATTTAAAGTAACGTCTTACATTTAATAAGAACAGAAAATCCAAAATAATCAGTGTTATTATGAACGCGAACATGTATAAAACAGCATGCTCACTTGTTCAGTTAGATCAACGAAGCTGGAGTGTTTTATGAAAAAATGCATATTTTTGGAAATGTTTTAAGTTCTACATAATAGACTTTGATAGAACTCCCTTATTGTATTAAGCAACATGTCCTGGTGGTAATGCAAAAAGAAAAGGTCATCGCACTTATTAGTGAATAACAGCAATTTTGATCAGGTACACATGCATAAAACGACGCAAAACAGCTGTACCTGCAAACACACTTACAACTGTCTTGCTCTAATAAATAGATTTCCATCTTGAGGAAATCAGTTTCGCATGATAAATACGCTTTTACCTTCGAAAATGATAAATTGTAATGACGTGTTATAGACCCTATTATTGGAAATATGGTAGCGAAACATATATGGTACGAAACATTTAATTTTCTACAGCAATGACCAAGTGTTCCGAAAAACTGGAGCATTGCCCCTTAAAAAGTAAATCATAAAGACTGTTTCCGGAAATGATGCAGACACCACCAAGTTTCATCATTTTGACTACTAAGAGTTACCCAAAGTCTAGTTTTTTAGGACAATGTCGCCGAGGTATGAATAAAGGCTATCAAACGTCAGACGCAGAAGAAAATAAATGATGCAATCAAGGGAAAAAAACAACCGATGTTTATAACAACAACAGCAACAACAACAAACAAAAGCCGTTAATAGTGTGTGGTGTAATCTGAATAATTACTCAAATATAAAATGTCATTTAATTCTATCTCGATTAAAAGAAAAATGAGAAAACACTTCTACAATAAAGCCCCTTTTCCCATGACACGTACAGCATCAAACTGAGAAACCGAGAGAAGAGGTTCTTGACAGAATTTCATGAAGTTCAAATTTAATTAAGTTTCGTCCAATTTGGTGCAAGAATTGAGAAGATTTTGCTTCGGGCAGACTCTAGACGCAATGTTATACATTTAGTTCCCTTTTCACATGACAGGATTTTTGTACATGAATTGTTAATAGAATGAGCAACAGAACATCGCATTGATCACTGAAGAACAAAATTTCACTGAATTCTGGTCATCGAATGAAGAGAAATTAGAGAAACACTAATTTCTACATTAAGGCCCCTTTTTTGAGACGCAGCCTCAAACTGAAACAACAACAACAACAACAACAATAAAAAAAAAACACGAGAAAACAGACTCAAAAAGTATTTCAGGGATTACACTTGTGTAGCTTCATTGATTTTGGCCTAAAGGTTGCTGAGATGTGACTGTAAACGGACGGACGGACAGACAGACAGACAGACGGACGGATGAATGGACGGAGAGATAGCATGGCGACTAAATGCTCCGCGAAACTCTTTTCGGGGAGCATAATAACACGGATATGATTTCGGCAGCACGAAACTCCCAAATCTACCCAAATCTTACCCAAATCTACCCAAATCTACCCAAATCTACCCAAATCTAACCCAAATCTACCCAAATCTACCCAAATCTTACCCAAATCTACCCAAATCTAATGAGACTATTTCGAACATATTCCCGAAATTTATATGATCATATGTTCTGTATTTGTGGAAATTAATTTTTGTGGAATTAGATCTAGATCTATTGTAGTTCTAGAATTGTCCTGAGCAAAGTAAGAATTCTTATATAACGAAGACAATATTGAGGCAAAATATGAAAATGCCGGTTATCAGCATTTTGGTCTCTTGCCTCAGAGTTTGTCTTTGTTTTGTTGTTATTGTTTTCTGTAAGGCACATAAAACTGGGTTCATTTGGGGAAAAGGTTAAATTATTCTGACAATCATATCGGATTAACTGTTGTAACGATGATATCACAAACTTCTCAACCTGGATTAGATCGAGTAATTTGTCACAGCTTTTATAATTTACACCAATACGTGGACCCAAGGTTGTCCTTCCCTCGAACTTGAGAATTTGTGTTTTTCTTGCGCCAAGGCAGTCGGCCACCCAGAAAACACAGGGAAAAAATCAGGATCCGTGCATGACACATAATAGATCTGGGGCCACAATACGGAAATATGTCCTTAACACTCTGACCTGTCACGCTTAAAGAGACCTTAGCGAATATCTAAAAATCAAAATGTTGAGAAACTGATCACGTTTTGCTTTAACACCGACGATATTATTGTTAAGAAACATTTGTTTTCTTTTTTTCTGTAACTAAAAACTGAAATATATCGAACAGTTTGCTTGATTTGGGTAAGATATGGGTAGATTTGGGTAGATTTGGGTTAGATTTGGGTAGATTTGGGTAAGATTTGGGTAGATTTGGGTAGATTTGGGAATTTCGTGCCGCCCTATGATTTGAATCGATATACATGTAGTGTATGTTAAATAAGCATTAAGCTAGGTGGGGGGTCAGTATTTTATAGATGAAATCAGGAGGGTCGTTATTTTACATGGGGGTCAGTATTTTATAGAAAGGGGTCAGTATTCTATATAGAATAGTGACCGGGGGGTCAGTTTACTATGGGGGTCACTTTACTACGTTACACCGTCACCATTCGGGGGGGACATAGTGTATTTATTACGATAGATATATCTCACGGGTAATGTCAAAACCGGAAATGGGAAAAGTTGACAGCTTGTAAAAAATTTAGGTTGATTTCGCCGATTCCTCGAAGAAAACAGACACTTTCATGAAACAGATAAGACAGTAACACAAAGAATAACAATGATTCACAGCCTCTTCATCATAAACAACTCTGGGTACGGACAATTTTACCTGACAACCACCGGAATATCCACTTTCAAAACCTCCCCCCCCCCCCCTCCCTTTTCCTTATTTCACTCGAACCCGGGCCATAATTAGGTTGCGATTGTTTGCCTCAGTATGATGACTATAGGGAGAACCGAACCGTCAATAAAGGATACTTAGAGTCGAGTTCTTAAGTGTTTCAATCGACTGTCAGAGAGGCGAGTATGGATAGCTCGGTTGGGAACCAGTAAAACGTGCCCCTCGTGAAACTGGCCTCGGTAAAACCTAATCCGATAAGTGGATGTCACTCATTTACATCAGAGCCCACTGCCATTCAAAAACAATGGAAAGTCCAACACAAGTTGTGGTGCTTTGTTTGGCGTCCGATCTTAAACGCTATCCTTAAAAGCCTTATGATACTAGAGGTGCGCGGTATTACCGGTATACCGGTGACCACGGTGTCCAATCCTCGCGGTATGATACCGCGGTATCATCGGGAAATACCGTAATTTAATGAACAATTGAACATGGTCCATACTTCAATGCCTTGTCGCTTTTTCGTTGTGATTAAACCTATAGCGAACCGAATCATGTATGTATAAATTTTCTTGGAATCCCAAAACGTTATCTGTTACTATTATTAGCTTCCAAAAATAACTACCCAATAGAACACAAAGGTCAATGCGTGATCAGTAACGTGACCCAATTGGAATGTTCGATAAACAAGTCGCGCTTTGCACTTGTGAATTCGGCATGCGCCGATTGTCCCTTTTTGTAAATTTACGACATTGCTGTCTCTCGGTATGGGCTCGTATGAAATCACAAAGTGATATATTGTGTGGAAGAATTTTGCAAGTCCAATCAATACAACAATTTTATGATTTTTGGCCTGTGAAGGCCAATATTAACATACGCTTTTTCTGGGGGTAGGTAGAATTAATAATGGGAAAACATCCAACGCAGTTATTCTTGCGCGACGAAAAGTAGGTCGGAACTGGATTAGATCTATACGACTTCAAGCAGATTTTGTGACCCATGTACATTACAAAAGAAGTAAAAATATACGTTGAGAGTAGTGAAGTGAAATTGTAAAATATCTACAATCGATTGCAACATATATTAATACGCGTAAATCAGCTTTGTTATAACCCGTTTGGCAATTCGAACAATTTTAAAATTGGCATATCCCCATTTTAAAATTGTTAGTATGATCGAACAATTTTACGATTGGTTGGTTGGGAAGATGAACACTGGACCAGATATATTTTGTTATTGAAACCTGTCATTAAATATACAGAAAATTAAAAGAATAGCGAGTAGAACGCCTGTTTTCAACATACATGTATACTAACAACAACAAGTTATAGCATTTGTATGCACATGTTCACCATGTTTTTTTGTATTAACTTCGTGGTTCTAATTACAAAGGTCAGCTATTTACGACACAAGATACATTATTATGCTCCCAGAAGGGAGAGCATATAGTCGCCGCTTTGTCCGTCCGTCCGTCCGAAATGATTTCTCCATAACCCTTGGGCCAAATCAAATGAAACTTACCATGTGAACTCCCTATGACAAAATGCCGATGTACTTTTCCCGGTTTTTGGATTTGAGGCCTCGTCATGGGAAAAGGGGACTTAGGGTAAAATGCAGTTTTTCTCTAATTTCTCCCACTCTAATGGTCAGAATTTGATGAAATTTCATATTTGAGTAGCAAATCAGATGCCCTTGACAATAAAGTGCTCTCCATGGCATACATTTATTGTGTCAATGCCTTATTCGGGGAGCATTGTCCGTCTCTGACGGCCCTTGTTTTAAGTCTTTTTGGTCAAACTCGACAAATTTCAAATATACTGAAAGGCAAAAGAAACTATACACCTTTCTTTCATTTGAATTCATGAAAATATAATCACAGGTCGTGAAATTAATTGTATTGTAGATATACGTTTGCCATTTGGCATTAGAAATATGGGGTTCGAAGAGAGTGTTCACATTTTCTTGATGTTGCTTTTGCCGTGTTATTTATAAAGGGGCCAAATTGAAAGGACCTCTACGGATAAGGCGAGAATTCTCCCTAAAAGGCTCAGCTCGATGGGTCAATTCTCAAAACTAACAAATTGAGAAACAAAATTAAGCTTTATGGTTAGGTAGACAAATAAAGGAAATAAACACCGATTTTATGTCATTTTAAAAGTTCTATAGGTGCAGATAACTCTTGATTTTATTACTAACCTAAATGGTTTCATTTTCTTACACTACCGGTATTCAAAGAGGTAAAATGAAGATTCTTTTATTTTTATTTGCAATTTATTTTCTACAGATACAGGGATAAATGGTGTTGACATCATATGGCAGCTTTGGTTTTGTCCGTATTGCGCATGCGCACCATTGAAACAACTTTAAACGCGCACTTTCCCGCCAAAAACCGAGGCATACCTACCTTCCCAAGGCTGGCTAACATCGTTCCCCCCCTTGACCCAGCTTCCCATTGACATATGTTGTGTAACTGGATCATAGGCTTCCTTGGTAAAAAGGATTTGCTGGGTCACGGGGGGAACACACTTTTATACTAAAAATAGTACTCATATACCATATGCCATAATTTTGGCGGGAAGATTTCGCCTTTAAACTCGTTTCAATGATGCGCATGCGCATTAAGGACAAATCGAAAAATGGTTTATGATTTCAACACCAATTGTCCTTACATTTACAGAAAATTGTTTACTTATAAAACTAAAGAAAACTTAAATATGGTTTAATGAATAACGGTGGGGTAAGAAAATGTAATTTTTGGGGTAGGTACAGAAACCAAGAGTTATCTGTACCTGTCGAATCGTTTTGATCGTACAAAATCAGTTTTCATATGATTTAGATACATATCTAACAATACAGTTCGAAAAAATAATCAATTTGCATGTTCTGAAAAATGACTTTTCCATTTGAGCCTTTTAGGGAGATTTTTCGCCTTATCCGTAGAGGTCCTTTTCAGGTAATGTTTTATCCCCTTTATTCGAATAAAAAATATCAGAGTTTGTTATCAACTTTATCTAAACTCAATATGTGTGGGTCCCTAGTTGCTGTATCGACTGAAAGAAAACACTCTCATATGGATAAGATCAGCCGTCTGATCTTGAATTATTGGATTATGAAACAATCATCCAGTGAAGAATTCTCCAATTTATACACGTTATTCTGTACATACGTCTCATACAGCCTACAACACTTACATCAAATCGTTTCCCGTCATAAAAGTGGGAGTTACTCAGTAGGTCGGTGTCAAACCGACTGACAAATTTGTCAAATTTGAGTGATGACGTCATGTTCGTCTAGCACTGACGGCCTCAGGCTGTCAGACGCCTAACATCGATGCTAATGTTTCAAATTAGACGGTGAATGGTTCTGAATTAAAAATGATGATCTCGTGTGCATTTCCTGCGGCTGTCTGGACAACGTTACGTTAAGTCACGTTAGTGCAAAACACGAATTTATCGGTCTTGTTTATGGTTCTTCCCAATTTTTCTCACGTTTTAAGCTCTGTATGTGTCGAAATGTGTGTAAGAAATTAATTATTGTCAGATTGCATCAGTCCACGAACTTAGAAACATAAAACGTTATGGTTCCGGTCTGAACATGCTGACTACCCAGTTTTTGCCGGCGTCTAGGGGCTTACCTTTTTACAGAAATTGGAATATTACTCTGATTTATCATATGCATAGCAACGAAGACTACACATGCAGAAAAAGATGACAATATCTTGAACACCGTTATGTGGGTGGGGTATTTAAATGAATTTAATAATATGCATGTGCACATGGCTGTTTGGCCAATTAAACAGACATATTCATTCATTATTATTAAAAATAGACATGCAAATTTATAGTTGGGAAAATTATACAAGTTTGCCTTGAAAAAAGAAAAATAAATTTAAACTTAAACTGTATAGTTTCTTTTGCCGTTCAGTATATATTTCACAGACTGTTGCAGCTAACAATATCTTCCCACAACCCAAAGATCGATAAAAGCATTTCTCTAATTGATTTTAGTACAACTCACAGGCCTTCAGCGCATTCAGCGCTTTGATATTTATTATCGAACCCTATAAAGCTAAGTATAAACGTCTTTGTGTATTTGTTGATGTTTCTGGTTATCAATCGGGTGCGCCGGTCTGATTGAAACGAATACCAAACGAGCACGACCCATTACATGTGACACAAACAAAATGGCGGAAAGTCAGAAAGTACATTGACTATAGTTTTGTTACTTTTAAATTAGTTTTATTTTTTGTTGTTTAGTTCAGTTCTCTTACTCTTCTAGTCAGTCAGAAACTAGTCTGTTGTACCAGTCTTAAATGACAATAAAAATAAACTCTTCCTGGGTAAAAAATCTCTTTATTTAAATGACCATAACTATAAATTAACAGCACATGGTAAAATGGCGGTATATACCGCGGTATTTAGTAAAATACCGTGGTATACCGCAGTATTGTTTCATTGGCGGTACCCAGCCCTATATGATACTGATCAATGAACTGTTTATTGTCATGCATGGTGAAGAATTTAAGACCAAAAAGTATTTCTAAAAGGTTTATAGGCAATGTTTTGCAACAACCCTCACCTGAACAGCCATTGATTACAATGACCTACTTTCCGATGTTTTTGAGTGGTAGTGCACTCTGATGTAAATGAACGACATCAACATATCAAAGAGCGAATTTCATGAGAGAAAACTCAGATTAGGTAAAACTTTGTTAAAAAAGGGAGTATATTGTTTGAAACATACATTTTCCTCGGAATATCAATCAATATAAAAACGTACAATTTTCAATTCAATTTCAATTCGCTTGAAATTATCTCTGCAAATCTACAAGTTTGATAATTGGTTGATTTTTCCTAGTTGATAATGATTGAACAACAACAACCAATGATAATAATAACAATTTAATAAAAAAAAAAGCACAGCGGTTGTAGGGGTTCTTTATAATAATCAACGATAATTGTCATCTATAAATTTGGGCCGGTTTTAGGGGTTGGTTTTACAGATAGCAAATAGATAATGGGGACGGTTTTACCATTTTGGGGCCAGTTTTATCGTGGCGATTTTATGAGGGGTTTCACAGTAAAATCCTTAGTCTGTAACATTCTTTAATCAGAAGGCCTTAAGAAATAAGCCTTAGCTTAAGTTAAGGTAGTCCACCCCTAATGAGATTCGCGTGACGTTGGAATAATTTTGGTGACGATGAAAACATTCAGTGGTGGAACTTTCCACTGCAGAATGTTTATGAAGGCGCCGGATTAGGTTTGGATTCGTAACAACGCTGCTAGAAACCATTTGATATTTTGTGAATCTCAAAATGGCCATGTTACGGGTATTTGAGTTAATTTGGGTTTTACGCCGTTTTCAACTACCAGGGTCATATCGCGGCGGCTGGAGCACCTACCCATGGATTCCTGTTGTTTCTCAAACCAGTACTACCACAACACCCTGACCGAGCCTCCAGCTGCTTGCCCACTTAGGTTAGTTACGGGTATTCTACCTTAAGTTTGAACCTGTGCTCGGCCGAAGTGCTGTCCTTTTTTCTTGACAGAATGACATTAATTTTGTCTCTTAACCAATGGAAAATAATTGTTGCGGTAGGATGAGTTATTCAGTATCTGGTGGTTCGAATTGGAAGTTGTGTGTTTGCTGGATGTGGTTAGAGGTAATACTAGTACCAGGAAGTTAAGAACACATGGTTATGCACCAGCAACCACATGACTGGAAAATTTTTGAAGTGTCTTTAACCCTAAATTACCACACAGAGACGCCTTTTGACACCCCACAAGATTATGGCTTTGGAAAACATTGTGGAAAATGAAGAAATTGCTTGTGACAAGCAATTTCTTCATTTCCCACAAAGTTTTCTACCAAGAAAGAACAAAAAATGTTAAATTCTATGCATTAGAAATTGTTGTCTTCAACACTTCTGAATTTGGAGCAGTCTAAAATTTTGCCGTCTGGTAATAGGTTAAACTCCTTTCAGTCAATTATAATCAAGAGGTAGAATATCAGGCTTGCTATCAAAAGGTTCTCATGTGTACATGCATATATTGATTTTTCATCACAGCTTCACTTTGTTTTGTGAGAACCCTGATTTGTCTTTATTACCATATTTCATTCCAGAGATGTGTTTATGGAGAAACACTGGAAGAGTGTTGTACACAAGTCAATATGTGATTACTTTTTTGAGGAACAAACCAAGGTAAATGTTACACTCTTTGTAAACTTTACTTTTGAAATTAATCTATGTTTGTCAATTATCCCTTTCCCGAACAAGACCTACTTTTGACGTCCTCAATAAAAATTGCTTGGGAAAACATTGAGACAAAAGAAGAAACTGCTGATAACCAGCAGTTTCTCCTTTTGTCTCAATATTTTCTGAGCCATATTTTACACAAATCCTATCTTTGATAACATCCATTTTGTCATTGTGTCAAATTTTGAAGTGGATCACCCTAATTTTTTGTCGTTTGGGAAAGGGTTATTTCTCTTCTAGTCTGAGAATTGATTATGACTTGTCAGAATGCATGATGCAGATCCAGATAAGAGGGGATGATGACTTTTCGAAATAAAATATTTCACTAAATGTTTATCAAAACATAATATTGTAGGTACTCATTAAAATGGTCTCATTGAGACAAATCAAATGAGTACCCACAATATAGGATTTGAAATAAAAAAATCAGAATTTCTTTACCTCTCTTTAGTATTGAAGTTATTCTTATAATCTCCCTCTCCAAAATCTTAGCTGAAAATCTGCATATTTTTGAGAATACTGCTCTTATCTAGAGCTTTGATGATGTCAAAGACATAAACTATTCTGTTTGTCAAAGTTTTTACGCCACAGCATTGAATGATAGAGAGCAAAAAATTGTTATACAACTTATACTACTGCTATCTGTCTACACAAATTGAACCCAAAACTGAACATTGATCTTTTTTAGCTCACCTGAGCACGAAGTGCTCAAGGTGAGCTATTGTGATCGCTTTTTGTCCGTCGTCCGTCCGTTTGTCCGTATGTCCGTCCGTCCGTCCGTCCGTCTGTCAACAATTTGGTGTTTACACTCTAGCATCTACAAATATAAGCCAATCTTAACCAAACTTGGTCAAAACATGTATAACCATGAGCTCTCGGATGAGTTCGAATTTGGGTCAGATCGGACCAGAAAGTTCGGAGTTATCTGCCCTTGAATGTAAAAAATAGCGACTTTTGACATTGTTTACACTCTAGCATCTACAAATATTGACTAATCAATACAAAAGTTATACACAATGTTGGTGACCATAAGATCTCTGATGAGTTTGATTTTGGGTCAGATCGGACTAGAAAGTCGTGAGTTATCTGCCCTTGAATTTGACAAAATTGTCGTTTTTGACCGTATTCGACTTTTTTTACACTATAGCATCTACAATTATTGACCAATCAAGACAAAACTTTAAGACAATGTTAGTGACCACAAGATCTTGGATGAGTTCGATTTTGGGTGAGATCGGACGAGAAAGTCAGGAGTTATCTGCCCTTGAATGTAAAAAATAGCTACTTTTGACATTGTTTACACTCTAGCATCTACAAATATTGACCAATCAATACAAAAGTTGGACACAATGTTGGTGACCATAAGATCTCGGATGAGTTTGATTTTTGATTTGATCGGACAAGAAAGTCTTCAGTTATCTGCCCTTGAATTTGACAAAATTGTTATTTTTGGCTGTTTTCAACTTTGTTTACACTATAGCATCTACAGTTATTGAGCAATCAAGACAAAACTTTAACACAATATTAGTGACCATAAGATCTTGGATGAGTTCGATTTTTGGTCAGATCGGACCAGAAAGTCAGAAGTTATCTGCCCTTGAATGAAAAAAAGCTACTTTTGACATTGTTTACACTCTAGCATAGATCAACAAATATTGACCAATCTATACAAAAATTGGACACAATGTTGGTGACCTTATATAAGATTCCGGATGAGTTTTTGTTTTGATCGGACCAGAATGTCCTGAGTTATCTGCCCTTGAATTTGACAAAATTGCTGTTTTCGACTTTGTTTTTACTCTAACAACCACAAAATTAATGGTGACCAATCAAGACAAAACTTTGATCTTGGATATAATGGTTAAGCACCATACCCAGGTGAAATGTATCATGGTTTTCCATGAAATAACATGAACTATCATGGGCCAGGGACCATGTTTGACCATGGACTACCATGTTTTGTTAAATGGCCGCTACCATGGTCAACATACCATGATATACCATGGTCAGAACATGGTTGACCATGTTATGGAAAACATGGTTGACCATGTTACTTTTCCCATGGTCTACCATGTTTTGTTAAATGACCGCTACCATGGTCAACACACCATGATATACCATGGTCAAAACATGGTTGACCATATTAAAGAAAACATGGTAGACCATGTTACTTAACCCATGGTCTACCATGTTTTGTGAAATGGCCGCTAACATGGTCAACATTAACATGATATACCATGTTACCAGCATGATAAAAAGCCATGGTAGGCCACGGTCAAACACAATAAACCAAGTTATGTTAAATCATAGAAAACTTACCAAGGTTAATCGAGTGTTTCCCCAAAGCCATTTTGTATGATGCATTACCATGCCCCTTTTCTGGTGCACTATGTTGGTCCTAAGAAGATTAAGTGCAACATGAGCCTTCTTTTTCTTAAAAATAATTTTAGCAGTTGTGAAATGATTGATAATACACATGTTTATTCTTAGCCCTTCAAGAAAGGATATATCATAGGTTACAATGTAAAAATGTGGGTGGGGTGTTATTTGAATTTGAAAGTCAAAATATTACTCACCCAAATTAAGGTGTTGTCTTACTTGGCCTTTTCAATAAGCAAACTCCTGTATTCTTATTTAATTCACTACTGTACACAGATTGAAATTATCACAAACATCATTTTGAGAAAGTGCAAACAAACAAACTCATGTTTCCTCCATTTTTTTAGCAAAACAGGAAGTGACATCATCATTATGATTTGACCATGGTAGGCCATGGTCAAACACGATAAACCATGTTATATTAAGTCAAAGAAAACTGACCAAGGTTAATTTAGTATATCCCCCAAGCTATTTTGCATGGTGCATTACCATGCCTCATTTCTGGTGCACCATGATGGCCCTAAGAAGATTAAGTGCAACATGAGCCTTTTTTTCTAACAGTTGTGAAATGATTGAAATATACATGTTTATTCTTAGCCCTTCAAGAAAGGATATATCATAGGTTACAATGTAAAAATGTGGGTGGGGTGTTGTTTGAATTTGAAAGTCAAAAGATTACTCACCAAAATTAAGGTGTTGACTTCCTTGACCTTTTCAATAAGCAAACTCCTGTATTCTTATGTAATTCACTACTGTACACAGGTTGAAATTATCACAAACATCAACAGTTACTTGAGAAATTGCAAACAAACAAACTCATGTTCCCTTCATTTATTTAGCAAAACAGGAAAAGACATCATCATGATTTGACCATGGTTGACCATGGTTGTGATCTTTGTAAGATGAGTGACCATGGTTATCATTTCATACCATGATAACACTGTAGAACAATGCTCTAACATATGATTTGACCATGGTTGACCATGGTTATGATCTTTGTAAGATGGATGACCATGGTATTTCATTTCATACCATGATAACACTGTAGAACCATGCTCTAACATATGATTTGACCATGGTTGACCATGGTTACGATCTTTGTAAGATGGGTGACCATGGTATTTCATTTCATACCATGATAGCGCTATAGAACCATGGTCTAACATGGTTGTAGTAGCAAATCTGACCATGGTATTACCATAGCATTTGATGTTTTTTCACAGTTGATCATGAAAAAACATGATCAGATGCCAAATACAATGAAATACCATGGTAACCATGGTAAACATTTCACCTGGGTAAGATCATGGATGAGTTTGAACTTCAGCACTATAAGGCAAGCAGTTGCTGAGTTATCTGCCCTTGAAATGGACAAAATTTTCATTTTTGACTTTGTTTTCACCCTTTACAACCAGATATATTGACCTATAAAGACGAAACGGGGACATAATGTTGATGACCATAAGTTTGTTTTCAGTCTTGATGTCACAAATATTAATTGATTCAAACATAACTGTGGCTCATATCATCTTGGTTCAGGTGAGCGATATAGGACCATCATGGTCCTCTTGTTTAAAAATTCATTGTTTGATTTTTATTGCCCATACATATGTATTCTTTTTGTGTGTCAATGTGTGATAGAAAGACATTAGTTTTCCATGAACAGTAAGTTACAGTAATACTCCGTCTAATTTAAAGTACAGCGTGCATGTTTTTTGCCTAAATCACTCGCCTGCCATGGTAATAATAATTTTGAGTGGAATATCATGGTGATCTCCCATTGCGACCCTGCAATATTTTACACAAACAAGTACAGGAAGCGTAATGAAGACGAGCTATGTGTGGAAAAACATGCATCACTGGCATTACGATTTTCTACCCAAAACCACTTGAAATCAAATAGCGGTTATGCGTGGAGATAGGTCAAAAACATGTGAGCTGTACTGTAGCAATTTGTTGAAACTAAGTTTGATCTTTCTTTTTTTTCTCACCTATAGGCAGCGTCCATGGAAGATGTTTTACCCATCATACCAACACCCCATCATTATCTCATCAACATATACAGAAATCAGCTTTATTATGTAGCAGTCGTCACTACAGAAGGTTTGTTTATCCTTCTCCCATCTTCATGGCGACTTACAGGACCTCCAGTCCTTTGATTTTGATTTGTCATCTTGGGTAACATCAATGGAAGATGTTCTACCCATCATACCTACCCCCCATCATTATCTCATCAACATATACAGAAATCAGCTTTATTATGTAGCAGTCGTCACAACAGAAGGTTTGTTTATCCTTCTCCCACCTTCATGGCGACTTACAGGACCTCCAGTCCTTTGATTTTGATTTGTCATCTTGGGTAACATCAATGGAAGATGTTCTACCCATCATACCTACCCCCCATCATTATCTCATCAACATATACAGAAATCAGCTTTATTATGTAGCAGTTGTCACAACAGAAGGTTTGTTTATCCTTCTCCCATCTTCATGGCGACTTACAGGACCTCCAGTCCTTTGATTTTGATTTGTCATCTTGGGTAACATCAATGGAAGATGTTCTACCCATCATACCTACCCCCCATCATTATCTCATCAACATATACAGAAATCAGCTTTATTATGTAGCAGTCGTCACAACAGAAGGTTTGTTTATCCTTCTCCCATCTTCATGGCGACTTACAGGACCTCCAGTCCTTTGATTTTGATTTGTCATCTTGGGTAACATCAATGGAAGATGTTCTACCCATCATACCTACCCCCCATCATTATCTCATCAACATATACAGAAATCAGCTTTATTATGTAGCAGTCGTCACAACAGAAGGTTTGTTTATCCTTCTCCCATCTTCATGGCGACTTACAGGACCTCCAGTCCTTTGATTTTGATTTGTCATCTTGGGTAACATCAATGGAAGATGTTCTACCCATCATACCTACCCCCCATCATTATCTCATCAACATATACAGAAATCAGCTTTATTATGTAGCAGTCGTCACAACAGAAGGTTTGTTTATCCTTCTCCCATCTTCATGGCGACTTACAGGACCTCCAGTCCTTTGATTTTGATTTGTCATCTTGGGTAACATCAATGGAAGATGTTCTACCCATCATACCTACCCCCCATCATTATCTCATCAACATATACAGAAATCAGCTTTATTATGTAGCAGTTGTCACAACAGAAGGTTTGTTTATCCTTCTCCCATCTTCATGGCGACTTACAGGACCTCCAGTCCTTTGATTTTGATTTGTCATCTTGGGTAACATCAATGGAAGATGTTCTACCCATCATACCTACCCCCCATCATTATCTCATCAACATATACAGAAATCAGCTTTATTATGTAGCAGTCGTCACAACAGAAGGTTTGTTTATCCTTCTCCCATCTTCATGGCGACTTACAGGACCTCCAGTCCTTTGATTTTGATTTGTCATCTTGGGTAACATCAATGGAAGATGTTCTACCCATCATACCTACCCCCCATCATTATCTCATCAACATATACAGAAATCAGCTTTATTATGTAGCAGTCGTCACAACAGAAGGTTTGTTTATCCTTCTCCCATCTTCATGGCGACTTACAGGACCTCCAGTCCTTTGATTTTGATTTGTCATCTTGGGTAACATCAATGGAAGATGTTCTACCCATCATACCTACCCCCCATCATTATCTCATCAACATATACAGAAATCAGCTTTATTATGTAGCAGTCGTCACAACAGAAGGTTTGTTTATCCTTCTCCCATCTTCATGGCGACTTACAGGACCTCCAGTCCTTTGATTTTGATTTGTCATCTTGGGTAACATCAATGGAAGATGTTCTACCCATCATACCTACCCCCCATCATTATCTCATCAACATATACAGAAATCAGCTTTATTATGTAGCAGTCGTCACAACAGAAGGTTTGTTTATCCTTCTCCCATCTTCATGGCGACTTACAGGACCTCCAGTCCTTTGATTTTGATTTGTCATCTTGGGTAACATCAATGGAAGATGTTCTACCCATCATACCTACCCCCCATCATTATCTCATCAACATATACAGAAATCAGCTTTATTATGTAGCAGTCGTCACAACAGAAGGTTTGTTTATTATGGCGACGTACTGGACCTCCAGTCCTTTGATTTTCATCATAACAACTCCCTATCCATAGCTACATATTGAAGGGAGTGATATCTTTTCAGAATTCATTATCCCTTTCCCAAACAAGACCTGGTTTTGACGTCCCTAATAGAAAAGGCTTGGGAAAATATTGAAACGTAAGAAGAAACTGCTGATAACCAGCTGTTTCTCCTTTTGTCTCAATATTTTCTGTGCTATTTCATACACAAATTCTCTCTTTATCAATATGCATTTTGTCATTTGTAGCTGCTTTTGAATTAAACCACCTCAAAATTTTGATGTTTGGGAAAGGGTTATATCAGTTATCTGTAAATCATCATCAAACCCTGTTTTGGGTACACATTGGAATCGTCTCATCGAGACGATTCAAATGAGTACCCACAACATAGGGTATTGGTTTAAGATAATAAAAAGGATATTGGCCTTACCCCCCTCTTATCAGTTGCTCTGCCAAACATTATCTCATCAACATATACAGAAATCAGCTCTATTATGTAGCAGTTGTCACTACAGAAGGTTTGTTTATAACCCTCCCCTAAAAAAATCTGATTTTGACGTCCTTAACATCAATGGATTTTGAAAACATTGAGACAAAAGAAGAAAATGCTGATGACCAGCATTTTCTCCTTTTGTCTCAATATTTTCTATGCTGTATTATACACAAATCCAATTATTATCAACAGTCATTTAGACACAGGTTTCAAATGGGACTACCCCAAAATTTTGTCATTTTGGGAAAATCCTTACAGTGGCTCTTTGGACCTTCAGTCATGGATTTCCTTCAAACGTACCCCATCACTACCTGATCAATATACATGTATACAGAAATCAGCTTTACTAAGTAGCTGCTGTCATAACGGAAGGTTTGTTAACACAGTCCCTCATAATGGAATGATTTCAGTTCAGAATCTTAAACCCATTCCCAAACGGCAAAATTTTAGACTTGCCCAAATTCAAAGATGATGCAGACGCCAGACTGCAATATCAAGTGCATGAAATTTTACCTTTTTTGATGATTTTGTGTACAAGACATTGAGGGAAACGAAGAAATTGCTTGTGATAAGCAATTTCTTCATTTCCCACAATGTTTTCTAAACCATTTATATTTTGGGGAGTCAAAAAGAGTCATTGTGGGGGAATAAGTTAACATGTTTTAGGACCTTAAAATTCTTATTTGAATGACAGCCATGAATGTTTCAATCAATGTGTCAGTTTCAACATTTTTGTCAACTTTAGTCATGGTAATCATTGATCCATCATCCTTTAACCCTTTCCCATGCAATGACTCTTTTTGACTCCCTTCAAGATAATGGCTTAGCAAAACATTGTGGAAAATGAAGAAATTGCTTATGACAAGCAATTTCTCCATTTCCTA
Source organism: Fragum sueziense (assembly GCA_963680895.1). NCBI lineage: Eukaryota > Metazoa > Mollusca > Bivalvia > Cardiida > Cardiidae > Fragum > Fragum sueziense. The sequence goes on along the minus strand of OY804598.1, from coordinate 49,420,147 downwards.
CAATGTTTTCTACAACAAAAGACCAAAAGATGTAAAATTTCATTCACTTTAAATTGTCATCTGCAACTTCTTTGAAATTGGACAAGGCTAACAAGCTAATATTATAAGCCCTTTAGTGCGAAGTATAAACCAATAAATTTTATCGTACCAATGCAAAGGGACATTACCACATTCTGTCTGATTGTAGGATTCTTCATCTCAATACATACAATTTTCTCCACTTTTTCAGTTCCCCCACTGTTTGTGATGGAGTTCCTACACAGAATTGTGGACACATTTGAGGACTATTTCCAGGGGTGTAGTGAATCCATTCTTAAAGAGTATTATGTCATTGTCTATGAGGTAACATTGTTTATTGCAACCATCATTTCGAAAATAGGGTTTCCTGTAATTGACTAGGACTGCTGCCATCGCACAGTTGGTAGTGCTGGAGGCTTGGTAAGGATGTTAAGAAATTTGGTCATCAGCAACTATATTTTTGCGTCAGTCCATGGCTTATAAGCGAAATGGTTCAGGCAGAAGATCAATTATTAGGATATTCTATGAGAGCAAAAGTATGCTCAAGTTCATCTCATAGATATTGCTCATGGATTCTTCTGTTGCCAATGTCAAGGTCAGCCGTCAGGGTCAAATATGAAGGTTTTAGAGAAAGAGCTCTTTCATAGTCATTACATGATTTACATCAAAGTAAGCCAAAGATTCTACCTCCACTGTGTTGCATACAAATTTTGTAAGGAACAGAGTGGAGGTAGAATCCTTAGCTGGCGAAGATGAGGCATTAGTGCTCCACAAACATCTTGTTAACTTTGTTAGCCCATTCCCACACTGTAGGCTCACATTGATGCTTTTTGGAAAACATTGTGGGACATGAAGCAATTTCTTGTTACAAGCAATTTCTTAATATTCCACTATGTTTTCTACCCATAAAGACGAAAAATGTAGACTTTCGTTCACTTGAAATTATCATCTGCAACACCTCTAAATTTGAACCAGTCTAAATTTTGTCATCTTTCAATGCAATGGGTTGATCTTAAAAGCCCATTACTGGTAAATATGTTGAGCTCATATAGTAAGGAAATCTAATAACTTATTTCACAGTTACTAGATGAAATGTTAGACAATGGTTTCCCACTGGCTGTTGAGTCCAACATACTGAAAGAACTTATCAAACCTCCAAATTTCCTGAGGACCATTGCTGATACAATAACAGGAAAAACTACTGGGTATGCATTTGTAGTTATGCCACTAATTAATGAATCACCCTTGTTGGTCAAAATGCCCTTTCAAATGTTTCATTTAGTCATTTCAATGTTGTACATTCTGCAACAACAATATGTCTATTATTGCTATTCAAAGATTCCAGCATCAGAAAGTTTCAGATTATTTCTATAGACTAGATCTTTTGTCTTTGAAAGTCATAAACAGGATTTGGTTGCAAAATTCCCGTCTTTAGTGCACAGGTAAATTTTTAGCGAGCTTGGACTTTATGTCCGGGGAGCTAATGTCACAGCCTTAGTGTTGCGTCGGGTCTCATAAAACATAAACTTGGTCTATATCTCAGGCACTATCAGAGATACAGCTTTCATACTTTACACATGGATACCTCTTGCCAAGACCTTTCAATTAAGACCATGACCTCTGACCTTATGACCTTGACCTTGGCATTTGACCTACTTGTAAAAAACTTTAACCTGGCCTATATCTCATGCACTATTACAGATAGAGCCTTGATTTTTCTCATATGGATACATCATGCCATGACCTTGACCTTGAGACCATGACCTTTGACCTAGTGACCTTGACCTTTGACCTTGATCTCCTGTTTTGTGACAAGCTCTCGTATAGGCAAGCTACGTTGTCCGCGGACAACTCTTGTTACCGTTTAAGCTGCTTGTTTGCCGCCACTTTGTCTTATTTTACCTTGACAAGGGATTTGCTTATCAAATTAACATGTAATTTACAGTGTAAGTGGAACATTACCCACAGGCAAGCTATCCAATATTCAAAAGAGACAGACAAGTGTAAAATACACCAACAACAAGACGTTTGATGCCATTATAGACAAATCTGGAACATGGTCATAGTTAACCCATTCCCACGTAGTGATGCCTTTTGATGCCTTACAAGATAAACGCTTCGGAAAACATCCTGGAAAATGAAGAAATTACTTGTGACAAGCAATTTGTTCATTTCCAACAATGTTTTTACCCCAAAAGCCATCAAATTCCAAAATTTCATCTCATTGAAAATGTCGTCAGCAACTTTTTTCAATTTGAACAAGTTAAAAATTCTGTTGTTTGGTAATAGGTTAAAACAACCATCACCATTTATTTACAGTGTAAGTGGAACATTACCCACAGACCAGCTATCCAACATTCCATGGAGACGTACAGGTGTAAAATACACGAACAACAAGGCGTTTGATGCCATTATAGACAAATCTGGAACATGGTCATAGTTAACCCATTCCCACGTAGTGATGCCTTTTGATGCCTCACAAGATAAAAGCTCTGGAAAACATCTTTGGAAATGCAGAAATTGCTTGTGACAAGCAATTTCTTCATTTCCCACAATGTTTTTGCCCCCAAAAAGCCATCAAGTTCCAAAATTTCATCTCATTGAAAAAGTTGTCAGCAACTTTTTTCAATTTGAACAAGTTAAAAATTCTGTTGTTTGGTAATGGGTTAAAACAACCATCACCATTTATTTACAGTGTAAGTGGAACATTACCCACCGGCCAGCTGTCCAACATTCCATGGCGACGTACAGGTGTAAAATACACAAATAATGAGGCGTATTTTGATGTCATTGAAGAGGTCGACGCTATTATTGACAAATCTGGAACAACAGTCATTGCAGAAATACAGGGATATGTAAGTCGATTTTCAATAAATACCTTGTAACTGCAGCTTGAGTAAAGCTGGAGTTACAGGATTTTAAAATAACACTAACAATATGATTCTACAGTCATACAGTCATACATTGTCCAGGGGTGTGGAAATATGGAATTTTTCCACTTGTCCTCGGACAAGTTGAACTCAAATTTCTACTTGTCCAAAGGCAAAGTTTACTTGTCCAGAAAAAAACAACATCTAGACAGGAAAATAATATTTCAGTTAACATATAAAACTGAATGAACACAATTCAAACAAATGTTTACCTTTTAAAATTAAAATGTGATTTGATTGAAATGGATTTTTTCAGACGGATCGTGAGCAAAAATAAGATTAAAATTTCGTTTTTATCCCATTTTGATCCCCTTGAAATGCACTTGCCCACGGACAAGCTCACTTGAAAAAAGCCCTTGCCCGTCCACCGCAAAACCCAGGTCGGGCAAGTCGGGCATGTGAATTCCGCACCCCAGCATTGTCCGACCCCTTCAGTGAGTTCCACAGTTTGACACTAATTTTTATCTAAGAAATAGTTATTGATAGTTTTGTCTGACAAAATTTATACTGTCTGACATTGTCAGCAGATAACTTGTTTTTAAGCTCACTATCTTGAAGGAGGAAAATCATCACTTCATCTTGAAAATATTGTCCTAATATTTATCATTTTAATGATTAATCAAATTCAACCAAATTTTATGCCCCCATATAGAATGATAGTATGCATACATGTATTGTTTTACTCATGTCTGTCTGTCTGAATGTCCATAAGTCTGTCATACATGGAAAGTTAACATTAGCTTTTCCTCCAAAAGAACCATTTTGGTGGCATTAATTTTGTGTTTCACAAACACTTCTGTTTATCATTAACTTTATTCCTGATTTTCAACAAGAACCTCATAACTGCAGCTTAAAATAAGCTGCAGTTGAGAGGTTTTCGTTGAAAAACGATATTATTTTGATTTTTTTTTTTTTCAGATTGATTGTTTAGTAAAGCTGACAGGAATGCCAGATTTGACTCTCTCTTTTATAAATCCTCGTCTGCTTGATGATGTTAGTTTTCACCCTTGTGTGCGATTTAAACGATGGGAGGTAAGATGCATAGCTCTGCATTTTGATTTCAGTTTATCCTTTTCCAAACAACACATTCTTAGAATTAGCTGAATTCAAATGCGTCAAAGAAATTTCTGTCTCAAATGTTAACAGTAATAGAGGATTTGATCATACTGCAGAAAAATCCAGGGTTGTTTGTTCTAAACCACCCTCGACCAATACCCTCTCTGACATTTGACAAAGGTTGTTTGACTCTCACTCATGGACTTGAATCATTTAAAAGGGTGAACAACTGGAGGCTCTGATTAGATATTTTTAGTACTGCTTAGAGAAATAAAAGGAATCCGTAGTTGGGTGCTCCAACTTCCGTAATATGGCCAAATGCAATGAAGGTATTCCATCCATCGTAAGATACCTAACACTTTGTGCAACTTTGGACATCATCTATGGCGACTGATATTGACAAGGGTATCCCTGGTCTATTTCCGTTGCTACAGATAATGACAGGAAATTTACGAGGATATTATTTGTTAATTACCATTGTCATGGATGACAGACACCCAAAGATGCACAAAGTATTTTGTAGATAATGATGGGTTGTACCCCTTAACCCTTTCCCAAACAAGACCTGAGGTGCGTTCTTTAGAGCGAGATTTCTTGAGATATCTTGAGATTTCTTAAGATATTTTAGGATAAAGCATTCTTTAGAGCAAGATTTTTTACACGCTCAATTTGAGGTGCCATTACCCTATACTTCATGCGGAACCCCTCGGTCAATTCTGTACTAACAATATAAAAGAGATTTGACCAAGTTGTTCCAAAAACTCCTTAATTCATAAACTGCGGTGTTCCAAATGCTCAATACTTTATACAAATGACGTCATTTGTATAAATATGGAGCATTTGGAACAGCTCGGTCAAAGTCTCGGTCCTAAAAACGCTTTATCCAAAACACCTTAAGAAATCTTAAAAAATCTCGCTCTAAAGAACATGCCTCTGGTTTTGACGTCTCTATTAGAAAAGGCTTGGGAATACATTGAGGCAAAAGAGGAAAATGCTGATAACCAGCAATTTCTCCTTTGAGAATGAATGTTTTCTTTGCTATTTTGAGCAACAATTCTTTGTGTATCAACACCCATTTTGTCGTCTGTTGCAGTTCTGAATTTACATGGCCCTAAAATTTTACTGTTTTGGGAATTGGTTAAAAGCGGTGTTGAAACCATTTCAATAGTCAATCTTTTATTTTTACAGAATGAAAGAATATTGTCATTTGTTCCTCCTGATGGAAATTTCCGACTGCTGTCATATCATATAGGATCAAACAAGTAAGTGTTTTAACAATAAAACTAAATGACAACCTTTTCCAAGTGACCACATGTATTGAAACATATTATGCAATTTACGCACAATATTTGAGCCAGGATCTGGAAAACGTCCTTTATGGCATTTGAAAACAACCTGAATCCAGATCAACCTGTGCATACGCACATTCTGATCAGGATCCATGCTGTTCTCCAATAGCTTGTTTATGACCAGTTGCAATTGTAAGTCAGTAGATTGGATCCATTTTGGACTATATTTAACCACAGTCTTATCTCAAAACTCAATTACCCAAAATGCTTTTTCAAGATTCCGGGTCATTTATTTGGTGAAAGACTCGGTCAACCGGATTAGCTTTTTTTGACACTAATGAAACTGTGATATACATGTACTTTCTTCACCAAGTTAGTCCCCAACTTTATTTGTCCACATGAATGGAAGAATATGAATATCTATTATTTGCACTGTCTTTATCTTAAAGTTTTTTCTACTACAAAATGTTAGATTGGTTAAAAACAAAGGAAACTGTCAATAAAATATCACTAATTTGTTAGAGAATAGTTGGGCTATATAATATAGAAGTTAGAAGTGAATAAAAAACTGCTTTTATCATTTGCTATTTGTTTCAAAGTGTTCTAAAGCGTTACTTATAGGGAATTACAAAGCAGAAATTTTCGGTGAAATGGGATAAAATCCCCAAAATTTTTCTACTTTTCATTTTAGCATGGTAGCCATTCCGTTGTATGTAAAACACAACATTTTCTATAGAGAAGGTAGTGCAGGCAGGTTTGATGTGTCTGTGTCACCTAAACAAACTATGGGAAAAGTGGTATGTTATGTAAATATTCTTCCACATAGAATTATATTCCGTTTTTATTCACCTGACAGGGTGTGGCCAAGTAAAGAGGTTATTCGACGAGTTTACTTCTCGATACCTTGGTTGATAGAAGAGAAAAAACGTGCGGGACGAGCATGAACACATTTCGAAATTGAAAGAATGTGCAATTGTAAAATGTGTTGTTATAAAACGTCGTAACTATAGCTTGATTCACGCTGTAGTTATAATGTTTTGCAATAATACCGACAAATTACCACTAATCGAGAAGGCTGTTTCTCCCCACGCTTAAATGTAATGAACCATTTATAAGCTCCGCCCTTTCTCCCGAATAAAAACAGAATATATTATGTTTTATATCCTAAGTCATTATGAATAATTAATATGATCTGTTTCCTTGGCAAAAAATAAATATAGTACATAAAGGATTTGATTTTTTTTATCTTTAAACATGTTTTTATTGCCTTCAAAGAAATTATACCTGATACATAGTTTGTTTGTTCGGTAATGGGTAAATTGTAGCCATAATTATTAGTTTATTAAACCTTTCTAAAACAAAACCTTGTTCCAATATGATTTCATGTTTGAAAACTGTAAGAAAAAAAATATTGTGATCATAACTTTCTACCCCTATGAATCAGAATTTTGAATTTTCTACTTCATTTACCATGAATTCTGCATGATGAATTTGAATCATTCTATATTTTTGCCCTCTTGGAAAGCCTCAATGTTTCTATACTAGAAATTTTGAAATTGTAATACAATTTTGTTCTCAGGTAGAAAGTGTGGTGCTAGAATGTCCGTTTCCCAAGTCAGTTTTGAATGTGACCTTGACACCAAACCAAGGGAAGTACTCGTTTGACCCGGTCAGTAAAATGATGACATGGGATATTGGTAGAATAGATGCTACCAAAACACCAAACTTGAAAGGAACTGTAAGTAGGCCAACTTTGACCATTTCTTTACCCATTCCCACATATTGACTCTTTTTGACTCCCTACAAGGTAAAGGCTTAGGAAACATTGTGGAAAAACGAAGAAATTTCTTCATTTCCCACAATGTTTTCTACTTAAAAAGAACAAAATGTAAAATTTTATTCACTTGAAATTGTTGTCTACAACATCTTTTAATTTGCCATCTATTAAAGGGTTAAATATACAAACAGAGGTTGAATAAAGATTATATGCTTGTCAAGATGATCTTGCATATTGGCATTCTGCACAGAAAATCAGTCTGCTCCTAAGTGATCTGAACTTACCCTGCATAACCTGTTCATAATGATTTTCCCATAGAATTTCTGTGGTTGACTCTAAAATTTTAATCTTTGGTTATAGGTTATTGCTATTGAATGTTCTATTTCATTTTGGGGGTGTGACCATGGCGCAGATGGTAGCCCATTGGACTCTCACTCGTGAGGGCCCAGGTTATATACTCGGCTGCAGCAATTATCCTTTCAGCCAAAAAATTGTCTCCCACCACTGGTTTGATATTGTTAACCTCTGTGGTTGAGCAGCTGGAGGATGGGTTAGGATGTGGTAGTACTGGTATGAGAAACAACAGGAATCCATGGTTAGGTGCTCCAGCAGCTGCAATGTGACCATAGTAGTTGAAAACGGTGTTAACCCATTCCCACACATTGACGCTTTCTGACGCCCTTCAAGATACAGGCTTGGGAAAATATCGTGGAAAATGAAAAAAATTGCTTGTTACAAGCAATTTTTTCATTATCCACAGTGCTTTTTTAACCCAAAAGGCAAATATTTTCAAAGTTTCACCAACTTGAAATTGTCGTTTGCAACATCTCTCAAATTGGAATGGTTCAAAATTTTGCCGTCTGGTAATGGGTCAACCTTAACCATTTCCCAAACAAGACTTTCTTTTCATGTCCCTAATAGAAAAGCCTTAGGAAAACATTGAAACAAAAGGAGAAACTGCTGATAACCAGCAGTTTCTCCTTTTGCCTCAATATTTTCTGTACAATATTGCACACTTATCTCATCTTTGTTTATATAAGTTTTGTCATCCTCAGTGTCTTTCAAATTGGACCTTCCCAAAAACTTGTTGTTTGGGAAAGGATTAATAAATTAAATAAAACCTATTTTATTTCGCAGATAAACTTACAAACAGGATCCCAGGTTCCAGAGAGTAATCCAACATTATCTGTAAGTTTATAAATGTACTAAATAAAACAAACAATCCTTATTTGATGGCATTTATATCAAATTTCCCTTGCCTTCAACACATTCCTTCTTTTTATGCACCCATGTCGAGAGATTGGGGGCATATTGTTTTATTTGTGTCCGTCCGTCTGTCTGTCTGTCCGAAAACTTAACATTTGCCTTTTCTCCAAAAGTATTTGACATACAAAGCTCAAATTTGGTATGTAACTTTCTTTCAATAATATCTATCTGTTCCATGCAATATGACCTTTCTTAAGGTTGTCTGTTAACCCTTATCAACCCTTTACAAGAAAACATAACATTTTACAAAAATGGTCATTTCTGGGGCAGTAGTATTTCACAAAGACATCTTGTTTTTGTTTGCTTTTTCATGCTACATGTATCTCTCAAGACAGAAGTATACATGAAAAAAGCCAGTCCTTTTGACTGGAATCTGATAATTACCATGTTTAAAAAAAACCTGCTAATATATGCATTCTCTCCCTTGAACATTTTCCACAAAGTTTCCTGCCTAGAAAGACCCAAAAGTAAAATTTTATTTCCTTGAAATTGTAGTCCGCAACATCTTTGAATTTTGACTAGTTGAAAATTTTATGTTCTGTTTTGTTATATTCCAGTTACAGTTCACTATATCTACAATGGCATTATCAGGGATTAAAGTAAACAGACTGGATATGTATGGAGAGGTATAGTTAATTTTTTCATATATGACCCGTTGCGCTAAAATGGTTCTTTATCCCTTTCCCAAACAAGACCTGGTTTTGACGTCTCTATGAGAGAAGGTTTGGGAAAACATTGAGACAAAAAAAGAAACTACTGATAACCAGCAGTTTCTCCTTTGTCTAAATATTTTCCATCCAAATTCTATCTTTCACGTCAGCAGTAGCCATCAAATTGGATCTCCCTAAATTTTTTCGTTCGGGAAAGGTTTATATGAAGTCCATAAACCCAAATTCCGTGAAGTGTAAAAGACTTACCAAGTTTCAACCAGATGTTGTATTTGGAAATGAAAACATTGTAAGCTACAAAATATATCCTAGATTCAGAAAATTACCAAAGATTGAAAAGTTCCGATTCTAGGCAGTCTGCACAGTCTATATTGTGACAAGCAATTTCTTTTCCACAATGTTTTCTGACACAAAATTTAATGATTTTTAGCTCACCTGAGCACAAAGTGCTCGAGGTGAGTTATTGTGGTCACTTTTTGTCCGTCGTCCGTCCGTCCGTCCGTCCGTCAACATTTGGGGTGTTTACACTCTAGCATCCACAAAAGTTAGGCGATCTTGATCAAACTTGGCCAAAACAAGTACGATCATAAGTTCTCGGACAAGTTCGATTATGGGTCTGATCGGACCAGAAAGTGCTGAGTTATCTGCCCTTGAATGTCAAAAAATGCTGTTTTTAAGTTTGTTTACACTCTAGCATCTACAATTATTGATCAATCAAGACAAAACTTGGACATAATGTTGGAGACCATAAGATCTTGGATGAGGTCAATTTTCAGTCTGATCTGACCAGAAAGATGAGAGTTATGTGCCCTTGAATTGGGCAAAATTGCCACTTTTTTGCTGTATTCATAAAAGAGTTAATCTAAGGGAAAGAACTCTGACACTACTTTCCTTTAGTATAAGTAGAGTTATCTTGTTTCAGAGCTCCAGATAAATGGGAGTGATGAATTTTTAAACTGCAATAATTCTGTTATTGTTCATCAAACCCTTTATTGTGGGTACTCATGTGTATCGTCTCGTCAAGACGATACAAATGAGTACCCACAACATAGGGTGTAGAATTGAAATAAAAAGTTAAAATGTCTTCACCCCCACTAATCTGTAGCCTTGTTGTTTGATAGAGGATATAAATAGATTTACACCCTACAGTCTACAATTATTAACCCATTACCAAACAACAAAATTTTAGTCTAGTCCAAAGTCATAGGTGTTGCAGACGACAAGTTCTATTGAACAAAATTTAACATTTTTTGGTCTTTCTTGGTAGGAAACATTGTGGGTAATGAAGAAATTGCTTGCTACTTCATTTTCCACAATGTTTTCCAAAGCCTTTATTTTGTGGGGTCTCCAAAAGCGTCAATGTGTGGGAAAGGGTAAATCAATCAAGACAAAACTTGGACACAATGTTGGGGACTATAAGATCTTGGATGAGTTTAATTTTCAGTCTGATCTGATGAGAAAGTATAGAGTTACGTGCCCTTGAATTTGACAAAATTGCCATTTTCGGTTGTTTTCAACCTTGTTTACACTCTTGAATCTACAATTATTAATCAATCAAGACAAAACTTGGACACAATGTTTTGGACCATAAGATCTGGGATTAGATTGATTTTCAGTCTGATCTTATCAGAAAGTCAAGAGTTATGTGCCCTTGAATTTGACAAAATTGCCGTTTTTTTACTGTTTTCGATTTTGTTTACACACTAGACTCTACAATTATTGACCAATCAAGACAAATCTTGGACACAATGTTGGAGACTATAAGATCTCAAATGAGTTTGATTTTCAGGTTGATCTGATTAGAAAGTCAAGAGTTATGTTCCCTTGAATTTGATAAAATTGCTGTTTATGGCTGTTTTCGACCTTGCTTATACTCTAGAATCTACAATTATTTATCAATCAAGACAAAACTTGACCACAATATTGGGGACCATAAGATCTTGGATGAGTTTGATTTTCAGTCTGATCTGATGAGAATGTCGAGAGTTATGTGCCCTTGAATTTGACAAAATTGCCATTTTTGGCTGGTTTCGACCTTGTTTACATTCTAGAATCTACAATGATTATTGATCAATCTATACAAAACTTGGACACAATGTTGGGGACCATAAGATCTCATATGAATTTGATTTTCAGTCTGATCTGATCAGAAAGTCGAGCGTTATGTGCCCTTGAATTTGACAAAATTTCTGTTTTCTGCTGTTTTCGACCTTGTTTACACTCTGGAATCTACAATTATGGATCAATCAAGACAAAACTTGGACACAATATTAGGGACCATAAGATCTGGGATTAGTTTGATTTTCAGTCTTATCTGGTCAGAAAATCGAGAGTTATGTGCCCTTGAATTTGATAAGATTGCTGTTTTCGGCTGTTTTCGACCTTGTTGATACTCTAGAATCTACAATTATTTATCAATCAAGACAAAACTTGGATACAATGTTTGGCACTATAATTAAGATCTCGGATGAGTTAGATTTTCACAACCTTATTGACCATTAGTTCTTTTTCAGTCTTAAAGTAATAAATATTAATTGAATTGAACAAAAGTGTTGCTCATATCATTTTGGTTCAGGTGAGCGATATAGGACCATCATGGTCCTCTTGTTGAAATTTCATCAACTTGAAATTGTCATCTGCAATACTTTTCAAATTGGAATATTCCAAAATTTTGCAGTCTGCTAATGGGTTAAATCTCATTTCGTGTCCTGATATGACCTTAGCTGTAAATTGATCAACAAATTACCTTAACAGCCAATGTATTTTTTATCAATCTAATTTCTGTTTAATTTTCAATTTCCAGAAATATAAACCGTTCAAGGGAGTGAAGTATGTGACCAAAGCCGGAAGATTCCAAGTGCGGACATAAAGCATTGTGCTTCGAGAAGCATTTAGATTTTGTGCAATATTCCAAACTTACTGAAAATGAGAATGCCATATTGATGCTTTTCAACGAAAACCTCATATCTGCAGCTTGTTTTAAGCTGCAGATACGAGGTTTTTGTAGAAAAGCGACGATATGTGATATAAAGAAGAATTAAATCTTTTGCCAAATTATATTTATCCATTCCCAAACAAGACCTGGTTTTGACCTCCCAAATATTAAATGTTTGGTAAACATTGAGTCAAAAGAAGAAAATGCTGATAATCAGCATTTTCTCCTTTTGCCCCAATATTTTCTTTGCAATATTGTGCTACTTTTATCAGCATCAATTTTGTCATATTCAGCATCTTTGATATTGGACATGTCCAAGATTTTGCCGTTTGGGAAAGGTATGTTAACCCTTTTCAAATGGCAAAATTTTAGGGTGATCAAAAACTGCCACAAATGACAAAATGGAAGTTATTACAGTTAGAATTTGTGTAAAATATGGCATAGAAAATATTGAGACAAAAGGAGAAACCGCTGCGAAAACACTCTAGTTTAAGAAAAATTTCTATGATTAACTAGGCTGACTAACTTTAAGTAGGGTCCATACATTTCATATTAACAAACATATTTTCTCATAAAGTTTCTAACTTACCATTTTGGAGGGAATTGGCACATTTACCAGACATTTATTTTTAAAATCCATTATAACACATTGACACTCTTCGACACCCCAAAAATTAAAGGCTTATTTAACCCTTTCCCAAACAAGACCTGGTTTTGACGACCCTGGTGGAATAGGCTTGGGAACATATTGCGACAAAAGAAGAAACTGCTGACAACCAGCAGTTTCTCCTTTTGTCTCAATATTTTCTATGCCATATTTTGCTCAAATTCTATCTTTTTTAACATCCATTTTGTCATTTATGGCAGTTTTTGAAGTGGATCACCCTAAATTTTTGACGTTTGGGAAAGGGTTAAAACATTATGGAGAATGCTGAAATTGCTTGTGAGAAGCAATTTCTTCATTCCCCACAATGTTTTCTTCCAAAAAAGACCAAAATGATGTATAATTTCTCTCACTTGAAATTGTTGTCTGCAACATTTCTAGATTTGGATCAGTCTAAAATTTTGCTGTTTGATAATGGGTTAAATTTTAGTTATTGTTAATGATTATTTGACTTCAATAATATGGGAGGTAATCATGTGAATTTGTTATGATATATTTTTCTCTCATGCTCGGTAAGAATGCATTTTTCATCAATTTTCATTAAATATTTTTTTAGAGAGTAGCCTAGGGCGCATTTGTTGACAAAATTAGGAACATATATCACAATAAAGTCACATGATCAGCGCCCTTGAATATTGAAAAATAAATTATGCTGAATTTATCTTAGTTCTCCTTTTTGAAAAGATTTTCCAATGATACCGTACTATTACAGGGCTGAAACGAGTACTCTAGTACCCGCGCGCAGGATATAAAATTTTCAGTACTGGGTAAAAATTTAGTACCCATTACTAGAAGATTATTTTTTTTCATTCAACTGCTTTAGTCGATGATCTGATTAAACAAGAGGACCATGATGGTCCTATATCGCTCATCTAAACCAAAATGATATGAGCAACACTTTTGTTCAATTCAATTAATGTTTATGACTTTAAGACTGAAAACAAACTTATGGTCAATAACGTTGTAAAAATTGAACTCATCTGAGATCTTGTGGTGCCCAACATTGCGTCCAAGTTCTGTCTTGATTGATAAATAATTGTAGATTCTAGAGTGTAAACAAGGTCGAAAACAGCCAAAACAGCAATTTTATCAAATTCAAGGGCACATAACTCTCCACTTTCTGATCAGATTAGACCGAAAACCAAACTCATACAAGATCTTATGGTCCCCAACATTGTGTCCAAGTTTTGTCTTAACTGGTCAATAATTGTTGATTATAGAGTGTAAACAAGGTCGAAAACAGCCGAAAACGGCAATTTAGTCAAATTCAAGGGCACATAACTCTCAACTTTCTGATCAGATCAGACTGAAATTTAAAGTAATGTGAGATTTTATGATCCCCAACATTGTGTCCAAGTTTTGTCCTGATTGATGTATAATTGTAGATTCTAGAGTGTAAACAAGGTCGAAAACAGTCGAAAATGGCAATTTTGTCAAATTTAAGGGCACATAACTCTCAACTTTCTAATCAGATCAGACTGAAAATCGAACTCATCCAAGATCTTATGTTCCCCAACATTGTGTGTAAGTTTTGTCTTGATTGATGTATAATTGTAGATTCTAGGGTGTAAACAAGGTCGAAAAGAGCCGAAAGTGGCAATTTTGTCAAATTTAAGGGCACATAACTCTCAACTTTCTGTTCAGATCAGACTGAAAATCGAACTCATCCAAGATCTTATGGTCCCCAACATTGTGTCCAAGTTATGTCTTGATCGATTGAAAATTTTAGGATCTAGGGTGCAGGGCGCCCAGTAACCTATAAATACCTATAAATACCTATATTATCCTATATTTCTGGACCTTACCTATAAAAACCTATAATATCACCCATTTTGCCCCAAATACCTATAAATACCTATATTTTTGTGTCTTGGGTAAGCGATGATCACAAATTTAAAACAAATACTTTCAAAGTAGCAGTTTTCTATGATTAAAAAGTAACTATCATCTATCAATATACAGCAGAAATTAGTATTTTCCTTTCAGGTCTCTTTCAAACTTTAAAAATGCTAGGGAAATACTGATCAAACATAATTTTATCATTGTTGAAGAAGCTTGCATGTATGTTTTGTCATCTTTCACTGGAATTGACCATTTTGTTTAGTGGATATGCCTTTTATGAACAGTAAAGTTCTGTTCAAATAACTTTGTGCAAGCTTTACTTATGGACTAATGAATTATAATATGTTTATATGAATGCAGGGGGAACCATATATAACTTGAAGCAGGTCAGTTTTGCTTCTGATATACAAAGCTAAGGTTGAGTTTCTGTCCTGAAGTTATCATATACAGTAGTCAGTACCAGTCTTCCATTTATGCTCAAGGAAGATTGAAGAATAGAGAACATTTTTTAATAAATTTGTACTCACTGTTAATGACTAGAAGCCAAATTTAGATAGAAATGTTCAAAATTTCATCTTGCTGTCACAGAGATTGATTGAAATTTGTACATAGAGTTGCTTGTTGTGTTATGTTTGTTAGAGACAGCCAGTATGTTTAAAATCAAACAATAGAATTAAACATTTTCAGATCACATTAGCAATATAGTGCTAAGTGGGAGGTATTGTGATTGCTAACCACAGTCCTCCATGGTCCTCCATGTCCTCCATGTCCTCCATCCATCTGCCTGTCAATAAACATGTATCCTCTCAAACAATATGGCAGAGAGTCTTAAAATTTTGTTTGTAGCATCAGCCAAAGGCCTGCTACCGAAATATTTTGAATCATTGTGGTATTATGAAAATTGGCCCTATGTTTGAGGTAGTGGGGGGTACATGTATCTATTTCATATATGGACAAGGAAGGACAATCTACTTCTCCTCAATTGTTTGCCTATGGCATTGAAAATTGTATGTGAAACTGTCTTTTGACCCTCTACCAAAATACTTATTATCACAAATTTATGGTATGATAAAAACTGGTCCTATGTTGTAGGGTATCAGATTTCATATCGGGATAAAGAGGGAAATCTTGTAAAATCTCCTTCACCAAAATTGTGTTGCCTAGGGCTTTAAACTTGGTATAAAGAATTGTCTCGTGGCCCAGTCTGCTAGAACTTTTCAAATTATATTGGTACAATGAAAAGTGGCCCTGTGTGTTTGAGTATCAGACTTCATATACAGACAAAGCAGGGAATCTTGCACAATATTCTACACCTGAATCATTTGACCTAGGGCTTTCAATTTGCTGTCGAACCACCTCATGGCCCTCTACCAATATCCTTCAAAATATTGTGATACAATGACAATTAGTCATATGATGTTATGTATTCTAATTGAGGGACAAAGTGGGAAATCATGCACATTTTTTCTCCTTTAGAAACAGTTTGGCACATGTCTTTGAAATTTGGTTTGTAGAATTGTCTTAATTCAGGCCTACTTCCAAAGCACATCAAAATTTTTTGGTTCTGTGAAATTTGCCCTTTGTTGTAGAATATTGAATGTCCTGACTGTCAAATGTAGTGTGTAGAATTGTCTAATGACCCTCCATCAAACACTTCAGAGTTTTGTAGTATTATGAAATTTGGCTCTACAGTATGTTGTGGAGAGATTCCATAGCGTATATTCCATATAGAGACAAAGAACTTAGAAGGAAAACTAGAGCAAACTTCTCTTGACAAATAATTTTTTCAGAGACCCTATATTGAGGTTTTGCATGTATCATGACAGCATGGCTCTCTGTCAAAATTCTTCAAATTGCCTTCTTGCAATGAAGATTGACTGGAAGTTGTATGTAGGATGAGACAAAAGATATCAAAAACAATCATTGTCTCAATGTTCTCTATGGTGAGAGATAAATAGCCTTCTTGGCTCTCATATCCTATGGTCATGGTATTCTCTGGAACACCTTAATTTTCAGAACAGAAAGCAATAGCTAATAAGTGACTGTCTTGTCTGTTTCTCCTGTTGTCCTATTAATAACTAGGTAGTCGTGATGGTAGAGAAATATTTAAAGTAGGGTTTTCTTCATGATAACCACAACCTATATTATCCTATATTTCTGGCTGACTGATACCTATATTATTGGGACATACCTATATTTTTGACACCATAAGTCACTGGGCACCCTGAGGGTGTAAACAAGGTCGAAAACAGCCGAAAATGGCAATTTTGTCGAATTCAAGGGCACATAACTCTTGTCTTTCTCATCAGATCAGACTGAAAATCAAATTCATCCAAGATCTTATCATCTTCGCAAGCCAATGGTGACATCTACGACGTAACGTCGTTTCTGCATTCAAATACAAACGTAGGCGAGTTCACCCTTGGCTAGTGAAGATGAGATCTTGTGGTCCCCAACATTATGTCCAAGTTTTGTCTTGATTCATCAATAATTGTAGATGCTAGAGTGTAAACAAAGTCAAAAACAACATTTTTTTGACATTCAATGGCAGATAACTCCGGACTTTCTGGTCCGATCAGGCCCATAATCGTACTTGTACGAGAACTTATAATGATCCTACTTGTTTTGGCCAAGTTTGATCAAGATTGCCTAACTTTTGTGGATGCTAGAGTGTAAACACCCCAATGGTTGACGGACGGACGGACGCCGGACAAAAAGTGATCTCAATAACTCAGTTCGAGCACTTCGTGCACATGTGAGCTAACAAATCTACCAGGCAGTCAGAAGTTACACAGTTTACTAAAATAATGATGTCAATAATCAACAGAGTCAACTGGCCAGCATGTTCCTAAAAGTGGAGTTCTTTAAATTAAAAACTATAATGTCACTGGTGGTGAACTAAAACAATTTTTGCTACAACAAGGTATAGATATTTTGCGTTTAAATGTGAGTTTATAGATTTTTTTCTAATGACAATGAACAGACCGGGTTTACCGGTTTGAATTGACAAACTGTCGGTGTTGTTATAAAATCTCATAACTTCGGCTTCGATAAAGCCTTAGTTACGATATTTTATAACAACACCGACGGAATACATTGATCGCGAAAAAACGTCCCTCGCTTTGGCCGAGTTCACCACCAGTGAATGTGCAGGGAAATATCTATTTGAACTGGTACCTGGGTATCCGCAGGTATTTTCTGGTGGATACTTGGGCACAAAAAAATTACGTCCTCGCTTCAGTCCTAATAAGTTGCCTCCTGCTGAACACTAAGCCAAACATGAATGATGCAAAAGGCAGAACGTTTACCAATCTATTTATAGAAATTAGTACAGAAACATTGAAGGAAGAGAAAATGTTAGATATCAATATTTCCTTCCTATGGGTTATTTTTATGCCCCCGTATCGAAAGATTGGGGCATGTTGTTTTACTTGTGTCTGTCCATCCCTCTGTCTGTCATTCCGAAAATGTGAAAACGTAACAGCATTTTCGGAGGCATTATTGCTTCACAACCACATCTTGTTACAAATTTCTTCCATAAGAATTCCAATTGTTGAAAACTACACTGGCGTAAGAAAAGGGGGAGGGGGACAGGCCCCCTCCCAATAATTTAGAAGGGGGGACGGCATATCCTACGCCCCATAATACACCCATATTTTCCTTCAAGAAAGATACAGGTATAAATTGCTGTCTGAAAGTGCCCAGATTGCAGGAAATGGCTTCTTAGAATTAAAAAAAATGGGGGGGGGGGCATACCCCCAGACTCCCTTAGCAACGCTACACTCGGTTGGGTTCCACTCACTCACTTAAGCATTTGGACCTCAAATATTGTAAACCTTCCTACGCCTATGAACCGGCCATAGTTTTGGGGAGGTTCATCTCCTGTGAATGCATTCATATAAGCCATGACTTGCACGCTGATCCCGAACGATTCAATAATTTTTGAAGGCAGCACAAACCTGTATCACATAGCTAGCTGATTCTAATCCGCTACTCTAGTGCTTCATATTAGACTTGAACCCTTTCCAGAATGACAAAATTATGATCATAATGGTCCAATTTGAAAGCTACCCTAATTATTCTAATAAACGCCTGGGCGTTTATTAGAAAAGTGCTTGATAGAAAAGTTAGGGGTGGGCGTTTATTAGAGGTATTCTAATTTTGTTAGTCAAAACATGCCAATCAAATGTCAATTCATGGACTCAAAGTTAATCAAGTAAACGATTCCAAAGTTTAGTTACAAGGACTGTAAAATACGATTTTAGGATGCAATTCCTTCGTTATAAACAGATTTGGGGACAGGAAATCCTCTCTTTCATTGCTTTTAGAAGTGATCTTTGTTTATGACTTACATTAGTTAAATCCGAAATCGGTGGGATTGGCGTTTATTAGAATCACCTTTTCTCGCATAAATTGTGCTCGAAATATGCATATTTTCAGCTTAGATGGGGGGGGGATGGGCGTTTATTAGAATATGGGCGTTTATTAGAATAATTACGGTATTAGGCCTATAGCTCATGATAATTGACTTGGCAGAGCAGCCAATGCTAATCGAATGAGATGCTCTGTCAGGTCATTACTCATGAACTATACAGACGACAAAATACTAGGTGTTCACGCAGATAGAATTTGTTTGCTGCGGATCCACGATTTCTGTGAAGGAGTTAGAATATATAGGGATGGGGGGGGGGGTTGTTTCACTATCTTTCACTGTTTTCACATGCATTTTCTTTTGGAAACCTCAGGACCAGGTCATGTTTGGGAAAGCTTTTTTTAAGTACATTTGAATTTTTGATAAGCAATGATATAGGCGTAGGAAGGTTTATAATATGGGGGGGGGGGCAAATGTGTAAGTGAATGGAACCCGACCAACCGTAGCGTTGCTAGGGGGTCTGGGAGCACCCCAGAAAATTTTGAATTCTAAGAAGCCATTACCTGCAATCTGGGCACTTTCAGACAGCATTTTGTACCTTGACCTTTCTTGAAGAAGAATATGGGTGAATTATTGGGGGGGCAAAGGATATGTTGCCCCCCCCCCCCCTTCTAAATTATTGGGGGACCCCTTCCTTCCTACCCAAGTGAATGATTGTTACATATAGATCTACTCTAAATCCCATTTGCACATAACATTGACGCCTCATAATATTAATGCTTTGGAAAACATTTGCACAAGCAATTTCTTTATTTCCCATAATGTTTTCTATCCAGAACGGCAAGAGAATGTAATATTCGACCACTTGAAAATGTTGTCTGCAATATCTTTGGATTTGGGCCAGTATAAAATTTTGCCATCGATCTTCTAGCGTTATGGATTTTATGATGGGGGGGGGATGGTATATAGTATTTCTCATGGCAATAAAATCGTATGGCATACTCTCAGTCACGTGACACCAAAAATGGCGAATGTCATGAGTGTAACTTGAAATTTCTCATGATTTCCCGAGCCTCTTACTCTTGGGCGATTACAATACAATGCGTAGCCAAGTGATGAATTATTGTTTGAAGGAAGACTTCGTTGGAAAGTTGGTGGCTGGGTTCGGAATTTGGCGTTAACGATGAAAGTAGAGAACTTGAAAGTGTTGGTGCTTTTCACTCTCTTGGTGACAACTTTCCTGTTTGGAATCCTACCTGTAGCCCTGCTGAAATTGTTCAAACGCAGGGCTCATGACTTTCACAATCATCTGAGATACAAACGAACGATAAGTTTTCTGAGTTGTTATGCTGCCGGAGTATTTATTGCGACATTATTACTGGACCTGTTACCTGGCGTCAGGGTAGATCTGGGTTTAACGCTCAACAAAATGGAAATCTTCACCTCCTTTCCTGTAGCAGAATTTGTTATGGTGTTCGGAATGTTTCTAATTTTGATAGTTGAGCAGATAGTTTTGACAATCAAAGAGCGACACACTGAACAACACATTGACATAGATGATCCGTCTGAAAGGACTTTGCTTTTGGAAAATTCAAATGAAATAACGAGATCTTATTCAGTAGCAAGTGAACATTCGTTATCTGGTATCAGTGATGAGCCATTCCAGTCTAGTCTAAAGGGAACGAGAAGACACTGTGAGGAGAGGATATCCGTGGGTAACGGCACGAATACAGCTGACAATTTTGAAGATAACGATCTGCATCCTGACCATGAACATTCTTCACTGCGATCTTTGATATTGCTTACCGCTTTATCATTGCATTCAGTGTTTGAAGGTCTGGCTGTTGGACTACAAAAAAGATCTGAAGATGTTATAGGTGTTTTTACAGCATTAGTGATCCATAAATCTATTCTGAGTTTTAGTCTCGGAATGAATGTTATACAAAGTAAATTTTCAAACAAGGGTGTCGTTAGGGCAATTATTTTCTTTTCTGTCATGTCACCAATTGGCATTGCTATTGGCATTGGCATTACAGATCTGTGGGACTCTGAAGCATCAAGCCTGGTGCAAGGAATATTGTCTGGAATAGCATGTGGGACATTTCTCTATGTCACATTTTTTGAGGTTTTACCATGTGAATTCAATTCGCCAGATCAAAGATTGTTAAAGGTCTTGTTCCTGATTTTAGGGTTTTCTACTATAACTGCTATTCAGTTTTTGGAGAGTGATGACCAAAGCACATGTTATCTCATACCAAAAGATTGACATTCAAAATTTTACTTGGTTAAATCCTTTCCCAAATAATAATATTAGATTAATTCGTTACCAAACAAGACTTGGTCAAATTTTAAACCTACTGCAGAAGATGAAATGGTTATAGATAGAAATATTTAGGTAATAGGAGAATATGCTGGTTATCAATCTGTAGCTTTTTCTATCCAGGTCTTTTTTTTGGCGGGGGGGGGGGAGGATTGATTGAAGACTTTCCCACTCTAGATTGAAAGATGTTGATGACAAAACTACCTAACTAGAGTACAGCTTCCATATTCTTTGCCTATTTTCACTTTTTTTCACGCATTATCACGAAACCACGACTCAGTTTCGGGGTTGATTCAGGTGGAAAAACATGATGGCCGTAGTGAGGGTGTTTTTCCAACCCAACCCATGGAATCACCATGCTTTTCCACTGGACCACCATGAATCACCGTGAATCCAGGTGATTCGCATGTACAAGCTTAGACTATACCTGGTATTTCTACTCTATTGCGGTGATCAACGTGATTATCCACCGCAATTTGCGGTGATGCGCGGAAATTGTGAGTTGAAACTGCGGCAGTCGCGATGGACAATAACTGTGATTATCCACCCGAATTTTTTTGTACGCAATGGGCAAGTGTTTATAGGTTAAAAACACGCTAGCTGTAATGTAGTGTTATTCAATGTATTTTTTCATTCTAAAGTGTTTTTATGGCTGTACTGGGAAAGGAGAAAATGCTGGTTATCAACATGTTTTTACCAATGCTTCCCACATTATTTTTAATCAGGGATTTCAAAATTGGGTATTGCTTTAAAAGGGTAAAAAAGTTAATGGTTACTGGTTGTAGATCTGTTTGAATGGGATGTTCATGTAATGACATTTATAGATCTGTATTTAGTTGATAAATGTTTTACCTTGTTGTTTTGTTTTGGTGCTTTTAAACATCCTTTCATTCTTTACACTTCAATACTAATTCAATGATTTTTAACCCATTACCACACAATGCCTCTTTTTGACTCCCCTCGAAATAATAGTAATGGAAAACATCGTGGAAAATGAAGAAATTGCTTGTGACAAGCAATTTCTTCATTTCCCACAATGTTTTCCATCTAAAAAGACCTATAAATTAAAAATTCCATTCACTTGAAATTGTCGTATGCAGGACCTTTCAATTTGGACCACCCTAAAATTTTATCATTTGGTAATGGGCTAAGTATTTGAATTATTTGAATCTATTGTATTGTAAAAACAAATGCTTTCCAGGCTTGGTTCAAAAGTGAAACCCTTTCGCAAATGGCTAAATTCTAAATCAACAATAGGAACAATTTTGTCAAGTTAACCATGATGTAATTTTGGACAGTCAATAGTATTTTGTAGATGTTGTCATAAAATCTTATAACTACAGCTTGATTCAAGCAGTAGTTACGAGATTTTATAACAATACCTACAGTTTATCAATACATAACACTAAACCCATTCCATTTTTAGCACAAAATTCATTGCCATTCAAAGGTGTTGCATATGACAAAGTTAATCTGTCTCTTGGAATGGATATTCTCTTTGACTGGATGAGAGATATCGAGAAAAGGGGCAGAAAATCGTCTGTGCTATTGCAAAACCTCGTAACTCCAGCTTAAATTAAGCTGGAGTTACGCAGTTTTGCAATAGCACCAACGAAATGCTGGTAATCAGCATTTTCTTTGCTTTATTAAATATTTTCAAAAGCATTCAGGGCTACAGATTATAAGAGGATGTAATAATTTTCTTAAGCTTTTATGTTTATCTTCATCTGTTGTAAATTTATAAAATTGTGACCCGTCGCGCTAAAAGGGACCTTATCCGAACTCCAATAATTCAAATTTTGATTAACTTGTCAGATTAAGCACAGGATAACCAGTTACTGTATGCAAAAAATGAACATGAAATAAGATAGGGAAAACATTCTGGATTTAGAAAATTACATATAAAAGTGAAAAGTGTCGGCCCTAGTCTGGCTGCGCGGACTGCGCAGACTGACTAGTCTAGGGTTGACATTTTTCACACTACAAGGTCCCTTTAAGCGCCACGGGTCACAATTTTTAGGAACCGAACTCATTAGAAACCCGCCCGGCAGGGTTGGCGCTGCCCATCGCCATTGTCGCCAAATGCGACAGAAAAATAAAAGTGGCGCAAGAATTTTTCATTTGGCGAAAATGCCTGGCGCCAATAAAAATTAAGTGGCCCCAAAAATTATCAAATGGCTCCAACTCGCGGTAGTTACAGCTTTATCGAACGTTACCGACAATGTATTATCTCGGCACGCGACACGACAATTAGCACCATGTATAACTGTTTATTACCTTTAATTGCCATCCATAGTTAGTCCAAACACATATGATGCGACAACTAATTGATAAGCAAAGCGACGGAAAAATCGATAATCATAATCGGGTACCAGTGTCGTGTGCAATAGAGCATTACACGATACATAATTATGGGCGTGTACTTTCGATATTGTTTTAATTTGATTGACGGGTCGAGTGTTCATGGTTATCGAATATCCCCTAGTTAATCCTTTACTTTACGACATATTTCAGGCGAAATTGAGTTGTTCAAAACCAATCTTGTTGCAAATAATTGTTCAGAATTCCGTAGTTATGGAAGTTGCCGAACTACGATGTTTCGGTAAGTTCAATCGCGCAATTTTTTTGGAATAAACTAGACCTTTGTTTTATGCTTTTCATTGTGAGATTGTCCCAGCGAACTTCAAGGAATATTCAACAAAAGTTAGTCATGATTCCTGCCTAATTACAAATTCAATCGGGACCCTGATAATCATATTTTCTCCTTTCCCAAACCTGTTTATTTTATTGACAAAATAGGATTTTTCAAGCGAGCCAGGAGGGGGGGGGGGGGGGGGGGGGTTGTTAGGCGGTTCGGAGGAACAGAACATAGAACAACTGATAAAATATTTGAAACTATTTGATATTCTTTATTCAAAAGACATCTCAACATTGATGGATATGCTTGCAACATGGTTGCCTGAACAGCCACATGTGTACAAGCATATTCAACAATCTAATTATATAGCCTAAGTCTATATACATGCAATGAGTTAAGTCTAAGACAAACAAAATGGAAAAAGGAGAAAATGATGGTTTTCATAATTCCTTTCTTTTGCCTCAATGTTTTCTGAAATGTATATCAATTGGAAAACAGCTTATTATGAAAAGAGTTGGGTGCAAAATGTCGAAAATTTTGTCAACTAGTACCGGCCCAGACACCTGAAATGTGGCCCCAACTTTCACCAGGTTGGCCCCAACTTTTTTCATTTGGCTAAAGTGATGGCCCCAACTTTTCGAGAGCCAGAGTGAACCCCAAACCATCTGATTTAGAGGATTTAACCCTTTCCCAAACAAGACTGGGGTTTGACGTCCCTAATTAAAAAGGCTGGGAAAACATTGAGACAAAAGAAGGAAGGCTGATAATTAGCACTTTCTCCTTTTGTCTCAATATTTTCTGAGCTATTTTGTACTCAATTCTTGTCTCTAGTAATATCTGTTTTGCCGTCAACAGCATTTTTAAAATTGTGTTGTTTGGGAAAGGGTTAAATGAGTACCTATAGTGTAAGATTTCTATTTTTAGCGTGACTATTCATAGAATAGTGGGGATATTCTAGTCACATCGGCGTTGGCATCACTGTAATCCTTTTG
Organism: Fragum sueziense; assembly: GCA_963680895.1. Classification (NCBI taxonomy): domain Eukaryota; kingdom Metazoa; phylum Mollusca; class Bivalvia; order Cardiida; family Cardiidae; genus Fragum; species Fragum sueziense. The sequence continues at coordinate 49,395,380 of OY804598.1, read as the reverse complement.
GTTAAGTTTTTTCGTGTCTGTCAAATCTCTGTTTCTACTATAAAGCTATTGCTCTTAAACTTTGCACATGCCTCTGTGACCTTTATATCAGTCTCTAGGCGAAGATTGGTTACTCTGACATTTAATGGAACTTTTACCCTTTTTGACTTAGAAATTCGTGGTTAAGTTTTTGCGTGCAACTTGCACCTATCTGTGATAACCTTTTTTTCTGTTACAGCTATTGCTTTCAAACTTTTCACATCGTCGGTGTAAATGCAAAACCTCGTATGTCGATTCTTGCAATTTCCTAAGTACAAACTTGTGTGCCCAGTTTAGACAATTCTTGCAGGTTTTGAGATATTTTTACTGATCAGTATTAATGACACATTATTTGTGAACAATATGTCCAAATTTCAAGTAAAACATTTCAGTTTGGGAAAAGTTATTACACTTTTTTCCCTTCCCTTTGAAATTTTCCATAAAGAGATACGAGGTTTTGCATTTACAACGACGACATGCTTCCGTGACCATATCTGCCTCTTGGTAAGATTTTTTACTCTGACATTTGATTTAACCCTTTCCCAAACAAGACCTGGTTTTGACGTCCCTAATAGAATAGGCTTGGGAAAACAGAGAAACAAAAGAAGAAACTGCTGATAACCAGCAGTTTCTCCTTTTGTCTCAATGTTTTCTGTGCCATATTGTACACAAATCCTATCTTTAATAACATCAATTTTGTCATTTGTGGCAGTTTTTGAAGTGGATTACCCTAAAATTTTGTCTTTTGGGAAAGGGTTAATGGAATTTTTACCCCTTGCAGACTTAGAATTTTTCACTATCCATCACTTGATGATCGCATTTTGCTGTCCTGAGACAGCTCTTGTTTACAATAAAGTATTCCTCCACCCCGAAAGTGGCCTGCATAATTATTTTCAATTTGGGATCAATATTAAACATTTTGAGTAGATCTTTGCCTACTCTTCCTGCCAAGCAGATCTGATGTGTTAAGGTTAGAGTATTTTTTTTTACTGTTTTATAAGTCAAAATATACATAAATTTGCATGAACTGCATAATTATAATCAATGTTAGTAAAATGGCATTTCCAGAGCCAATATTGATATGTTATTTTGGCAATTGTTTGAATTATAAATTACATATTGTCAGAAGCATAAACATTTCCTTAAATGTCTTATCTTCCATTTTTAGCTCACCTGAGCACGAAGTGCTAAGGTGAGGTATTGTGATCTATCAATGTCCGGCGTCCGTCTGTCCGTCTGTCCGTCTGTCCGTCACGGCGTCAACAATTTCTTTAAACGACATCTCCTCCTAAACTACTGGGTCAAAATCAACCAAACTTGGCAGAAATGTTCCTTGGGTGGTCCTTTATAAAAATTGCTAAAATAATTGAAATCCATGAAAAACTCTGGTTGCCGTGGCATCGGAAAATGGGAAATTTCACAAAAGCTCAAAAATTTCTTTAAACGACATCTCCTCCTAAACTATTGGGTCAAATTCAACAAAACTTGGCAGAAATGTTCCTTGGGTGGTCCTTTATAAAAATTGCTAAAATAATTGAAATCCATGAAAAACTCTGGTTGCCGTGGCATCTGAAAATGGGAAATTTCACAAAAGCTCAAAAATTTCTTTAAACGACATCTCCTCCTAAACTACTGGGTCAAAATCAACCAAACTTGGCAGAAATGTTCCTTGGGTGGTCCTTTATAAAAATTGCTAAAAGAATTGAAATCCATGAAAAACTCTGGTTGTCGTGGCATCTGAAAATGGGAAATTTCACAAAAGCTCAACAATTTCTTTAAACGACATCTCCTCCTAAACTACTGGGTCAAAATCAACCAAACTTGGCAGAAATGTTCCTTGAGTGGTCCTTTAAAAAAATTGCTAAAAGAATTGAAATCCATGAAAAACTCTGGTTGCCGTGGCATCTGAAAATGGGAAATTTCACAAAAGCTCAAAAATTTCTTTAAACGACATCTCCTCCTAAACTACTGGGTCAAAATCAACCAAACTTGGCAGAAATGTTCCTTGAGTGGTCCTTTATAAAAATTGCTAAAAGAATTGAAATCCATGTAAAACTCTGGTTGCCGTGGCATCTGAAAATGGGAAATTTCACAAAAGCTCAAAAATTTCTTTAAATGACATCTCCTCCTGAACTTCTGAGTCAAAATCAACCAAACTTGGCAGAAATGTTCCTTTGGTGGTCCCTTATAAGAATTGCTAAAAGAATTGAAATCCATGAAAAACTCTGGTTGTCATGGCATCGGAAAATGGGAAATTTCACAAAAGCTCAACAATTTCTTTAAACGACATCTCTTCCTTAACTTCTGGGTCAAAATCAACCAAACTTGGCAGAAATGTACCTTGGGTAGTCCCTTATTAAAATTGCTAAAAGAATTGAAATCCATGAAAAACTTTGGTTGCCGTGGCACCGGAAAATGGGAAATTTCACAAAAATTCAACTATTTCTTTAAACGACATCTCCTCCTTAACTTCTGGGTTAAAATGAACCAAACTTGGCAGAAATGTTCCTTGGTTGGTCCCTTATAAATATTGCGAAAAGAATTGAAATCCATGAAAACCTCTGGTTGCCGTGGCATCTGAAAATGGGAAATTTCACAAAAACTTAACTTCTTTAAACAACATCTCCTCCTTAACCTCTGGGTTAAAATCAACCAAACTTGGCAGAAATGTTCCTTGGGTAGTCCCTTATAAGAATTGCTAAAAGAATTGAAATCAATGAAAAACTCTGGTTGCCGTGGCATCGGAAAATGGAAAATTTCACAAAAACTTAACGACTTCTTTAAACGACATCTCCTCCTTAACTTCTGGGTTAAAATCAACCAAATTTGGCAGAAATGTTCCTTGGGTGGCCCCTTATGAAAATTTCTAAAAGAATTGAAATCCATGAAAAACTCTGGTTGCTGTGGCATCAGAAAATGGGAAATGTCATAAAACTCATCAATTTTTGTAAACGACATCTCCTCCTAAATTACATGGCCAAATTCTTCTCTGGGACCACAATGCGTAACATATGCAAAGTTATTTGGCATTATTAAAACATTACTCAGGTGAGCGATTTAGGGCCCTCAGGGTCCTCTTGTTTTACATGGCATGGAATTATGTGACACAACGATTGCAGAAAATCTTCAGTAATTCCGTTTATACGGGTCTGATCGGAATATGCTTTGCAGCAGAGAAAGTGTAAAAATGCCAGGGATAATATGGATTATGATGAGGTGGTTTATCAAACAGAACCCGATAAAAAAGTTATTTATGAGCTAATACGAGTCTTCTCTGATGCAAATTTTGCTAAGGCACTCCATTTTAAGATGTACAAGAGCTGTCCGAAGACAGCGCGCTCGACTTTCTAAGTTGCTTAGTATAAAGGGGGCATAACTCCAATATAGTGGAGCCAAGGTCATGGGCCCTGGTAGTAAGGTAGAGGGTGTGATGGTGAATAAGTATTCCAAGTTTGGGTTGAATCCCTTTGATAGTATGGAAGTCATTGATGTTTGAAAAAACTTTAACCTTTGTTGCAACGCCGACGCCCGGGTGACAGTATAAGCTCTCATTTTCTTCGAAAAGTCGAGCTAAAAATGGAGCAACTTAGCGAAATTGCATCAGAGAAGACTCTGATTATTGATGAGCAAGCAACATTATGCTTGCTTGTCAATATTTTTTCAATGAGCTGTTGTTCAAAAGATCTACAACATTCAGCTAGTCCCTATCAAATTGCTGTCTTCTCTGCTTCAAGACATTTTCAAATGCAAGAGTGAGACCAATTCGAATTTGTGTTGAAGCAGAGAAAAAGGAAAATCATTAGCTGGATGTGGTGGACATTTCAAACAACTCCTGATAAAAAGTTATTGACAAGGCTTGTAGCAAGTAAATTTTTACTTGCTCATCAATAACTTTATCAGCTGTTATTAAACCAATTACCGCACAGTGACTCCTTTTGACTCCCAACAAGAGTATGGCTTTAGAAAACATTGCGGAAAATGAAGAAATTGCTTGTAACAAGCAATTTCTTCATTTCCCACAATGGTTTCTACTCAAAAAAGACAACAAAAGTTTACTTTTCATTCACTTGAAATCGTCGTCTGAAACATCTTTGAATTCAGATAAGTCTAAATTTTACAATATGGTAATGGGTTAAAAGATCTCCTACATCTCACAAATCGGTAACAATTTTCGGTCTTCCGCTTCAAAACATTTTGAAATCGGTCATCAGGGCCCGTATTCACCAACATTTCTAAATTGATTTTCTAAAGTAAAATTAGATTCCAACCAATCAGAGTGGCCGGGACAAATGTAGTCAAATGTCTCGGCCACTCTGATTGGTTGGTGTGTAACTTTACTTTAGAAAATCAATTTAGACACGTTGGTGAATACGGGCCCTGTTAACAAAAAGATTGATGATTTTCTGCAATAGGGAATGATTTTATCCACTTAAATGCGACGTAAATTAGGAGAAACAATAGTATTTTGTCGGCGTTGTTATAAAATCTCGTAACTGCGGCTTGATTCAAGCCTTAGTTACGAGATCTTATAACAACACTGACGTGATTTTATAACAACACCGATGCTTTATCAATATGTAACAGTTACCCGAGTCTATTTTTTTCCACAAAATTCATTGCCATTGTTGTTGTTTCATGTGATGGCCCATCGCTGTCAACTTATAATTAACTACAAAACACTTCATGCATCTTCGGGCGTCATTCATAGCAACGGAAATTGGCGAAGGTATCTCTTGTTAATTTCCATTGTCACAGAAAATGCCTGAAGATTCACAAAGTGTTTGGTATCTAAAGGCATCATTCATAACAACAGAAATTGACGAAGGTATCTCTTGTTAATTTCCATTGTCACGGATAATGCCTGAAGATTCACAAAGTGTTTGGTATCTAATGGCGTCATTCATAGCAACGGAAATTGACGAAGGTATCTCTTGTTAATTTCCATTGTCACAGATAATGCCTGAAGATTCACAAAGTGTTTGGTATCTAATGGCGTCATTCATAACAACAGAAATTGACGAAGGTATCTCTTGTTAATTTCCATTGTCACAGATAATGCCTGAAGATTCACAAAGTGTTTGGTATCTAAAGGCATCATTCATAGCAACGGAAATTGACGAAGGTATCTCTTGTTAATTTCCATTGTCACAGATAATGCCTGAAGATTCACAAAGTGTTTGGTATCTAATGGCGTCATTCATAACAACAGAAATTGACGAAGGTATCTCTTGTTAATTTCCATTGTCACAGATAATGCCTGAAGATTCACAAAGTGTTTGGTATCTAATGGCGTCATTCATAGCAACGGAAATTGACGAAGGTATCTCTTGTTAATTTCCATTGTCACAGATAATGCCCGAAGATGCACAAAGTGTTTGGTATCTAATGGCGTCATTCATAGCAACGGGAATTGACGAAGGTATCTCTTGTTAATTTCCATTGTCACAGATAATGCCCGAAGATGCACAAAGTGTTTGGTATCTAATGGCGTCTTTCATAGCAACGGGAATTGACGAAGGTATCTCTGGTTAATTTCCATTGTCACAGATAATGCCCGAAGATGCACAAAGTGTTTGGTATCCTGCTGAGTCATTCATAGCAACAGAAATTGACGAAGGTATCTCTTGTTTAGTTAATTTCCATTGTCACAGATAATGCCCGATGATTCACAAAGTGTTTGGTATGTAATGATAGGTTGTCATCCTTAACCCATTACCAAATGACAAAATTTTAGGGCGGTCCAAATTGAAATATCCTGCAGACGACAATTTTTAATTAAGTGAATGGAATTTGTATTTTTTAGGTCTTTTTGGATGGAAAACGTTGGAAATGAAGAAATTGCTTGTTACAAGCAATTTCTTCTTTTTCCACAATGTTTTCTAAGGTCTTTATCTTGTGAGGAGTCATAAAGAGTCAATGTGTGGTAATGGGGTAATAGGCATCGGTGTTTCATAAAGATTATTAGAGCTCTTTGATTTGTCCCTAAGCTCAGCTCGAGCTACATACATATACTGAACCAAAAAAGAAGTTTGAATGTAGATATATCTATTATCCGCATGCGAAACTCGAAATTTACTACTGGGCAGGTTTAAAAAAAATGTGACCAAAGTGTGACATTTAAATGTTAAGAAAAACAGCTAATTTTACAGAATATCATCCAGATTTCTTAATTAGGGTGGCTAAAAACTATTCTAAATGGTTAAGCAGTGCCCAAAGTATATTTTAAATTCATGTTCACTACCTTTTAGCTAAAATTGCGTGCACAATCTTGCAAAATGACACCAAAAAAGCGTTTCACTCCTGACAGCATATATATTGCACAATATGAGAAATTGTAACACACGAATCACTAAATAGTAGAGTGCAGAATGTCCACAAGGTTGATGGCTTTCTTAAAAAAAAAAAATTTGAGTGGTAGATTTCTGGCTGAATAGACAAAAATGAGAACACATTTTGAAATAAAAAAGTGTTTCACTCCTGACATAAAATTCAGATGGGTATTGCATAAAACAGGCTCCACGTCCTAAACCAGTGAAGATAAGATGAAACGGTAATTTTAAGATGATGATGCACATGTTGTTTTATGTATTACAAGTGCTTATTGTAGTATCCTGTCACTGTCTTTTATTTACCATAGCTTAGAAATTTGGTACAAGTCTTAAGTGTCACACAAAAACGTTTCACTCCTGACATTTTTGACATGTTTTAATGACATATCTTTTTTATTTGTGAAGCAATTTTCTTTAAACTTGGCACCCAGTATATAGAGACAATATCACATCTTTTAAGCTTTGATTGGGTTGAATATATTTCTCTGTAAGAGCCGTGGCATGTAAAAAGTGAATGGTCACATTTTTTTTAAACTTGCCCTACTTTGAATAAACAAATCGGGCTTTATACGGGGATTATCCGACCAATAACGAAAATAAAAAAAATTTGAAAGCTACTATACTCCTCACAAAAAGTTAAGCAACAAAAGTAATTCTCTCAATATTCTTTTTGTACACGGGGAAATTTTTGCACAGATTCGTTATTTGGACAGCCATATCTATGATTAAACACACTTAAAAGAATACTGAATGTTATCGTCTCCGAAAACAGCTATCACGTGATTAGAACACACTCATCCCCAAAACATGCATGCAAAATGTGTCGCATATACGGATTTCAAACTTGGCTTTAGCCCCGTATGTGCTTAAAACGCGTCAATTTGACACCTTTGATGTCATCAACATTTGAATCATGCCAATACGGCACTTGACTCCAACTGAAGTGGCTCAAATTGTTGGAATGCTACAGGGTGGGGCAACCAAGACTGCTGCTGCCATTCACTTTAAATTTCATCGCAGTATTGACTGAAGAGCAATAACCTGATATAATCAAACTGGACAGATGTCAGAGAGACCACGTTCATGTCGTCTAAGAGTAACAACACCTTGTGAAGACCGTTATGTTGCAACCTTAGTCCGTAGGAACTGGCTTACAACGGTCAGATCGCTGGAAAATGACCTTCAGAGGGTGTCAGGAAACAGACTTTCCATCCAAACCGCGAGGAACATTTTTCACACGGAAGGTCTAAGGTCCAGGATACAACTTCAACGGATCCAACTTCCCCAAAAACATCGACGGCAAAGATTAATATTGGAACATCAACATCAAAACTGAGGGTCACTCGTTTGCGTCACAAACTCATAGCTGACTCGTCAAGATTCTGCCTTGACTCTAATGATGGCATTACACATGTGTGGAGAAACGGTAATGAGCGGTTTGCAGACTGTAACATCGCTGAACACGACTAATATGAACGTGGGAGTTTGATGGTCTGGAGAGGTATCAGTGTTTGCCACAGAACAGAGCTGGTTGTCATCAGACGAGGGTCAATGACTGGTGTAAGGTGCATTTACGAGATCATCACGCCTGTTATCATCCTTCTGGCACAGTAAACAGATCCAACTGTTATGTTATTGGATGGTAATGCCCGTCCCTATCGTTCTGGAATTGTGACTGAAGTTCTGTGGACCAACAACATCAGACATATTGACTAGCCTGCTACGTCTCTAGACCTTATTTCGACAGAACATACAAAGGACATTCTTTGAGGGCGTGTCTATGGTCAGCATGTTCGCCCACAGACTCTGGATGAACTGCAACAGGTCTTGCAGACAGAATGGAGGATCAATCCGCAATGGACATTAGACAGACAAATCTGCTAGATGCCAAGGTGTGTTCGGGCGTGTGTTGAACATCGTAGGGGTCATACCAGGTACTTGATGCTCGATCATGACCCAAAGTGGCCGGAAAACAACTTTTTACACATTCTGAACTGCTGGCGAGTGATGTTTTGCACCAATGTTTCGTCGGGACGGTTTTCGAGGATCTGTAACTTTGTTATTGTTTGATGATTTTCCCAATCATTTAACGTAATTTGTGTAATAAGACCCCAACTTTGTATTGTATAAAACATAGATCATTAGATGTGATAAAACACATTTGAGAAAGAAAAGCATCTTTGTTGCTTAACTTTTTGTGAGGAGTATACATGCGTGTATGTGTGGACGTGTAAGTGGTACCTTTGAACTGGCACATACTTTGCGAATTTTCTTTTTTGGTTTAGTATATTCAGTGGCACATCCATGTCCAAGCCTTCAGTGTGAGCCGTTGTGGAGGACACACTTGTGTTGGGCTGATGGACGGACAATGGGGCGGTTATCCCTTTTCCAAACGACAAAATTTTAGGGTGATCCACTCCAAAAACTGCCACAAATGACAAAATGGATGTTATTAAAGCTATGATTTGTGTAAAATATTGCACAGAAAATATTGAGACAAAAGGAGAAACTGCTGGTTATCAGCATTTTCTTCTTTTGTTTCAATGTTTTCCCAAGCCTGTCCTATTAGGGACGTCAAAACCAGAGCTGTGTGCGATTTTGGCCGGTAGAGCTCTTCTGGAAGAGTCTGGTTCCTGCCCCTGATACACTACGTTGTAGAAAAGATATAACGTAGTGTATCAGAGGCGGGAACCAGACTAGCTCTACCTCTTCCAGAAGACAACTTCTGGCCTAAGTCGCATGCGGCTCAGGTCTTGTTTGGGAAAGGGTTATATGTTCACCCTTCAGGGAGCATACTCCCCATAACTACAACCTTGTATTGGACAAAGCACAAGACTAATCTAAGGCATTGGTTGTTTTAAACCATTCCCTCGTAATGGCGCTTTTTGACACCCAACAAGATACAAGCTTGGGAAAACATTGTGGAAAATAAAGAAATTGCCTGAGACAAGAATTTTCTTCATTTCTAACCAGAAAGAGACAAAAATTATGGATTTTCATTCACATAAAATTATTGTTTGGGAAAGGTATAAACCAAGAATCAACAGAAAACAGCTTTTCAAATCTTCATTATACATTTATTATAATGATCTTTTTTATTACAATACATGGTGCATAGTTAGATATGGTCCCTTTGGGAGCTTAAACCTTAAAGGTTCTTTTACGATCAGACTTGTTTACCCTTACTTGTTTAAAGCTGAGCAAAGCTACATATGAGGGTCATTTGAAGTTTGTTTAACCCTATTTTGTATTACCATATATCACTGTCTTTCAACAAAAACCTTGTAACTGCAGCTTATTCAAGCTGCAGTTACAATGTCTTTGCTGAAAAGCATCGATATTTTGAAGACACCCATTAGAATCTGCCTATGAAAATTCTAATATGACAAAAGACACACAGGTCAGAAATGGAAACAAATCATTTCTAAGTTTCTAATGGCATTGTCCCTCTTTGCTAAAGCTGTCAGAATTTCTACATTTGCCTCAAAACACAGCCATACTACAGTCACTTACAAACAATTACACACTCATTCACAAATTGATCCCATTCACGCTGTATTCTGATGAATGATTTGTGCCAAATAAAAAGTGATAGTCAAAATTAGTTATGATGCCACATGATGATTCTATATCTCCCATGATAAGTACAAAACTATTGTAAATGCATACAAATTCACATGCATTTACGATAACTTTTGTACCGAGCCCTTGTTGTGTATGTTTGTGTATACTGTCGTCTTTCGTCGAAAAACCTTGTAACTGCAGCTTAAAACAAGCTGCAGTTACGAGGTTTTTGAAGAAAAACGAAGATATAGAGCAAAATGAGTTGGTTGAATATTGAAAATTTATGATTCTACAATACACGAGAAATGATGTCAAATCCAAATATTAATCTTCCTGATGTATTTAGATGTATTTTGTGAAGCACCAAATGCCAGATAAATGTTAACAAAAAATTTGTGCAGACAAACAGATGAGCATGAACAAGTCAATATATTCCTAGGATTAGAGCTACAGAAAAGAAGTAATAGCCACTAAATTTTCAAAATACAATATTTCATTGGTTGTTCACCAAACCCTATGATATGGATACTCATAAGAATGGTCTCATTGAGACCATTCAAATGAGTACACACAACATAGGGTTTAGATTAAAAAATAAAACTTTAGAATGTCTACATCCCCTCTTATCTGTTGCTCTGGTATTTGTGCAAACATACAGATGAACATGAACAAATCAATTTATCCCTGGGGTGATATTCACCAGCCAATATACTTGAAATTCTTAGCATAAATGACAAATTACATAACAACCAATCCCATTGACCGAGGCATACGTCTTGTCAAATCAGACGGCTTGTAATGTAATTTACTTAGAATTAGAAAATATATTAAATATTTTCGATGAATATGGTATGGTGTGGATCAAGATCTTTTCTGAAAGTATGTTTTGGCTCGTTGAAATCACAGCAATGAATACAACAAAGAACATGATGAAAGTCCTATATGAAACTAAATGAAACCAATTAACTCAAGTTAGTAATGCTTAATGATTTTAACTTAAACAAAATGAAAATAGCACTGTGATAAAGTATATCTGCATCTAGATGTCAAAATTTTAGAAATCAATAATTCATTTCAACAAAAACCTTGTAACTGCAGCTTAAAACAAGCTACAGTTGCGAGGTTTTGTCGAAAAGCGACAAAATGTTCTTTAAAGGCTTTGAATTTGGACAGGTCTAAAATTTTGGCATATAGAAACATGTTGACCCTTTCCCAAACTAGACCTGGAAATGAAGCCTTATTAAGGTATGAAGTGCCTAATTAAAAACACCACTTTCTAGCCATACGAAATGCATCAAATTACACACACTTGTAAATACACTTCACATAAGTTGATTCACCGTGCCGGATTTCAAGATAATGCTTCAAGGAGAAAGTAATTTACAAATATTATTTTACTCTATATTCATATAAAAGGGAGGTAATTTGGAACATTTTTGTCTAATATTTCCATAAATATGCATTTATTCAAAATTCTAAACCGTACAAAATGCTTATGTTTATATTTGGAATAGAAATGTAACACACTTTAGGAATTACTAGCACTTTTCAAATTTCGCCGCGGGCTCTTTGGTGCTAATTAGGCCCTTTTTACCTTAATGATGTTTGGGAAACATTTCGACAAAAGAAGATAATGTTGGTAACCAATATTGTCTACTTTTGCCTCATTCTTTTTCTTTTATATATTCTGCAAAAGTCTTGACTTTAGAAATATCCAAATTGTAATCTGCAACACCTTGAAAATCAGAGTAGTATAAATTCTAACTTGTTTGGGAAAGTGTTCATTCGTCTGTGTGATTGCAAAACCTTGTAACTCAAGCTTGAATCAAGCTTGAGTTATGCGGTTTCCCAATAACACTGACAAAATATCATTAAAGCTTTTTAGACATTATCTGGTGTTCCTTCTTTTTCCACAGCAAATGGCTTTTCCACCTTCTCGGCCCAACTTTTCTTTACTTTTACTTCTCTTGTAGGTCTATCACTCTTAGTCTCAGTTTTTTCTATCTTTCTGACAACACTCTGAAATACAGGTAAAAAAGGGGCTCATATTATCACCGATTGTATGATAATTTCCCCTTTATGATATCCCGTCCAATTTAGTCATATGATTGTTGATAATTCGGGCACCAGGCTACTCGTCTTAACCATTTCCAAATGACAAAATTTTAGACTAATCCAAATTGAAAGATGTTGCAGACAACAATTTTAAGTGAATAGAATTTTACACTTTTTGGTCTTTTAGGATGGAAAGCATTGTGGGAAATGAAGAAATTGCTTGTGACAAATAGTTTCCACATTTTCCATGATGTTTTCCAAAGCAGTTATCTTTGTAGGAGTCAAAAAGAGTCAGTGTGAGGGAATAGGTTAATCATTTATCATTAATTTGTTCTTAGAAATAACACAATGGACAAAATACTCAAAACTTTGAGTAAACTTTTGTTTCCGTCGAACAATTTTTTCTTTAAAAGATAACTAAAGAATAAAAACTATGGACGGGAAAATAGATTGTATGATAAAAAGAGATGTTGTATGTACTTGAACTAGTTTATTGGGGATTTTGCCGGTATTTGCTGCGGCCGGGTATTTAAACCCGGCTACCAACTGCTCTAAGGCTGCCAAACAAGACCTAGTTTTTGATGTCCCTGACAGAAAAGGCTTGGGAAAACAATGAGGGAAAAGAAGAAAATGCTGATGAACAGCATTTTCTTCTTTTTGCCTCAATATTTTCTTAGCTAAAGCTACAAATCCTTTCTTTTTCAAGGTCGATATTGTCATCTGCAGCAACTCCCAAATTGGAACACCCTAAAATATTGCTGTTTGGTAAAGGATTTACCGTTTTAACCCTTTCTCAAACAGCAAAATTTTAAGGCAGGCAATTCAAAAGCTGCTGCAGATGACAAAAGGGATGTTGTTATTGGTAGAATTTGAGAATAAGATTGCACACAAAATATTGAGACAAAAGGAGAAACTGCTGGTTATCAGCAATTTCTTCTTTTGTCTTTATGTTTTCCAAAGCCATTTCTACTAGGGATGTAAAAACCCGGTCTTGTTTTGGAAAGGGTTAAAAGCTTATTTTCTTACTTTTTTGTGATTAGGGAAAGAGTTTACAGTCCTGGTGAAGAACTGTCCGACATATCTGATCAATAATCCCTCTGTCCAACATTTTTCCCCTTTAGTCAGTCAGACACTAACTTTGATCCACAAGATATTTATTAAAAATTTGGTTCATTGAACATCAAACCCTCTGTTGTGGGCACTCATTGGAACCTCCAGAAAGAGACAATCCTCATGAGTACCCACAACACAGGGTTTGGGATTCAAGATAACATATATTTTAGCCATTCTCATGTTAATCTGCTTAATTTCATCTAATAAATCTAGCTTACCATTCCTTTAAGAATTTTTCCAAAAACAACATGTTTTCCGTCCAACCACGGTGTTTTGACAGTTGTAATAAAGAATTGTGAGCCGTTTGTATCTTTTCCTGCGTTAGCCATGCTCATCCAGCCAGGTCCATAGTGCTTCAACTTGAAGTTCTCGTCCTTGAATTTTTGGCCATAAATACTCTTGCCTGAAATATTGAAATTTAATTCTTTACCCTTTCTCAAAAGTTTAAATTTAGGGCTGGTCTAAGCAGAGCTACAAATAAATGGGAGTGAAAACATTTTAACTTTGTTATTTCAATTCCAAACCCTATGTTGTGGGTACTCATATGATTCGTCTCAATGAGACAATTCCAATGAGTATCCACACCATAGGGTTTGATGAATAATAAGTAAAATATTATGTTTTGAATAGCCATCACCCCTCTTATCTGGAGCTCTGTCTAAGACTTAATTCGGCCATGTTGACTTGTAGACTACAAAAATAAGGATTACAACCCACCATTATCTACAACAAACTTTGTGCAACGTCCAGTCTCATTCATAGCAACAGAAATTAATGAGAGATACCATCGTCAATTTCTGAATCAGAATGTCGTCCATAACAACACAAATTGACGAGAGATACACTGCCACAGAACACAGCGCCCAAAATTCACAAAGTGGTTGGTATTAATAATGGGTTGTAATCCTTCAGCAGTGTTGCGAAGTGTTTGGAATTTTAAGTGTTCTACCATAACTTATAGAACTTTGCTAAATATCAGGGAGAAGATACATGTATAAAAGAAAACAAGGAGTGTCAAGACTTGACCCAGCTGCAAGTATATGCTAGCTTATCTTTATTCAAGTGGATATCACATGCCATAAAGGCCGCTTTTCCAGATCCTGGTTCATTCATAATGCCCTGTATCCAGGTTATTCAGCCAATCTGATTCAAATACAGTGTTAACTTACAGTTAATCCTTTCCCAAACAAGACCTGCTTTTGACATCCCTATGAGGATAGGCTTTGGAAAACATTGAGGCAAAAAGAAAATGCTGATTATCAGCATTTTCTTTATTTGCCTCATTATTTTCTTGGCTACATTGTACACAAACCTTACCTTTATCAACAACCATTTTGTGACCTCAATCAGCTTTCAAACTGGACAGGGAAATATTGAGGCAAAAGGAGAAACTGCTGGTTATCAGCAGTTTCTTCTTTTGTTTCAATGTTTTCCAATGCCTTTTCTATTAGGGACGTCAAAACCAGGTCTTGTTTGGGAAAGGTTTTTAATCAGATTGGTTATTCAGCCTACCTCCAGTGCCGTCCCTGTTGGTAAAATCACCACCCTGAATCATGAAGTCTTTGATCACACAAATGTAGCAGACATCAATTTTAATTTAAGTGCATCAAATTTTACATTTTTTGGTCTTTTGGGGTAGAAAACAGAGTGGGAAATGAAGAAATTGCTTGTGACAAGCAATTTCCTCATTTCCACAATGTTTTCTAAAGCCATTTCCTCGTGAGGGATCAAAAGGCGTCACTGTGTGGTAATGGGTTACAACATGGATCCTGGTCAGACTGTATATGAAGACTGATCTTGAATTCTTAATCCACATTGTTTTCATGGTCTTGACCTGTCAGGATTTCTTAGCCTACCTCCAGTTCCGTCCCTGTTGGTAAAATCACCACCTTGAATCATGAAGTCTTTGATCACACGATGAAATATGCTTCCTTCATAGCCCTGAGAAATATAGTAGTAACACAGATAAGAGGGGGTAATGGCTTCTCAAACTGTAAAGCATCTTTGATATTCATGAAACCCTATGTTGTGGGTACTCATTCAAATCGTCTGGAGACCTTTCAAATGAGTACAGACAACCCTGTTAGTAAAGTCACAACCCTGTATCATGAAGTCTGATTACACGGTGAAATATGCTTCCTGTATAGCCCGTAAAAAATATAGTAACCCAAAGCTACAGAGAAGAGGGGGTAATGGCTTTTCACAATGTAACATCTTGGCTTTTCACAATGTAACATCTTTTTAAATGAACCCCATGTTGTTGGTACTCATTTTAATTGACCAAATGCCAATCGATAGAGACTTGGACTTAGAATCTAAGACAAACAATGGGGCAGCTTTCGACACTAACAGTGTCCCGGGATCCCGAGGACACCAAAAATTGACAAGGACATCTGGAAATCACAAAACCGGTGTCCCGGCGGGACACTAACTTTTCCGACGGTAGTAGAAAGAGTAATTATCAATTTTCAACTTTCAAATCTCATTTTTGGATGTCTTGAAAAATAAATCACCATTATTATTCGTCAGGACATCTGACATTTGTTTGTTTTACAATCGGTCCGATACTTTTTTCCTGTCTGTCAGCCCCACTGTCCAACACTAATTTTGAGGTTTGTATGAAAAGATCAACAATTTACTAAACAAGAACTAAGAATATAAATAAAAGGAAAACGACCTTTTCTTCTATAATCAATGCTATAAATCAAGTGAACTTCCATCCCAAAACTAACATGAGTCACTCAAAAATGGGCCATCAATTACAAAGCGTGGGTAGAACCAGGCATCAAAAGAAGACCGCGGAAGTGCTGGGAAGAATTGGCACCGGGCCAAAAACATTTTGTGAGTTGACCCTTTTCTTTTTTTTGGATGAAACATCAATGTAACCCTTTACACTTGTATTTTTTTTTCAATATATCTGTGGAGCTGTCTTAGTCTGCATTTCTCATTTCTAAAAAAATCTTTCAAGCCAATTATAAAAAAAAAGTTATCAGATGTTGCCATTTTGCTACCAAGAAAGCCAAAACATTTAAAAATACTCTATGCCACTTTGATATACTAAATGGTAGAAAAACTAAAGAGCCGGGAGGGGGGGGTTTAGGGGGGCTTATGTCCAGTGGGCTTTTGTCCGTACACCATATCCCCTCTTATCTCCGGGTTGTATGCAAGTATTGCATGAAATATAGTGAAACCAATTACATAATAAATGCTGATTGGCTCCTTAGACTGTAAATTGATTATAATTCTTAACTCAGATTTCCCAATACGGTGCTTCTGTCAAGTTTGACAATTGGATATGCTGGGTACATTTTATTATTTTTCACAAAGCACCATATTCAGGGGCTCCTGATTCTTACAAGGGGCTCCTGATTTTCAAATCAGGTGTCCCGTCGGGACACCAGGTAAACAAGAGGGCCATTGGCCCTGAAGCGCTCACCTGATATAATAACTTTTTTTTGTAAACCAATTTTCAGGTTGATTGGACAAAGAATGTGACCTCTAGGGTGCACACAAGGTTTATCTAAGATTTGACCTCGTGACCTAGAATTGATCAAGACAATCATTCTGATAAATTTTCAGGTTGATTGGGCAAAAAATGTGGCCTCTAGAGTGCACACAAGGTTTTACAAAGATTTTACCTCATGACCTAGTTTATGACCCCAGATGACCCAATTTCAATCTTGTCTGAAAATTGATCAAGACAATCATTCTGATCAATTTTCAGGGTGATTGGGCAAAAAATGTGGCCTCTAGAGTGCACACAAGGTTTTTCTAAGATTTGACCCCGTGACCTAGTTTTTGACTCCAGATGACCCAATTTCAAACTTGTCCGAGATTTCACCAAGACAATCATTCTGATCAATTTTCAGGTTGATTTGGCAACAAATGTGGCCTCTAGAGTGCACACAAGGTTTTTCTAAGATTTGACCCCATGACCTAGTTTTTGACCCCGTATGACCCAATTTCAAAATTGTGCGAGATTTTATCAAGCCAATCATTCTGAGCAATTTCCAGGTTGATTGGGCAAAAAATGTGGCCTCTAGAGTGCACACAAGGTTTTTCTAATATTTGACCCTGTGACCTAGTTTTAGACCCCAGATGACCCTATATCAAACTTGTGCGAGATTTTATCAAGTCAATCATTCTGAGCAATTTTCAGGTTGATTGGGCAAAAAATGTGGCCTCTAGAGTGCACACAAGGTTTTTCTAAGATTTGACCCCGTGACCTAGTTTTTGACCCCAGATGACCCAATTTCAAACTTGTCCGAGCTTTCATCAAGACAATCATTCTGAGCAAATTATAGGTTGATTGGGCAAAAGATGGGGCCTCTAGAGTGCACACAAGATTTTTCTAAGATTTGACCCCGTGACCTAGTTTTTGACCCCAGATGACCCAATTTCGAACGTGTCCGAGATTTTATCCAGACAATAATTCTGATCAATTTTCAGGTTGATTGGGCAAAAAATGTGGCCTCTATAGTGCACACAAGGTTTTTCTAAGATTTGACCCCGTGACCTAGTTTTTGACCCCAGATGACCCAATTTCAAACTTGTACAAGATTTCACCAAAACAATCATTCTGAGCAAATTTCAGGTTGATTGGGCAAAAAATGTGACCTCTATAGTGCACACAAGGTTTTTCTAAGATTTGACCCCGTGACCTAGTTTTTGACCCAAGATGAACCAATTTCGAACTTGTCCGAGATTTTATCAAGACAATTATTCTGAGCAAATTTTAAGTTGATTGGGCAAAAAATGTGGCCTTTAGAGTGCACACAAGGTTTTTCTAAGATTTGACCCCGTGACCTAGTTTTTGACCCCAGATGACCCAATTTCGAACTTGTCCGAGATTTCATCAAGACAATCATTCTGAGCAAATTTCAGGTTGATTGGGCAAAAAATGTGACCTCTATAGTGCACACAAGGTTTTTCTAAGATTTGACCCCGTGACCTAGTTTTTGACCCCAGATGACCCAATTTCAAACTTGTACGAGATTTCACCAAAACAATCATTCTGAGCAAATTTCAGGTTGATTGGGCAAAAAATGTGACCTCTATAGTGCACACAAGGTTTTTCTAAGATTTGACCCCGTGACCTAGTTTTTGACCCAAGATGACCCAATTTCGAACTTGTCCGAGATTTTATCAAGACAATTATTCTGAGCAAATTTTAAGTTGATTGGGCAAAAAATGTGGCCTTTAGAGTGCACACAAGGTTTTTCTAAGATTTGACCCCGTGACCTAGTTTTTGACCCCAGATGACCCAATTTCGAACTTGTCCGAGATTTCATCAAGACAATCATTCTGAGCAAATTTCAGGTTGATTGGGCAAAAAATGTGACCTCTATAGTGCACACAAGGTTTTTCTAAGATTTGACCCCGTGACCTAGTTTTTGACCCCAGATGACCCAATTTCAAACTTGTCCGAGATTTCATCAAGACAATCATTCTGAGCAAATTTCAGGTTGATTGGGCAAAAAATGTGGCCTCTAGAGTGCACACAAGGTTTTTCTAAGATTTGACCCCGTGACCTAGTTTTTGACCCCAGATGACCCAATTTCGAACTTGTCCGAGATTTCATCAAGACAATCATTCTGAGCAAATTTCAGGTTGATTGGGCAAAAAATGTGGCCTCTAGAGTGCACACAAGGCAAAGTTTGACGGACGACGGACGACGGACGACGGACGACGGACACCGGACGCCGGACGACGGACACAGCGGTATCACAATAGCTCACCATGAGCACATTCGTGCTCAGGTGAGCTAAAAAGTTAGTGTCGACCCCTGTGGGGTCATTGGCATGTCGATTGTTTTGATTGTCAGAAGATAGATCAATACAAAGTCACATACAACAAAGGCAGGGGTTGAAAAATCCACTCGCCCGCTCGCATTGGCGAGTAGAAAATGCCGTAGGACGAGTAGATTTGGGGACGAACTAGTCCGACGGGGCGAGTGCAAATTTAGGACTTGAATCACGCTGATTGAGGGGAAAAAATAAAGGATCGAAAAGAAAGTATTTATTTTAAACTTCATATCGGATACAATAATATTCGCTGTAAATACGACCTTTCCCTGTTTATGTCGATCAATCCCGAAAGTGAAACTAAACAAGGAAACTAGAGTAAATCTGTGTTACTCATATGCGATGATTTGGGAGAGATCAAAGACGCCACAAACACAGTCAATTGATGACGTAGTCATTCCAGTTTCAATATAATCATGTGATTTTTCCGCACCCAAATAAGGTTACGTTTTACTATGATTTGTTTACAAAAGTTGCGCGTGCCAGAAATGCGGGAAAATTGGATGAATCAATGAAAACAAAACGCTATCTACGTAGTAAATACACTGACGTTAGATGGTTTTAACACAGACGCGTTGTCTCTTTCTGTTATGCCGCCTCGCGATTACACAAAGAAATTCTTTCACATTTACCGGGTAGTTGAACATATTAAACTGGTGTGCTTACTCGACCATTTCGACAGCGAATCTATCTTTCGAATTAAATAAAAAGTAAGTGTTTACAGTAATGTTAATCGGCGATTGATTTATGGTAAAAGATGGAGTCAACTCTGAGCCACATTCGATTTATTGACCATCTTTTTTAATAAAATTGTTGCCTTATTCGCCTATGACTAAGTCACTTTTGAAGTGGTGATCGCCAGCGAGAGCCCTGTCTGTCATTTATACTGAAGAAACTTTATTTTATAGAGTCAAAGAGTTATGTTATTTGCATAATAATGCATCCGTAAGAGCCAACAGTCTAAAATTTTCTTCATCTGTAAGGGCGAGTTGGGTTGCCCTAAGGGCGAGTAGAAATTCAGAGCTACTAGTCCTACAGGACTAGTAGGTTTGAAGAAATTTTTCAACCCCTGCAAAGAATTTAAGACAAACAATGGGCATGCAGCATTTTTCTGATCGTCCATTGGCTTATCGATAGTTTTGGTTGAATGACAGCCGGCGTTTGGTCAATTGTCTCATCGAGTACGGTTAAAATAAGTAGGATGACAAGTCACATTTAAACTATGTTTTTCTCAACTATTTTATACAGCTTGAAGCCTTCATAAGAAATATAGATTTCATGAGTTAATAAATCAACCAGGGCTCGAATTTCCACTCGCATGCTCGCAATTTGCTAGTGAAAATTAAAAATTGCTAGTGATTATTTTTGAAGCTAGATATTTCCAGCGAGTGGAAAATTCAACAGAAGAATATGCGATATCGCCGTAATTGCACAGGATGAACATTTTGATAAATCATAATTTTGTTTTAACCACCCATTGTAAGTATCATCATCGCTCGTCTTGTTCTTTTACAGTTTGATATTGGTTTGTTTACGAAATGGATGTCGCTTTATGACAGAAAAGTCAGGCGATATTTGTCAGAATTCTCAGTTCAAGAAGTGGAATTGAATTGTTATAACCCGGGTTCTAAATGTCGGTAACGTCTCGCACTCGTGGTCACGTTTTGTATAATGCTATTTATCTGTTTATTCGGTCTTGGTTTTTCTATTGATACTTTAATCTTTGTCGTGAATAATTAAAAATAGAAATTATATTATCCAAAGAACACTAAATGATCACTGGTCATCCAACATGAAACACTTTCCTGGTAGATACCGGTAACTATGTCCCGTATTTTATTGTTCCTTTTCGACGCTTCAGTTAAACATGATTTATGTAGTTAGCTAATGTAGTAGGGTCATTTTTCCATGTCTTTGTAATTCAGTAGAATCCCTTTTGCCTTGTTAAGACTATTTCATGAATGAGTGATCTTTTCCCTCCACTTTGGTCACATGGTATGAGTAAGTTTCGCTTCAGTGATTTCCCCCCAAATTGGTCATGTGACTTCTTCAGTTTTTCAGTGGGACATGAGATTTTGGTCTGGAAGGATCTTTCTAGATCATATGAGATTTTGGAATTTGATGAATTGAGAATAAAAAGTAAGTTTTCTGGATTTGGTTCTCCTTTTCTCGCGATGTTTATTTTCTCGGGTGAATTGCATTTAGTGTGTTGCTATTTGCTTGATTTGTTTCGATTGTCGATGGATTGATGAAATGAGCACGGTTCTGCTTTTCCCGCTTTATTTGTCCTTGCCGCGCCCGCCTACCTTAATTAACCGTTTCTACCTTTACCCTAGCCTTGCACTATGATTCTTAATATTTCAGTACTAACAGCCACAGCAATGAGTGTGATGGATCGAGAGATGTAATTTTGGTTGTGAGACACTTAATTCCCCAAATTGGTAAGTTCCCCTATGTTGTAGATAGATGTTATGTTGCAATGATTGTAAATACTGTACGGAATATGAGACTGTTGAAATATGTTTATTTCACTAGTTAAGAGTAAAGAGTAAACTATTATAGTGCAGCAAATTATTGGAAAAGGGTAAAGTAAATGTTTAAACCGTATCGCTTCAGAGTATTGTAAGAAAAGGAGTAGAATGTCACCAAGTGGCATTCTAATCATTTTCTACAATACTCATATTGATTTTTGTGCAGATGAGTCCGAATCTATATTTTTCATAATTTTGTATATATTTTACTGTCAATTGTTTTATGTATTTTTCAGAGTGTACTTATCCTTTATACATAAGGCTGAGATGATGAAATTAGAAAACTTTGGAAACACCAAATAGACTTTATTCTCTATATTACTCCACCGTCCATTAAAGAAGAACCCGTATTATAATTTAACAGCCCAGCCCTAGCCGTGGTGGTTAGGGCCCTGTTATATTTTTGGCGCCCACCGTAAAAAAACCTGCATGAGGTGTTGGTTTATGAGATAGGGTAGTTGATGATATTGAAAATAGATTCGTGGAAGAATCTTAATTGTCGAGGGGGTGTATGTAGCCGGGTGTAGTATAAGGGGCACTTATACTATCTCGCCGTACAAGCTAGCTTTTATAGCGACGTGGTAGAGTGTTCGCTTAGGGTGTGAGAGGTCCAAGGATCGAATCCCCGCAGGAGTCGATAGGATGATTTATTTGCGGGTTACATTTGTAGCCGGGTGTAGTATAAGGGGCACTTATACTATCTCGCCGTACAAGCTAGCTTTTATAGCGACGTGGTAGAGTGTTCGCTTAGGGTGTGAGAAGTCCAAGGATCGAATCCCCGCAGGAGTCGATAGGATGATTTATTTGCGGGTTACATTTGGCGCCCAACGTGGATTTGGACTAGTTTTTGGAGTAAAGGATTGGAATAGTGGACAGTGGCTATTGTTTTAAAAACATGGATTTATAGTGTACCGTTGTATTGAGGGTGATTGGACTTTAACCCTTTCCTATATAAACCTGACTGTGGACAGTCAGTTTTCGAGGGAGAGACCGGGACGAGTTTGGATTATTGGGACAATCAAGACAAACGTGGATTTTGGATTTAGAGAGATATCTGGAGCGAGCGATGGATTCTGAGCGAGCATTGGACGAGTGAAGGATTTGGGACTATTTTGGACAATTTTATTACTGTGCATGATTTTGTGACTGTGATATTATAATTATGTATATAGTGAACTAGACTGTTTTTTTAACAGAGTTCATTATTAGGACAGTGATGTTTTTTTGCAATATGTATATTAGGATTTTAGGATAAGGATCTTCAAATTGTAAGTAGAATTTATTTGTATATACCTATGTAGCCCCGTTTAGTAATTTCTCCCTTTCCCACTATATTTCATTGAAAATGGCACTTTGCATAGACCAGGTATTTTGATTCAGCATTTTTTTTTTCTGAAATTTTGTCATTTTCCCATGTTTGCATAGAAAGTATTGTTGGGTTTTCCACAATGTTTCTGCAGCAAATTTTGTCGTTTTTCCACAATGTTTCTGTAGCTTTACCACAATGTTTCTGTAGGAAATTTTGTCGTTGTCCCACCATGTTTGCATAGAAAATATTGTTCGGTTTTCCACAAAGTTTCTGTAGGAAATTTTGTTGTTTTCCCACAATGTTTCTGTAAGAAAATTTCGTCATTTTCCATCATGTTTCTGTAAGATTTTGTCGTTCTCCAAAATTTTTCTTTAGGACACCTTATCATATTTTTGTTTAGATCAGTATGGTCTAACCAATCAAATGATATAGCGTTCTATTGTAAGATCTAGATTCTCCATTGATACAGATATTTGTGTGTGAGAGGTTATATCATAATGTCCGTTTGAGTGCATCACAAGTTTATTACTAACACAGTTGATTTAACCAAGTAATTATGATCTCTCTATCTTGATCTAAATTTTGACCTGACCCGCCCTCTTATTCCTGATTTGCATATGTTTTGATGTCTGTTCGTTTCTGATTGGTTCAACCTCTGACCTTCTAAGTCCGCCATTTTTGATTAGTTGTTGGGTTCACCTTTAGACCTTTTGAGTCAGCCATTTTTATTGGTTGTTTGGTTCAACTTTGACCTTTTCGTTCGACCATTTTGGTTGGTTGTTTTTTCATTTCCGGTTGATTTGTTCATCACTGATTGGCTATGGATTTGTTTCCTATTACTGGTTCCCGCTTTTATGTTTGGTTCCCCTTTACGTGACCTGCTGAATTCCGATTGGCTGTGAGCAATATTTGACCTTTTCTATGATTGGTTTCCTAAAAACGACATGTTGAGTTTTGATTGGTTTTAAGGACTCTGTAGGCGTGACCCATTTTGACATTTGGTTCCCAGCTTCGAAATGTTGACTTTAGCTTGTTCCCTGTTTGATTTTTTGGGCTGGTTCCCGGCTTGATTTACTTTAACCTTTTGTGACCTTTGGAAAATTAGCACACTTTCTATTTATAGTTTGACAATTTTGTTGGATGACCTCTGAACTCTGACGTTTAGATATTAGTACCCCGTCTGTGATTGGTTCTTGTTATCAAATCAAATTCATTGGTTTATTTACAAACTGGAACTTGAATTATTTTCAGAAGTGAAAGTAGATATCCTGTTTCAGACTTCCTGTTTCAACTTGTTATCTACCTTTATCGAACTTAGTAAAAATTAGTGAAAATTATTTACTTGATTTTCAATCTCAGGAAATGTGTTGTATTATTTAGCCAATATGAGAATTTAAATTTACATTGCAACAATTTTGGTTAATAGTTTATACATTATAGACTATTAATGATAAAAACTTAGAATAGTTATTTATTAATGCATACTTATAATCAATTATGCATTGAATTAGGTACATCCATATTTCATCATGATTGATATGACTCAATGTGCATTTACTTGCCGTTCGGTGATATCATTATTTGGATAACTTAATGTTGTGAAATAAGGTTACATCTTTCTTGTACAAATACTCCTTGGTCTATAATGATTCATCAACTTTGAACGAAATTGTGTTGCTTGAATTATTGCTTTGACCTAAAGTAAATTTGTCCATAATGATTCATTGACATTGAATAAATGGTGTTGCATGAATTATTGCTTTGACATATAATACCACAAAGATATCTTATTTAATACAGTGAACATGACTGTGTAAAGTGTTGTGTTAAACATACATTGCCACTATCTGACTATAATTGTAAACTACCTCCCACACATTTAAGTGCTAATGAACTGCTATTAAAGGGAAGTAATTCACCCTAATACATTTTTGCTAATATTTTTAGGGAATTGTGCCCTCATGTAAGCTTTAGCTTGTCTTAAACATTTAAGATTAGTTATTCTGTAGTAGTTATTTGAAAACATTGTGAAAAAAAGATAGTTGAGAATATGTGACCTAGTACCTTTAGAAATGTATATAGTAGCTTGTACTTAGTCTATACTTTCACACATTGTGTTGGTGCATATATTCTGATTAGCCACATACTTATAGTAGTGACAAGGTTTATGACCTTGTTGTAGGTACTTACTCTTCACATTAGGGATACCCTTTACTCAATTCAAAGTAGGAGTGATTATGTGTAGTTGTTTAGTTAGTCAATAATATAGTACACTACTTTAGTGCATATGTATCGTAGTGTGTGATGCATAGTGGTGCAATGTCCCTTGTGTGATTGATTTATTAAGGGGAGATAATTAATAGTGTTTGTGTTTCTATGCATTGAAGTGTTTAAACATAGTAAGTGAATTTTATTTCAGGTTGTGTATAACATAGTGTGTTGTGAATTGTATCTCACCATTAAAGGGAGATAATTTGGGATTGATTTTACATCCCTTGTTCTATTTTTAGAACAAAGTCTTGGTATTTAAACATTTGACTTCTATATTTGTGCTGACCTATAACTAGCCATTATTTAAACATTTAAACATGGATAGCAAGGAAGGAAGCAAATTAGGTATTGCTTCAGGTGGAGTTAGTTCTTCCGGAATTTCCGAAGAGGATAAGAAGCTATTAGACGCCTTTCATGGTTTACATTTATCACCTCATGTCGAAACATCGGAGGATTTATTTCATTTCCTGTCTAAGTTTGGAAAGTTTGTGTCGGACAAGGAGTCCCACTCGACGACATCCCATCAATTTCCGAAGTTGTCCACTTTCTATGGTGATGAGTCCAAGAGTGACACTTCGTGGGAAACTTTTTATTATGAGATTAAGTCTCTTCAATCGGGAAAAGTTTTTACCCCTGAGCAAATTTTACTCGGAATTCGACGAGCTGTTAAAGGCAATGCTGCCGACATCCTTAGGCGCATTGGTATTGGTGCTTCCTTGGATGCAGTGCTATCGAAGTTAACCAGCACATTTGGTCATATTGAGACCAATGAGAGCGTTTTGATGAAGTTTTACTCTTGTCAACAGAAGCCGAAGGAGAAATTTACTTCTTATGCCACCCGCCTTGAAGAGATTCACTCTCAAGCGGTTACCATGAAAGCTTTACCAGCAGATGATGCAATTCTGCAACGTGTTTTATACCATGGTTTACTCCCAGACATGAAGCATATGGCTGCTTATAAAAATGATGTAATACATGATTATGATAAGTTCAAGATAGAACTCCGGAAGATAGAGGCTGATCTTTACAGTTCGAACCCCGTTCATAGCCATGCTTCAGTACCGGTTGAGAAGAAGAGTGAACTTAGTGAAGTCAAAGATTTGTTGACTAAGCTACATGAGCGCATAGATAAGATAACAACAGCAAGAAGATTTTAAGAAGGAGTCTTCAACTCCAACCTATAGAGGAGGCTATGGTGGAGCCTCGAGAGGAGGAACCCAGTTTAGAGGAAGAGGACAGAATTACAGAGGGAGAGGACAGAATAGAGGCAGAGGGCAGCAACACAATGACGGCCAGAGAAATGACCAGAGACCTCTAGGATCACAGACTTTTGTACCAACCTGTTATGGTTGTGGTGGAAAAGGACATCTAGTTAAAGATTGTCCAAGTAATGTACAGAAGCAATGTTACAATTGCCAGAATTTTGGACACATAGCAAAGAATTGCCCAAACTAGTATGTGCCTCAGTTGCTGGGTCGAACTCAGGCATCTTAAACAAAGACCCTAAATTAGTTGGGACAACGAATGAAGTGTTGGTCAGATTGGAATCAGTTGACACGAGAGCCTTATTAGACACAGGCAGCTGTATTAGTACAGTTTCACAGTCATTTTATAGTAACAATTTGAAGGATTTGGAATTGAAACCTTTGGATACTTTCATCAAGGTTGAATGTGCTGATGGCAAGCAACTACCTTATACCGGATATATTGAAGCTGACCTTTCTGTTTTAAGTGGAGTTCCTAAGTCTTCAACTGTTACTTGTTTACTTTTGGTCACTCCAGATACCAACTATTCAGTTTCAACTCCAGTTATTTTAGGTACTAATGTACTTGACGTTTTATTATGTGAATGCCAGTCCAATTTTGGGCCACAGTTTTTACAGTGTGCTTCCCTTCACACCCCATGGTATCTTGCTTTTCGATGTATGGTTCTCCGGAACAAGGATTTGAAGAAGAATGGGAATGCCATTGCTGTTATTAAGTCTGCAGAACCAAGCAGGATTATTTTAGGTCCAAATGAGACGAAAACTATACGTGGTTACACGGACAAAGAATTATCCTATCAGGATACTAGTGCCCTGATACATGAAATGAAAGATTCCAGTTTACCAGATTTTTTCGACATCACTCCAGCAGTTATTAATTACAAGTATGGTTTGACGAAGGAGGTTGATGTTACATTATCGAATGTTACACTGAACAGTGTTGTTATTTCACCAAGAGCTCTTTTATGTGAGCTGCAACCAGTTTTAATCGAGGAAGTTACCCCTCAACAAGATAAAGCTTTGGAAGAGCAGATCTTGGGTCAAATACATATTGACACCAATGACAAGTTAGACTCCAACCAGCTTAAGGAGATTACCCAGCTTTTAACCAAACACATAGATATATTCTCAACAGGAGAATCTGATATTGGATTTTGTGATAAAATCAAACACCGGATTGACCTTACTGACGATATACCTTTTAAGCAGAAGCCAAGACGGATCCCTCCAGCTATGGTTGCTGAAGTTAGGCAGCATCTGGAACAGCTTTTGTCTGCCGGAATTATACGGAAGTCTAAATCACCTTGGTCTTCAAATGTCGTACTTGTGCGCAAGCGCAATGGCAAGTTACGCATGTGTGTGGATTACCGTATGCTGAACAACAAGAGTGTTAAGGACGCTTATGCCCTTCCTAAGATTGAGGAAATGTTTGATGTCTTGCAAGGTAGCAAATTTTTTTCAACAGTTGATATGAAGTCAGGATACCATCAGGTGGAGGTAGAGGACATTCACAAAGAACGGACAGCCTTCAGTGTCGCTAATTTGGGTTTTTTCGAATATGTAAAAATGCCGTTTGGACTTACAAACGCCCCAGCAACATACCAACGCCTGATGGAGGAATGTCTTGCAGACTACAATATGACTATTTGCGTCATTTACTTAGACGACCTTATTATTTTTTCAGACACGTTTGAGGAACATTTACGACGCCTGGACCTTGTTATGACACGTCTTAAGGAGTGTAACCTTAAGCTTTCCCCTGATAAATGCTATTTTATCCAGGACAAGGTTCCATTTTTAGGCCACATTGTCAGTGAGGCTGGAATTGAGACAGACCCAAGTAAGATTGAGAAGGTGAAGAATTGGCCTACACCGACGAATGCTGATGAACTTCGTTCATTTTTAGCCTTTTGCGGCTACTATCGGAGATTTATCAAAGATTTCTCCAAGATTACAAGACCTTTGGCAGATTTATTGCCCCCAACGACTCAGAAGAAAGGAAAGAAAGATACAAAGCCCTGGATATGGAGTGAGGCGGAACAACATGTATTTGATAATTTGAAGGATGCTTTAACCAATCCTCCTATTTTAGCCTATCCGGACTTTACAAAGCCTTTTGAACTCCATACAGATGCTTCAGGGAAGGGACTGGGTGCAGTGTTGTACCAGTCAGATGGAAAGCTTAAAAGAGTCATTGCTTATGCCAGTAGAGCATTAAACAGAGCAGAAAAGAATTATAGCGCATATAAGCTTGAGTTCTTAGCGCTTAAATGGGCAGTAACAGAAAAGTTTTCTGATTACCTTGCCATTAACCATTTTACCGTTTTAACAGATAATAACCCGTTAACGTATGTGTTAACGTCAGCCAAGTTAGACGCTACAGGCCAGAGATGGGCTTCTGCTCTTGGAGAATTTAACTTTGACATCCAATACAGATCTGGGTTAAAGAACACCGATGCAGACGCTATGTCACGGTATCCGCACGAAAAGGTCCAAGAGTCTGATGTTGAGCGAGTAGAAGTTAAGAATGACATAGTTAAGGCCATTTGTAGTGATACAGACAGAGAACCCATTATTGAGACAATTTGTTCTCATATTAACCTAGTTGATCTTACTGAAGATCTAGGACAGCCTATGGCTCAGATAGAGATGAGAGAGATACGTAGACAGCAAAGACAGGATAAAGTTATTGACAGATGGAGAATAGCTGTCATTGATAACAAAGTCCCAAATGGTAATTTGTCTAAAGAAGATTTTATTATGAAGAGACAGTACCAACATTTTATTATGAAACGGGGTATTCTTTACCGTAGAATTAAAGACGGGGACGATTTTATTGAACAGCTTGTTCTACCCCAATGTTACCGAGAAGATGTTTTGACCGGCCTTCATAACGACGTTGGTCATCCTGGAAGAGACCGAACTATTAATCTTTTGAGAGAAAGATTCTTTTGGCCAGGTATGGCAAAAGATGCTGAAGAATGGGTGGAAAACTGCGACAGATGTGTTAGGAGGAAGTGTGGGGCAGACATTAGAGCTCCTCTAGTGAATGTCCACACTAGTTATCCCTTGGAATTAGTTTGCATGGATTTTTTTACATTAGAGCCATCTAAAGGTGGGATTGGAAATATTCTTGTCATTACGGACCATTTTACTAAATTTGCTATGGCCATCCCTACCAAGAACCAGACTGCAAAGACAACAGCAGATGCCTTCTATAACAACTTTATTTTACATTATGGAATTCCCACAAGAATACATTCGGACCAAGGTTCCAACTTTGAATCCAACATACTCAAAGAACTCTGTACTTTGGCCAACATGGAGAAATCTCGAACATCAATTTATCATCCCCAAGGAAATTCTGGACCCGAAAGATTCAACAGAACACTTTTAGGAATGTTAGGAACCTTAGAAAACCACCAAAAAGCAGACTGGAAGAAATATGTTAACCCCCTGGTGTACGCCTACAATTGCACTCCACAGAGCTCTACAAAGCACTCTCCTTTTGAGATCATGTTTGGAAGGAAACCCAAACTCCCAATAGATTCTTTGTTTGAGCAAGTGATGGAGCAAGAAAATCGTACATCGTCGGAGTATATCCAGGAATTGCAGGAAAGAATGCAAAAGACGAGAGACATCGTTGCGAAACACCTTGATAATGCGAAGGAAAGGCAGAAGGAAGTATATGACAGGAAAGCGAAAGCAGCTAGTTTTGAAATAGGCGACAGAGTACTTGTTAAGGTTCTGGCATTCCAAGGCAAACACAAAATACAGGATAGGTTTGAGGAAGATGTTTATGTAGTCATCGAACAGCCGAATGAGAAGATTCCAGTGTACAGAGTAAGATCTGAAAACACAGAGTTAGTTAGGACTTTACACAGGAATCATTTATTTCCTATAGGAGACAGGAAAATGATTAAACCAGTCCCAAGGAAAAGACGTTCCTTGGAGGAAAGGGAAGAAGTAGCAGACAGAGTTGATAGAGATGATGAGAAGAGGAATAATATAGATGAAGGTTTCGAAACCAGAAGAAGAAGAAGAAGAGAGGATTCTGATGATGATTCTGATGATGGTATTGATGGACATGGTTTTGTAAGAGTTACAAACCATCATGGGGACGCCCATGAGTTCACTGGAGAAGTTTTGGATGGGAAAGATGAAAACATAGAAAAAAGTTTAGATGAAGAAGATGAAGGTAGTGCAGAGAAGAATGAAGAAGAGACGGATGGAAGCTCAGAGAGCGATCATGAAGATAAGGAAGAAGTTGATGAGGCTGTAGAAGATGACAGTGAAGCAGTTGAAAGTCCAGAAGGTCAAGCTGAAGACAGTGAAGATAGATCACCTGATGATCACACAGACGAACAACAGGACCACAATCACCGGAAAAAGGAACAAAGAGAAGCTCCAACTCCAGTTCCCAGAAGGTCCCAGAGAGAAAGAAGACCTCCGAAGAAGTTTGATTCATATTATATGAACCAGATGACAACACAAACCAGACATGATTCGAGGATGGAGGCATTACATATTTTGACGTCCTCTGGTATTTTGGATTGTTTAGACAGAGATGTGGCATACAGTATTTTAGATTCTATCATTAAGTGATTTTTTTAAATGAATGTGCATTTGTGTTTTATCCAATTAATGTATTTCTTTTAGATTGTTTTTTAGTGCGAGGACGACATAATTTGTAGGCGGGGAGGAAAAGCATAAGATTTTTGATTAACTATGGACTTTTGATTTTCAGATACCGAGAGTTAATAAGCGGTTTTTGTATTAAGTTGACATGTTGTAGTTCAACATGTATTAATAAAGATTTTTTTTCTATAGTTTGCAGGTTTAATGACGAGACGTCATTTTACAGACCGGGGAAGGATGTAGTAGGGTCATTTTTCCATGTCTTTGTAATTCAGTAGAATCCCTTTTGCCTTGTTAAGACTATTTCATGAATGAGTGATCTTTTCCCTCCACTTTGGTCACATGGTATGAGTAAGTTTCGCTTCAGTGATTTCCCCCCAAATTGGTCATGTGACTTCTTCAGTTTTTCAGTGGGACATGAGATTTTGGTCTGGAAGGATCTTTCTAGATCATATGAGATTTTGGAATTTGATGAATTGAGAATAAAAAGTAAGTTTTCTGGATTTGGTTCTCCTTTTCTCGCGATGTTTATTTTCTCGGGTGAATTGCATTTAGTGTGTTGCTATTTGCTTGATTTGTTTCGATTGTCGATGGATTGATGAAATGAGCACGGTTCTGCTTTTCCCGCTTTATTTGTCCTTGCCGCGCCCGCCTACCTTAATTAACCGTTTCTACCTTTACCCTAGCCTTGCACTATGATTCTTAATATTTCAGTACTAACAGCCACAGCAATGAGTGTGATGGATCGAGAGATGTAATTTTGGTTGTGAGACACTTAATTCCCCAAATTGGTAAGTTCCCCTATGTTGTAGATAGATGTTATGTTGCAATGATTGTAAATACTGTACGGAATATGAGACTGTTGAAATATGTTTATTTCACTAGTTAAGAGTAAAGAGTAAACTATTATAGTGCAGCAAATTATTGGAAAAGGGTAAAGTAAATGTTTAAACCGTATCGCTTCAGAGTATTGTAAGAAAAGGAGTAGAATGTCACCAAGTGGCATTCTAATCATTTTCTACAATACTCATATTGATTTTTGTGCAGACGAGTCCGAATCTATATTTTTCATAATTTTGTATATATTTTACTGTCAATTGTTTTATGTATTTTTCAGAGTGTACTTATCCTTTATACATAAGGCTGAGATGATGAAATTAGAAAACTTTGGAAACACCAAATAGACTTTATTCTCTATATTACTCCACCGTCCATTAAAGAAGAACCCGTATTATAATTTAACAGCCCAGCCCTAGCCGTGGTGGTTAGGGCCCTGTTATACTAATTTCAACGTCTGCAAAATGGATAAATTCGTTGTAAAAAGCAAAACAACCAAACGGCATGCAGAAATCGAGTCTTCTGACGAGTAGCCTTCAACCAAACATGTAATACATCCACAAACATGCCGACAAAAAAACAAAACTGATGGAGGCAAGTGAGAAGACTAGAAAATAGATGCGATATCTAGACCTTGATTAATATGAGAGGCGCCGTTGCGAAGATCATGTGCCGTATGCAAAGGTTATGCACCACGTAGTTGCAATAATGTAACCAAAACTTTTATGAATTTTGATCTGGGTTTCGGTTACAATTCCTTCCTATTTGTTGCAATGGAGCAGGTGCTGGAATGATTCATTCCAGCAAGTTTAGCATGGTCAAACTTCAAAA
The DNA here is from genome assembly GCA_963680895.1 of Fragum sueziense. Lineage (NCBI taxonomy): Eukaryota > Metazoa > Mollusca > Bivalvia > Cardiida > Cardiidae > Fragum > Fragum sueziense. The sequence continues at coordinate 49,362,815 of OY804598.1, read as the reverse complement.
TATAGCTATGGAATGTAGTATGAATGTTACCTGACAACAGGTTAACTATTTTTCTCTCAATCCAGCATAGTTTTATGTTGAAATCACTTTCAAAATAAAGTTCAATTCAATTTTGAAGTGGAGTACCCACCCATTTTATTCTACTGAGACTTGAATTTTTCATTGGAAGAAATAATTGATAACAATTCTTGATGATACTTTTTAACTGAATTTGTACCATGGAATATCTTTTTATGGGATACACATCTGATTAGATATGTTAGTATTCAAAAATTTATGCAAGAAAATGAGTTTTCCTCTTTTTTGTCTTGCTCCACAAGAAGGAATAGGGCGGACTCCAGGGTCCAACATTAACTTTTTTGGTTACCAGACAGTCGGGCTTGTTGCTGCCAGATGCTGCTAGCCCTGACCAAATATGCACTGGTCCTGACCCAATATTTGAATAATTGTGAAAAGGTGTAAACAACAATAATCCTTTCATAAGCTGAAAGACAAGTTTTGAATCACAAATGAATGAAAATTTGAAGGGCCAGTGTTCTTGTTGTGTCACATATCTGGTGTTTTCATTATGGTAATAGTGACTGAGATTTGAAATGAGCCTGACCAGTCGGTCTTGCATCTTGGGGATCTAACTAGCCCTGACCAAGCAGCAGGCAGTTAATGTCTGTCGGGCACAGGTTAATGTTGAACCCTGGACTCGTAGCCACAAACCAATACCCATCATCAAGTTTGTGGCTACGATATCGCAGCTATGCACCATGGAGAATGGCTTCAAGTGTAAGAATCATTGAGACTGCTTTGTAAATTTTGTCATTCAGTTTTAGAAAATCAAAATTCATTTCCAAAAAGTTAAAAATGCACTCGCCAGAAATTATATTCCTATTATGACTGTTGCAGACTGCAGGTTTTAATAGTTAATCAATCTGGATAAAATCTTATATTCAGGAGTGCATTTAGATCAAACACTTTGCTAAACAAAACCTGTTTTACGTCCCTAACAAATTGCCAGTGGATTTGCATTTTTGCTAGCGGTTTCAAAAGCCACTAGCAAAATTTTGCTAGTTCATTTTCAACGAAATTCTAGCCCTGTCAACTTCATTCCAAGACATGGATCAAGATCTACTTGACTATTATGTTTTACCTCCGTTTTCCCACTTCCGTCATCATGTCCATTAGCCCAGGAAACAAAATTCTTCACTGTCTTTTCACAGGTTTTTCCAAACAAGCCGATTTCAATGGTACCAATGTCTTCATCCCCAATTGTCATTTCAAAAAACACCTGAAATAGGAGACAAGTTTTGCATTGTCAATTGTTATAATAAATTGATAATGAATGGAATTCTTTTCCAAATCGGTAATCATGTTGTAGCCCAAGCCACCGTCGGCTCGTACAAGAACAGAAATTATTGAAACGACAACAATGATCTGCATTTGCTCCATTTCCTTCAATATTTCCTGACATAAATTGATCATAATATTCCATAAATCTACACCTTATCTTGTAAATTTGTAGTCGCTGTCTGCAACCCCAAAATGGTCCACAGTGATTATTTTACAAAATTGCAACAGTGAGTCCTGGGACTCGCTACCCCAAAATTTCATGAGTCCTCTGGGAAATTTATGAGTCCCATTATTTTGACAACTTTCGATAACTACCGAAAGCAACAGCAACAAATTAAAGTGTTTTTTTTTAATATATAATTTTGAGAACTAGGCGAACATGTAAAAAAAAACAGACTAGAATTCCACTAACATGAATTTTAAATTGTAACACATGATTGTGACACATGTATGAGTATCAGGGTTCCCACTGACTGTTAAATCTGGCAGTGAAAACAGTCATTTTACAGCATACTTGCACCCCCTCTATATGAAACACAGAAGACTGCTTGGGAACCCTGAGTATGACAAGAATTCATTCAGTCTCAGATGAAGTTTGACAAGTGAATTTGGGAACCTGAAGGAGACAATCAAATCAAAATTATTTCAGTTTGAAAATCTAACCTATTTTTGGGGGGCATTGATAAGCATCTGATGATCCAAAAGTTCAATATGACGCTGCAAGGTCGTGGTCATGTAATTGGTGTACTTTGCATTTTTAACCATCCCTTGGGTTCTGTTTTTTGGCGACTGTGCGAATCTTACAAAACAAAAAGTTGTTATCTTTATCATATGCCAGTCAACTGTTAAGCGCCAACCAGTTTTGTTGGAAGGTACGAACCATTTTTGGGTGCGCGGCCGTTTCTCCGGTCTGACCCAAGTTATTAAACAGACCGCTGATCGTCCTTTGTTTGGCATCAGAGAGAGGTTTAAGTTTTTTTCGGGGGCATCGCTACTTTCGTTTTTAGCCTGCGTGCGTAAGAGATGTCAACCGCACGCGCTGATTGGCTGTAAATGCCTTGAAAGACCAATGAAAAATTGATTTGACTTTTTGTGGACCTGGGTCCCCGTGCTGCATGTTTATCATAATGCATCGTAGTTGAGAAAGAAAACCAGCCGAACCGGTGTTTAAGTAAATTATTATCGGTGGGAATTTGCTTTATTATAGGATGTACGTATAATTTTCGAAGTTTTGTTTGCTTTATTATAGGATGTACGTATAATTTTCGAAGTTTTGTTTGACGACGGGACTAGTCGACTATAAAATGCTTGCGTCCGCGGGTTTCACATCTTTCAATAATATGTGTCCTCGGCGGATTTTGTGCGAGATAATCGCAGGACGCGCAGGTAAATGAATCACTGGGTCCAGTCTTCAAATCGGGAAGTTTCTAGTTAGCCGGTCCCAAAACTAAATGGTCGCCAGTAAAGTGACAAAATATTGTTATTCTTTCATCAATAAAGAAGTAAATGAGCGGGGGGGGGGGGGTGGGGGCAGCAGCCCCCATGAATAATTTCATAAAAAAATAAAGCGGGGTGTGGGGGCAGCAGCCCCCAAAATACTTCCAATTAATTAGGGACCGGTATACTAGATGTGTTCCTTCAAATCTATCGATAGTTGTCAGTGGCTGATCCAGGATTTCTTTGAGGGGGGTTCGAATATACAAATAGGGGGGGGGGGGGATTGTTCGTTTTTCTAGTATTACTCAATTTTGACTGAATTTCTGCATGAAAATGAAATATTCAAGCCCATGAGCGGGTTCGTTTGAACGCCCCGAACCCCCCTCCCCCTGGATCCGCCACTGGTTGTTTGGGAAAGGGTCATAAATTTAACAAAAATGAAACAGAAAGTAATGTGCTGTCTATCACAGGATGTAAGTGATTGCAGAGCAAACAGTAGTTGCAATAATGTAACCGAAAACTTTTTGAATTTTGATCTGGTTTTCGGTTACAATTCCTTCCTATTCATTGCAATGGAGCAGGTGCTGGAATGATTCATTCCAGCAAGTTTAGCATAGTCAAACTTCAAGATAAAGCTATGGAATGTAGTAAAAATGTTACCTGACAACAGGTTAACTATTTTTCTGTCAATCCAGCATAGATTTATGTTGAAATCACTTTCAAATAAAGTTCAGTTCAATTTTGAAGCGGAGTACCCACCCATTTTATTCTACTGAGACTTGAATTTTCCGTTGGTAGAAATAATTGATAAAAATTCTTGTTGATACTTTTTAACTGAATTTGTGCCATGGAATATCTTTTTATGGGATACACATCTGATTAGATATGTGAGTATTCAAAAATTTATGCAAGAAAATGTGTTCTCCACCCTTTTGTCTTGCTCCACAAGAAGGAATAGGGTGGAATCGTAGCCACAAACCAATACCCATCATCAAGTTTGTGGCTACGATATCGCAGCTAAGCAAACAGTGAAATTAAAGTTGCCGACTGATAAGCTTTGAAAATGGACCAGTCACTGTTCGCGTCAGAACTTTGTCGTTTGAACTTCGAAAACATCACACGTGTATGCATTGAATTTGCATTTTGACACAGACAAAATAATGTGAAACGCCAACGGTTGAACCTCACCTTATCCGTAACTTTTGGACCTTTTGGCTTGTCACCGGCGAATATAAGTGCCGGGAGCACAAGAAATGCTAGCAGTATTAGAGTTGCCATCGCAATAATGCGGCGTTTATGCGTCCGCAAAATTATTTTTGTTTGAGTGAAAATGTCAGCGGAAGAGAGATGCCGGGCGAGGTGGAGACTTTTGATTGGACAACGTCGACAAAGCGGCGTTTGTTTGATTAGAAGTGTGTCCTGTAGTAAAAATTGATGAATAATATTCTCAAGACTTTATATTGACCCTTTCTACTGTATATGTAAATTAAAAGATAAATTATGTATTTTCTTATGTATAAAGTCAAAATAATATATCCCACTGCAAAGGATCATTATACATTGTAAAACAAACTTTTGTGAATCGAATAAATTACAGACCCAAAAACTACTAAAAAAGTAATCTTGGTGTCACTCTTGTCATTTTTTTGTTTGGTGTAAAATTTGTAGCTTTTTAAAATTGGAGTTCTCCGTTGTAATAACAAGACTAAAATAGGAAAAATTTGAAGGACTGGAAAGAGTGGGGACATAATAGTGGAACGGATTTTTGAAACCAATGTAATGACTGGATATTCATACAAAAAAAAAAAAAAAAAAAAAAAAAGAAACACACACACACACAAAACCAAAACGTTTGAACAATATCGTCCCAATGTGAATCTAAAACATTATTATAGCAAAGTTAACATGGAGAAGAAGACGGAAAAGAAGAAGGAGGAGGAGGAGGAGGAGGAGGAGGAGGAGGAGGAGGATGAGGAGGAGGAGGAGGAGGAGGAGGAGGAGGAGGAGGAGGAGAAGAAGGAGGAGGAGGAGGAGGAGGAGGAGTAGGAGGAGTATGTAAATGAATCGATCTAATACTTGATCGCCATTTGTTGAATGGATGTTGAATGTAAGTCTACATTCACGTACACAAAACATAATGAGCCTGGAACATAGGACCTGGAAAATGTCCCTTATGTTATGTGAGACCAACAAAGAACCCAGATAAGATCTTTTAAATGCTATAAGGTCTCATTTTATAGATCCCGATTCAATTATGTAAGTTCAATAAGACAGGTTAGAGACCAAAACTGTAACATGTTCTTCTACAGTACTTAGAACTATTAAAATACCAAAATGTATGCAGATGTGCATTGTATTTAATGTTCCGGAGCTGTAATGGCTGTAATTCTATAATGATTTAGCTATATAATGTATATATGCCTGATAGTGTTTAATGTCCTAAGGGAATCACATGTATGGCAAAACCCATATTGATATGTTCGGTGTAAATAGTAAATAATCAGTAGATGTTTCTGACTTTATAATAATGCATTAATTAGTTATCTCCCTTTCCCCTATCTCATTAATGTCATATAGCTAAAACTTTTCTGTCACATAATCTACACATTTTTAACAATCAAATTAATGTCATAAGTTTGTCATTATCTCATATATGATATTGGCATTACCGAGAAATCGACGGGGGCGTTTTACCCCGAGAGGCGTTTTGTCCCACCTGACCATAAATTTTAGTGGGTTAGGCATATCTGCCATAGAATCACAAAAACGTCAGTTTTCATAAAATGTGTAGGGTAAACAAACCATTGTATTGTAAGTTATGCAGCGAAATAATAATTGTCATCTTTCTACAATTTCAATATTTTGAAAATTTACTCAATTTTGAAAATGATGACAAAATAGATGTTTCCCCATTGACTGCAATGTAAACTTTAAAGCCAGTTATTCCCATTGGATTCACAGATTTTAAAAAGTTAGATGGTAAAATATTTTATTTACCTATGTCTACAAAATTTCGTACTTTCACACGGATCTATTAGCTCTAGAAGTGTGTGTATACTCCGTAAATATTGACCTGAACTCGGTGAATATGAAATGAGTAATTCTGACACGGAATAATCGATACTCGCCAGCAATCCTCACTGTCGAGCAGAGTCGATAGTTTCCATATGCATTATGACTCTGTATTCTGCACATGTTTCTCGTGTCAACATATGTTGGAGGGTGATTATTTCGCATTACAATTACTCATTGCATATTCAATAGGTTCAGGTCAATATTTACGGAGTATACCAATACAATTCCTTAATATCAATTTACATTAGTGTTCGACCTACTTTTTGGACTAATGAAATTGCAGTATATTTCAAAATTTCGCCGCTCTAATTCGCATAAATGGGCTGCCGGCTAGTTTATGTGACGTCTATACATAGCCACGCCCATTCTCCAATGAACTGCTAGCGAACACTAAGTCAGATAGAATCTACTATGCAAACTACACAGCGCTCGGCGTGGAAGAGCTGATCAGAAAATAATTACGCCACAAAATCATCTATTCATTTCCTGGAATTACCTATTCACTTTAATTGAAGGTGAGATAAGCGTCCCGAGCCATATTTTCTGATTGCTGTAAAACGGAAACGAGCCCGCAAGGGACGAATACCTGGATGACTTTTTATTTTGATCAACTTCAATCTCCGATTTGTAAAGAATTTATTATTCCACCGAGACTTATTTTCGCTCAGTTTGACTTTAAAAATCTTCCATTATTCTCTCACTAATTACAGTCAAATGGCTATTCGTTTAATTGGTTTTCTAAGCGTTAAACATTGATAGTGAGTATTTATGGAAAGTAATTGCTAAGTGGCTACGGAAACCTTTCAGTACCGCTCCACGCGGAAATAAACCCATATGTGTGTCACAGTGTGTACGACTTTTGTTCAAATGTCGTACAGGTGTACATATACTAATATATACATTACATTTTTATGTATATTTAGACATGCATAATGTAAAACGCCGTGCAATATTGTATTCAAAATAATGTACATGTACGCAAAAATAATTGAGCCAGGATCTGGAAAAATGTCCTTTAAGGCTTTTGAGCCCAACATGGTTCCAGATCAGCCTGCGTATACACGCAGTCTGACCAGGAACCATGTTGTTCTCTAATGGCTTAACCATGGTCTATATCAACTATATTAGAGTAGAATGGGTCCATGTCAGACTGTACCTAGTCACATACTTATCTTGAAATATGGAAATCTCAAATGCTATAAGGGACGTTTTTCCAGATCCCGGCTCAATTATATAAAATATATATTTGCATTCTGTACAGTGTTGTGAGACTATGACGACACGAGCATGTTATATACATGTATGGTAGACCAAAAGGCGCCAAAATGTACATTATTGCTATACTCCGTAAATATTGACCTGAACATGGTGAATATGCAATGAGCAATTGTGACAAGGAATAATCGATACTCACCAGCAATCCTCACTGTCGAGCAGAGTCGATAGTTTCTATATGCATTATGACTTTGTATTCTGCACATGCTTCTCGTGTCAACATATCGTTGGAGAGTGATAATTTCGCATTACAATTACTCATTGCATATTCAACAGGCTCAGGTCAATATTTACGACGTATACCGGGTGATACATATTTTATTAAATCACATTCTACATAAGTACACCCTACCACTTGTGTCCATTAAAAAGGTGGAACCCATTGTCTAAATTCATGTTGTAAAATGAAATAATGCAAACATGAAATCTTAGTGCTTTAGAAAAAAATCTGGTAATTCTGATTTTTCTACCTGTTTGCTCGTGGTTTGATTCCTTTCTTTTTTTGTTGTCGGATAAATTATAGTTATAAATTTCAGATATTTCTTTTTCTTGATTAGTTTGCCATTAATTGAAATTGATACAGTGTTTATGCCAGCACGTCGTTCATTTTGTAATATGAATCGGTTTATGAGCATCATAAATTCGCCTTCAATACCCGTTTTGTATTTTTTCGAAGTCGCGTCTCCCCAAGGATTTGCCGTAAATGCCAATTACTTTACAGGTAATTCCGTGATTGTGTTTCAATCAACGATAAAGGAAACCAATTAATTAACTAAATACATATCACAGGCGTATAGTTAAATGTTTCCGTTGATATATTTGCAATTAATTAAAGTAACATTATGGCTGAGTTTTATATTCTGTTATTAACTGTTGCAAGTTTTGTTTATGGTTCTCATCATTTTAGAATATTTCTAAAATCTAATGACATCGTTTAAACGAATGACATTTAATTGTATTTACGCAACCACACCATTTAAAGGGACATTTCATTCCAATTTCAATTTTTTAAAGTATGTCTTGATACCAAGATTGGTTATTCTAATGAGTATAAATACTATTAGTTTTTTTAAGTTGTTGCCAATAAGCGAGAAACACACATTTAAAGTTGAGACATAATCGATAAATTGCATATAAATCGGAACTGTTGTCCACAACAATTTGTTCAATTTTAACACAAAAATATAAATTTCTCGTAAACGGTGCAATATTTTGGTTTGAAATTTTCAGACTTTTCATAAGGAAATATGCTCTTTCAGATAAAAATAAAAGTAAAATTTATGACAAAAAATTCTGAAATGTCACTTTAATAAAGAATTGAGTAAACATATTTCTACAATTTAATCTTTCAGTGTCACTCTATGATCTAACTTGTACGTGCATGACATTCCACTAAACACGTGTACCCGAGAAGTATAACAGAACTTGAAGGGTTCGCATTAAAAGCAAATTCCATATATCTTTACCTGCAGACTAATTGCAAGCTACTAGCCACTTTTTTTTATTTTTTTAAAGTGACTATAAGTTTTCAAATTTAATCCACATTTGTGCTAATTCTTTTCACTCAAAAGTACACGACCATTTAAACATTACTAGTCGCTTGTAGAGAAGAAATAAACACCCGAATTTAAGTTTAATAAGATAGAAGAAACTACATGTATAGAAAAAAAACACAGACAATCTGCGTCGGATGGGCATCAAAGATAGCTTTCTTTTACGTAGTATTCTTCGTAGTATTATGTATTGATATATTCTTGCATTACAAAACTAAACTGTACTTTAAATCTAAAGTGCGAACTTTTTTGTCTTTTATTTTTATAAATAGATAAAACTAGCCAGGATAGTATTCGCCAACCATTCTACTTTCTATATATGTATGACTAAAATTACATAACAATCAATCCGATGGGCCAAGACACAATACGTCTCTTCCAATCAGGGGGATTGCAATGTTATGTATAACTATGTAGACCATTGATTAAGAATCATTGGTTAATACGTGTATGGTCCCAGACTGATATGCTCCACAAGTACATCTATGTACACGCTGCTAGAGCACGATCTTTAACGACTACAGTATTACAATTATTTGTTGCGTAATAGTGGCACTTCGGGGAATATACCGACATCCAGTCTATGGCTTTTTTGAACTTATTCTCTTTCCGAACATGACTTTGCTTAACGATCCTAGCATTGAGACAAGGAGTGGAAATGCTAATTATCAGCTGATAATCAGCATTAAGTAGTTATTTTTCCATTATAATTAATGTTTTCTAAACGTTTGCAAGAATAGAAAACATCATCTTTTTGTTAGTATTAATATTACCCTCATCATCTCCTTTGATTTTGGATTACTGTATATTTTTGTAGTATGGTAAAGGATTAATCATGCAATATATATGCAAAGCGACCCGCATAAAATCACAACAGAAGAGAAACTATAAGTTATTGATGACATGAATATTCCCGTAAATTACAGAACGCGCGGCACCTAATTACCAGTCCATTTTAACTAATTAAAGATCATCTAGTATTTAGTAATCCGTGACAGGTGTCAAGTGATTGCAATGGTGTTTTCAATTAAAACCTGACTTCGTATAAACGTAAATGGGTTTTCAATGCAATTTGTTGAACAATTCCCTTTTAACTGGTAATACACTTGAGATTTTCTGTGGTGCGGAGAGATATCTCTTCGAGCATGATGGATTACCAAGAAGCACATTTGCATGAAGTGGTACTTACATTTTCTTGTGCAACATTCACCATAAAAGCTCAAATATTTGATACTCTCTCATTACAATGCCAAGTCGCCTTCACGCCCTATATTTATGCGTCTAGCGAAGTGTGATCATGATATACATTATAGAAACATAGTTATACCATCCTTTGGTGCTGAAGTATCCATCCACGCACTCAAGACATGCATATTATGTGTTTTATTATTTTTCTAACGACTTAAACAATTGACTATCACGCAGGCAGGCGACATGCTATTTTACTAAAAGAATGCTGTGGATGCTTTGTGCGAACATCGACTTATTGTGTTCAAGATATCTTATTAGTTTATTAATATGTATTCATGGATTCATCATTCAAATACCAAAATAGTGCAGAATTTCGGGTCGTTCATATCGTCAGTAACGTAACATCGTTTTATTTGTGTGTTATGTTATAGCTCACCTGAAAATAACGTAATTAATCAGTTCTGAGTTTTTGCAACTGTCGTGCATGATCCAACATGGCTTGTGTTCATTTCAAATGTCCATAATTTTATGGAAGTTCCTCGAAACGCACCGACCAGTAATTCTACAGAAATATACCCTATTCCGGAATATATAGCTCAAAATATTTAATGGTCTATACGAATTGATGTTTATTCTATGTATGCTTTCATGGAAATTCGTCTGGAACTTTGGACCTAAAAATATTTTTTTTTTCGTCGCCGATTATTTTGTTGAAAAGGTAAAGAAGTAGGCTAGGCCACAATACAATGTTTTTTTGTAATACTATTTTTAAAGTTTCTTTTTTTCTTTTTAAAAGTCTAAATCTACATTATATTTATTTTTCAAAAGTATTTGGTTTTCAAGAATGTTGAATTATTTGTAGGTAAGATATATTTCGGCAGCAGTTAATCAGTTTCGGTAACTTTCGGCAACAGTCCAACCGTTTCGGTATTTCTCGGTTGTCAAACAATCTCGGTAATTCCTGATAGTCAACCGAATCAGCCAATGTCTTTACGAGTTGTGCTAATGGGGTAAGGTTAGTGATTTGATGGTAGCCAAGATTAAAGTAATGTATTAACGGGTTAATAATTTACACTGTGAAATGGATTGTTTACATGGGTAGAAATACTGAATAACCCTTCACCGGACGGTGAATCCTTAGAAACTACCCAATAACTTGAAAAAGTCTTTTGATGAAGAAAAAGAAGGAAATAACTTTACAAGCATTTTTTTCATTTACCGCAATATTTCGCCTTACACTGAAACGTTTTTTTTCTTAAAATTTCAAAGCAATTGGATCGACTGTGTACATAGAGCTTTGAATTTGGACAAGTCTAAAATATATGGTGACCTGATGAAGGGATAACGTCGGTTGGGGATCAAAACCTCGTAACTTCAGCTTTTACAAGCTGAAGTTACGAGGTTTTGATTCCCATCGACGATAATTGACTTGGAATTTCATTAACTCGTTGTTTGTATCCAGATTTTCATCTCAAATCTAGTAATTAACTTCTTGTTGACAATATAACGATATTTTCCTAAGAGATTACTATCGGACCGAGTACGCTCGTCTTGCTTTGCGTTACTGTTGGATCTTTTCTTCTTTGTGATAATTATTCATCAATAATTCTAAATATATTTTCTTATTTTAAGTTATCTAGCACTTCGTCTGGTTTGACCTGACGTGTGTTTCAGCCAATCTGATTGCTTGTTATGTAGTTTTATAACACCCAAGACTTTTTGGCAATCAAAAATGAAATAGATAAATAGAAAATAAATAATAATAAAAACTGACAAAATTTCTTGTCGACTGACAATATTTTGGACTTCCATATTTAAAAGCCGGCGGAACAAAATGTATATAACATACCACACTCGAGTGCTCTGTCCGATTTCCGATATTTCTTTAAAAAAAACCTTTTTCTTTATTCAACAAAAGTCAATTAAACCATTCTGAAGTTAATTATTTAACGGGTTATTTTTCTTTTATTTAGACAAACATTTTCTTTAGAATCAACTTAATTATTTTTCTGACAATTCCGGTAAAATTACCATTTTAAGATTAATGTTACAGTTTGTATTCATAGAAATTTGAATTACAATTCTGAAGATTATATCTGGCATTGTTTAAAATATTCCTCACAAATAAATGTGACATATTCTGAAAGGAAGAAAGAAAGGACGAAAGAAAGATAAAAAACAATTGAGCTGGTATTTGTAAAATAAAACAAAATAAGGGGGCGATATATCATCTGAGATCAACATGGATCAGACCAGCCTGTTTATACACGTAGTCTGATCAAGATCCATGTTGATCTCAAACAGTTTCGTCATCAATTTTCCAAAAACAACATAGACTCTCTCAAGTATCTTTATTGGGTCACGTTGTATATTTAAGACCAACGTGGATAAAGATCAGCCTGCGTATAATAGCCCTACACGCAGTCTGATCGAGGTCAATATTGTTATGTTATCCAATAATTTCGTCAGGTCCTGTAGCAACTTTAACACAAATGTTGACACTTTTTCACAACTTCCAAGAGAAATATTGGAGAAAACATTGTGGAAAATCAAGAAATTTCTAGGCAAACCAAGCAAATCAGATATGACTTCTACTTCTACCGCATAACGGCCGCTGTCAACTTTCTGACAAATCTGTCGCGTTTGGGTGTGCGCATTGAAAAATAACAATAATTCAAAGAGTCCATCTCAATATCAAAAACACTTTGTCCTATACAGATTTTTGTACAGGTGAAGCTAAAACATGGTTCATTGATTAAGCTGTGAGGCGGTGCTGGTGGGCAAGGTACACTGGTGGTGAACTCGGACAAAGCGAGGAACATTTTTCATGAACACAAGGTACAGATACTTCATTGCACATACGGATTTTTGTAAACAATACACGTGGCATTTTGTTTTACTTCTTTTTCCGTCTTTTTTTAAAGGATGCACTCAAATGGAAGTTACTAAGGTATGTAGATATGATTTATAATACGCACGAAAATATCAGTTTTATCGATCATTATTTTCAAATGTTATAAACGGATTGCAAGTGCACAAAGCGCATATTGAGATCATGTGGGTTGATCTTAATCGCCCGAACGAAATGGTACGATATCACTGTTTATGTTTATCTATTTGCATTGCAAGTACATGTATACAAAAAAGACATATAAATGTACAAATAAAGGCTGTAAATGGCAGTTTTCGGTGTCATGTCATTGAAAATCATTGTGCGGTTTCTTCGTGACAACGTTACAGCTTGTTTGCGATGTTATCTTTTCCAGCTACGGTGTTTTATGAGCACATGTTTGATAAATTAATCGATTTCACTGGACTTAACGGCACATTTAAACATTTATTCGGTAATATCGCATCATCATCATCATCATCATCATCATCATCATCATCATCATCATCATCATCATCATCATCATCATCATCATCATCATCATCATCATCATCGTCATCATTTTTATCGTTACCTTGGAGTTTCACCGGTAAGATTTTCGTTATGCCTTCTTAAATTTGGTACAGGTGGAGAATAAGCTATTAAATGAGAACAAGATGGATCTTGATCAGACAGTGCACATGCAAAGTCCGATCTGGATCCATGTTGGTCGCAAAAGCCTAAATGAACGTTTCCAGATCTATACTGTAATATTTGTCATTACCATTATCACCATTTATTCTAAGGAGGATCCACTGCTTCACACATCCCAGGTCCGTACGAACAGGGGGACTCTGGAGCCCCCCCCCCCCCTCATAGTTGGCAAAAATGCCGAATTTTCATCATTTCACATTTAAAACTTATGGCAAATCTAATTTAGTCCCCCCCCGAATATTAGACACTGGACTAGACAGGGCCCATGTGGAATTGCTTTCTACGGGCATGCATTCTAAAGTATACTAACGGGAAAAGTTAACAGTGCGCATTTCCCTTTTAATTAACACCTTGATTGCATGCGGTACATGAATAAAATTTTACAAATGCACATGTAATCTTTTACTTTCAATAATTGTCAATTTATCACTATACTTGTTATTACCGTAACAATTCCTGAAAGTGGATAAGGATAAGATTCGCGTTTACAAGACATTTTCGAGTGTGAACACCGTTGGTATTAATACATGCTATGCAATTGTCCTTAGAAAACAATAGATGCTGTCTAAACCACTGAAGGTAATGTTGTCAATAACATCGTAGCAAGACTATGGGTATCGCAAGACGTCTGAAACGGATGGTCTAATACGTTAATCAGCCTCTACTGCTGATAGAACTCAACCCAGGAAGCAATCTATCTGTAACGTTTGCCTTTTTCTGTCGATTTCACAGGTAGTAGTCCCGATAATGGTTGTCTTGTCGGAATGACGTCTCGTGTAGACGTTGGATGTGTTGGAATCGTCTCAAAATTGTAGCATGGCAAGAAAATCGAAACAGTCTAATTAATGGGTTAATTCGACTGTTTTCGATTTACTTGCCATGCTTCAATATCTTGTATTTATTTCGGTACATTTATGAATAATTCTAAAATCAACATTGAAATTAGCATTATTTATTTTTGTGTATATTATTATACGCATGTGGCATGTTTCCATGGTGATTTCTTTAATTTAGGACGGTGGAACTTTCCTATTTCTATATATTTAATTCTTATACCTATGTTTATATATTTTTTAAGTTCTGCTTCGAAAGGCCACACTAATACTTAATGTACAATGACTTTGTAAATATGACAGTCCAAAAACTTTCAGACAGTTTTCAAGAGAATTTTCGTCGCTATGCATTCCGACTTTTGTATTTTCCCCAATATTATTGTTGACAGATTACGTCAAAATCATTGTTTGGGAAAGGGTTAAAATGTTTCACTCATCAATAGGAAGAACACATGAATAAGAGATATCGGTTATGGCAATCAATTGTGTGCTAAAATAGACTTGGTTACTGTTCTGTTTTTATAAACCGTTGGTATTGGTATAAAATGTCGTAACTACAGCTTCAAACAAGCTCTAGAACTAGTTGCGACGTTTTACATTTACATTTACGGAATGCCATCGTAGTCCGAAATTAATCACTGCTTTCTTGATAAAATTGATCCATATTCAAAGACGAAGCAATGAAATACATTATGTATTTCCGAAACAGTTTCCCCCATTTAGAAAGGTTTGGAAAAACATTGAATCAAAAGAAGAATAGATCTATACTGAAAATAATTTGACTCTTTTTTTCTTGATATTTTCCTTTCATATTTTCTTATTTAGTACACACATTTTAACTCTCAACATAATAAATTAATGTATTTTGACACCCAGAGCAGTCAGCTAGAGAACTTGGCGGACGGGTAGAAAAACGGACGGAC
The DNA here is from genome assembly GCA_963680895.1 of Fragum sueziense. Taxonomy (NCBI): domain Eukaryota; kingdom Metazoa; phylum Mollusca; class Bivalvia; order Cardiida; family Cardiidae; genus Fragum; species Fragum sueziense. The sequence goes on along the minus strand of OY804598.1, from coordinate 49,347,604 downwards.
GGGCAAACGAAGCACTTTCTATATGGTGGTCATTACTGAAAGCCTTCTAATTGGGGGCTGCAATACCAGATAGGCCTATTGTTTTGGAAATGATTATTGTATACCATTTATTCGTCTTTGATAAAGAATAATTTTTATCTACTATATATAGACCTAGTGACGTTTTTTCGGACAAACACTAATGATTCGTCGGTGTAAATCTAAAACGTCACAAACTCAACTTTATTGAAGCTGTAGTTACGGAATTTATTATAACACCTACGATTTATCCATATTTAACCGAAAACCCATTCTATTGTTAGGACAAAAGTCATTGCAATTCGAACAGCCATTGAAAATGTTCACGGTGTCATGAATAAACCGTACAAGTCCCCTTCAAAAAACGTTAACTACGATTTTCACATCGGAAAAAAACTTCTACTCCAAGAATTGTAATACCAACTTCAGAATCAGTCAGAGAAATGAAATAACAAAAATTACAATAGCCTCTAAGTGTCTCTCCAATTCGTCCATATTGTTTTGGGCGGATAAACACGTGCAAATCGTTGTGTACATGCTCAAACTAGTAAAACTGGTTTTTAAACGCGCATTTAAACATGAAGTACATCTGTACCTTGTGTTCATGAAAAATGTTCCTCGCTTTGTCCGAGTTCACCACCAGTGAGGTATATCACTGCATTATAGTACGCGGGTAGAAGCACTCCTTCCTGGTGTTGGTTCGACAACGGGGTATATTCCGTTTTTATTCACCTGAAAGGGTGTGGCTAAGTAAAGAGGTTATTCGACGGGTTTACTTCTCGATACCTTGGTTGATAGAAGAGAAAAAACGTGCGGCTCGAGCATGAACATATTTCAAATTGAAACAATGCGCGATTGTAAAATGTGTTGTCCTAAAACTTCGTAACTACAGATTGATTCACGCTGTAGTTATAATGTTTTGCAACAATACCGACGATTTACCGCTAATCGAGAAGGCTGTTTCTCCCCAAGCTTAAATGTAATGATCCGTTTACTTGACTCCGCCCTGTCTCCCGAAAAAAAAAAAACCAGAATATCTGGAAGGCTTGGTTGTTGAAGGTCCTGGAATTTCTCTGTGTGGGGATCAGTTTGTTACCAGTGTCAATGTATACATCACCATGCACTTTTGTGGTTCAGATTTCCCAGTCGTATCTGTAGACCTTATTATTTGTTTGTTTGTCTGTTGTTGGTTTCCTCATCAAAGAAAACAATTCAAGAAACAACAGCAAGGACAACAACAGCTATAAAGCCCCCCCCCCCCCCCCCCCCCCCCCCAAAAAAAAGTGGGAAGACTAGAGGAGGGCGGACCACGTCCTTGTTTTCCTACTCATGTACTGTAGCACGATATTATTTCCTAGCAATTTTATTGGGGGTTTACGCCTTTTTCAACTTCTATGGTCATATCGAGGCGGGTGAAGCAACTAACCGTGGGTTCCTGGTATTTCTCGCACCAGTACAAGCACAATATTCAAACCGAGCCTCCAGCTGCTTTCTCTCACATAGATGATTCACACCCATTGGTGAGAGACAAATGACTTGTCAAATGTCAGAATGGATACTGGCCGAGCCGGGGTTCGAACTCGAGACCCCTGGAATGACAGACTCCGACGTAACCGACTGAGCTATCCGGGCTCGGCTTTATTCCTAGAAAGCAATTCAATTTCTGCAGTTTCCAAAATGTTTTCTTAAAATATCGCCTACTTGAAAATACTGGCTATAATTTCTTTCAGTTTTAATCGCCTTGTAAATGTGTTGTTTCCTTCCTCTTCCATTTGTTATTACAACTATGTTTGAAGATTCGCTCGTTCTTCCACTTCTTATGGCAACGACGTATGAATATTTAAGATTCGTTCGTTATTTCTCAAGTAATCGCTTAAATCGGTTTCTTAATAATCCGGTCAATTTATATTCAGATTTGGTTTGTAATGAGATTACCGGATAATCATTCGATTTTCTCACAAATACGCGCGGTAATTGAATTCTCGATCTTCTTTAACCATTTCCCAAACGACAACATTTTAGGGTGATCCACTTCTAAAACTGCCACAAATAACAAAATGGGTGTTATTGAAGATAGGATTTGTGTAAAAATCTGCACAGAAAATATTGAGACAAAAGGAGAAACTGCTGGCTATCAGCAGTTTCTTCTTTTGTTCCAATGTTTTCCCAAGCATTTTCTATTAAGGATGTAAAAACCTGGTCTTGTTTGGGAAAGGGTTAATTCACGTTCCGAGCCATGAACAGCCTCTGGTCTTTAGCGATATGTTTGTGGTCTGTCTTGTTCACATTTTTCACTTTTTCTTCTTTCTTTCTGTAGATTTTATGTATAGCTGGGCCGATAAAGTCGATTTTTCACTCAAATTGTGCATTTGGTGAAACAAGCATGAAATTTTGCATAGATGTCAGCTATTGATAAGTGTTTACAAAAAACCCGTTGGCCACCGAAAAAAATCAAAATGGCGGCCATTTTCCAAGATGGCCGCCATTGGTATGTTTTTGTCCTTTTTTCGGGTTAATTTCAGCTAAATTATGTCTTTTTAATGGAAATATTTAATGAAAATTGTACACATGAGTAAACCATTTATTTTCAAAATTGATTTATTAATTTTGTTTAATTTATGGGGATACTGCTTTAGTAAAATCCAAGATGGCCGCCATTTTATGCGTATTTTCATGTACATAGTATAAGCATGTCATCTAGACGGTATAATGAAATTAATGAATGATTGTGATTCACAGTTATTTGCCAGGTTTGTTCCTAAAATGTTTTATTTGGAAAAAAAAGTAGAATAATCTTACGAAAAACAATGACTAGACTGTTCCTCGATCATTAGACTTACTATTTATTCATGTTTAAAGACGTTTTCGGGAGTTGTTAGTGCGCAAGTTCCTGCGCATTGAAATTTTTCACTCTTGACAGCCTCGGTGGCGCAGTGGATAGCGCACTCGACTTGAAACCCTGAGGTCCCGGGTTCAAACCCCTTTGGGGTGTGTCTTTTGGCAAGACACTTAAAAGGGAACGATTTTTTCAAGTAAATTGTGACGTAATTTCGGACAAACAAATGATTTTCGTGGGTTTTGTTAAAAAATCTCGTAACTACGGCTTGATATAAGCCGTAGTTACGAGATTTTATAACAACACTGACTGTTTATCAAAACAACTGTAAACCCAGTCTACTTTAGTGCAAGATTCATACAAAATGAATATGTTTCCCCCTTTATTTCTTTTTACAGTTATTTTCAGCATACTTTAATGTACAAAATTTGTGAATTTAAAAAAAAAATAAATTCGTAAAACTTTTTTAAAATTTCGATTTTTGTGCTAAATTTGAACGAAATTTGTGGAAAAATGGGCCTTTGACGAAATAAGTAGCAATTTGTAAAAGCACATTCCTTTGGTACTTTTATTTTTCTACTCATTACATGAATTCCACATCTTGTTTGTAATACAAACTGAATTGTATGATCAAAGAAATAAGTAAGATATCTGATAAAAGTATGAAAAATCACTTATTTGTTAAGATAGTGTGTATTTTTTAAAAAATCCAAAATTCATGCAAAAACGATTTACAGGTGTGTTGTTAAAATGCAAATACAAGGAAAACTAATATGGTGACCCCACTTTTTCTTTGCATATTTGAACTAGGCATACTCTAAAATAAGAAATATGTAAAAATGAGAAAAATTAAATTCGGCAAAAAGAATCTAGTAAATGTCTTTAAAGAAATTCAATGTATTTATATGGGATTATATAATCTTATACATTTACATATGATACATTTTCTTTAACAAGAGTTACATGCTCAATTCACCCAAAGACTGGCTGTCTTTATACAATCAGAGTGTATACCTGCTTATTTCATCAATGTGACTCAAGTGACTCAGCATATAGGGTACAGCATAGGCAATATGAAACCCACAAGTGTTACTTGTAAATGTATATGGAAGCGACCAACAAAGCCTTTGAATTTAAAGTTGGCAAATTCCTATTTAACAAGCCCGACGATCAAACCAATCCATGCAGCATATTTTGTTGGACTCATCACTAAGACCACCGACACTGACATCACTTACCTATTGTCAATTATACATCTTTGCATATTTGTAGAATCAAGGATTCGTGGAATTTTGCAAATTTTCTAAAGCTAAATATAGGGTTCTACAATACATAGTTACACTTTCTTTCATATATGGCATGGATATGGAAAGTCCCATTATCGCAATTTAGGCACATGATGATCCAGATCAGTCTTTGCCTGTAATGGGTACAATCTTAGAGAATTGTAGGTAATGAAGGGGCAATAAGAGACGAAGGACTAGATCTCTATTAGACGTTTTATAAGGCTTATCTGGTCTCAAATGTTATGTATAAAGACCCTATTTCCAGATCCTGGTTCACCTTGGTACAGGTTTATAGGCAGAAATCTAATTTATAGTTGGGAAACTTGCTGGAATGTTGTAATTATGATAGTAGATTTCATTTGACATGGCACAGCTTTAGGTTTTGTCATAATAATAAATTACACACATTAAGCTTTTTCCTACAGATACCCAGAACCCAGCACCCAATGTTTATGAGTTGCATTCGGTTTATACTTGTGTACTGTGATTTAAGTCTCTTTGATGTGTGTTAGGTTGTTTACAAAATATAGACATGTCTTTCATAATGGCCAGAGTCATGTCAAATGACATAAGTAATACATGTAGTTGCAAAACAAAACATTGCTTTGCAAAATGAATGTAAGGAAAAATGCGAATTAAACTTTTGAATAACCTATTTATACTTGTGACAATATTTATTGCAGCAAACGAGACATATAGTAACCAAAGCAGAAGTTTACCTTGTTAGTTTGTCATAGGAATGATTGTTGCTGAAACTTAACTGTATATCTTAATGTATTAATGGAGCCTTTGAGTTTTCCACAGACCATTAATGTCTGTTGCAACGAATACCAAAATAATCTGAAACAAGTGTTGTCCATATTGTGTAGTACTGCTATTCCACTCATACATTATTCCCTAAGATCAAGGACTAAAGCATGGAAATATAAATCTTATTTATTTAAAGCATAATACTTATACATAAATAGCCATCTCATCATCTTCCTTGAGACAAGAGAAATATATCCAACAAGTTTTACAAAGGCTGGTCAAATATGTACGCATACATAAATATCGATAAGAAGAATAATTCCATCAAGGCCCATTATGCTGTGTCTTCAAATATCATATGTCGATATCATTACAATTATTCGATGTAATTAAAAGGTATTTCAATAAAAATGACTAAGATTGAATATTTTAATGCATCTTGTGGTAATCGGGATAATTTCGAAAGAGGTCCACTAAATGACCCTTTGACCATAACTTTCAATAGGATGTTACCAAATTCAATAGGCATCCCAAGTAATTGTATACCTTATCTACTAGTTTGGCAAAGATTTTGTCAAATGTTGTCCCCTATAGAGGCTTAAGACTGAATTGTTGGCCACTGACAAAGTGTGTTGTACAGTCCATTCCACAGACTGTCGACGATCACAAAGTCTCAAAGTGCGCTAAGGAGAGCTATGTAAATGCTAAAGACACCCAATAACTTTAAAAAAGAAATGTATACGACGACGTTTGGCATAGGTACATTCGATCCATTTCAAATTCTGAAAACAACTTTCCTGTGATGTACAGATTTAAAAAAGTAGGTGAACGCTTTGTGACCATTCTTACCATCTTGTTTATGTAATCTTACTCAATTTAAAAGATAATAGTTCTTTGCCGACTACCAAACGGCGTATCTGGAATATGGCTTTGCAATTCCATTCTTGATGTTGAGTGACAGGCAAGTTGTCACTCTTGGAGCTCTCACGGAGTTTGCTGTGCTCTTGTACAGAAATTAACAATTGCAGATCAACGTTATGCGAAAAATGTCAAATTATAATGTGAGAAAATTAATGTCATTCTGACGCTCTTGCTTTAGCAATTTTGCTAAATTTGAGACAAAATGTCTGTGTATTGGGCTCAAACTTGTATATTTGGGGGGGGGGGGGGGGGGGTGCTAATATAGTTTCCGGTCAATTGTTGTTCTTAGACTGACAAAGGGTCACTCTTTGGAGCTTTCGTTGAGTATGTTGTGCTCAGGTGAGCTAAAACTAAACAAAAAAGATAAATATTTGATTTTCGTATGATCGATGAAACACATTAATGTTTTAACACAAAAATCACACATAATGATCAATGACGACAAGCTTAACACCAAGCATTAAATGGCTGCCATTCCAAAAATGGAAACCATTTTAGGAATGGCTGCCATTTTGCCCGCCGTTTTGAATAATTACATGGCCAACAATTTCGTTCAAATGAGTGGACCATGCTGAGTCTATATGTCAAGTTTGTTACATTGCTACACGAAATGCACATTTTTCCCTGATCTACCATGCATTTTTGATTATAATGTGCTCATGTGAGCTTAATTGATGGAAGTAAACCAAATTCACATGAATTCCGATTTTCTGTCATCAAAAACATACATTTTGACACTAAAATCGTAAAGATCGGTCAATTCTGTCCAGCTTAATGTCAAATACAAGGATTATTTGGCGGCCATTTTGGAAATGGCCGCCATTTTGGCCGCCATTTTGAATTTCAAGTGGCCAACGATGCTTTTTGAAATAGTAGGACATGGTGAACCTACACACCAAGTTTCATGCTTGTTTCACAAAGTGCACAATTTTTTCCCTTATCGGCCCAGCTAGTAAGCATATTGGCAACAATGTATCCTAGTCCGGTCCGAAGCCTTTATTAATCAACAAAGATAAACCGTCCAAATTTGAAATCTGCTGTCGACTACCAAATTACCGGTATTTGCTGATTAACAAAGAACTGTTTTGATGTATATATTAGCACATACAATATTGAGACAAAAGGATAAAATGCTGATTGTTATCAGCGTTTTCTTCTTTTGTCTCAATATTTCCCGATTTCAGAGACAGGACTTGTTTGAGAAATTGTTAATTCACGTTTCGAGCTGTGAACAGCCTTTGGTCTTTAACGATATGTTTGTGGTCCTTCTTGTTAGAAGTGAAGTTTATTAAAGGGGCCCATACTAGGTATTTCAGGGATCAGAACAGCATGGAGACAGTCAGAGTTTGTATTGTTGTGTGATGCATTGCATTGTTTAAGAGTAAAAAAAGAAAGGAATTGCCTATAATAATAGATTTAGTACAGAAAATATTGAGTCAAAAGAAGAAAATTATGGTCATCAGCATTTTCTTCTTTTGTCTCAATGTTTTCTAATATTTTTTTTTTTTGGGGGGGGGGGGGGGGGGGGGAGTGATAATCCATTAACAGCCTCCGGTCTGCAACAATGTGTTTGCGGTCTGTTATGTTAGAAGAGAAATTTCTGACATGGAGGACTGTGCAGACTGACCGGGGTCGAAAAGTAGCCTACCAATAATCTCAATAAACGAATCGCTATATATTCCTCCTAACTATGTTTTTCAAAAACAGCAGAAATTTAGACTAGTCGAAATTGAAGAAATCTACTGTATAAAGTAGACAAACGTTGCGCTTTTAAAAAACTTACAATACCTTTAGTTATATATATAAAAAAAAAAAAAAAAAAAAAAAAAAAAAACACACACACACACACTTTATCCGGACAGTAGGCCTAACCATTACAAGTTACCACTGGTGGTGAACTCGGACAAAGCGAGGAACATTTTTCATGAACACAAGGTACAGATACTTCATGTTTAAATGCGCGTTTAAAAACCAGTTTTACTAGTTTGAGCATGTAACCAACGATTTGCACCTGTTTATCCGCCCAAAACAATATGGACGAATTGGAGAGACACTTAGAGGCTATTGTAATTTTTTTTATTTCATTTCTCTGACTGATTCTGAAGTTGGTATTACAATTCTTGAAGTAGAAGTTTTTTTCCGATGCAAAAATCGTAGTTAACGTTTTTTGAAGGGGACTTGTACGGTTTATTCATGACACCGTGAACATTTTCAATGGCTGTTCGAATTGCAATGACTTTTGTCCTAACAATAGAATGGGTTTTCGGTTAAATATGGATAAATCGTAGGTGTTGTTATAAAATCCCGTAACTACAGCTTCAATAAAGTTGAGTTTGTGACGTTTTAGATTTACACCGACGAATCATTAGTGTTTGTCCGAAAAAACGTCACTAGGTCTATATATAGTAGATTAAAATTATTCTTTTTCAAAGACGAATAAATGGTATACAATAATCATTTCCAAAACAATAGGCCTATCTGGTATTGCAGCCCCCAATTAGAAGGCTTTCAGTAATGACCACCATATAGAAAGTGCTTCGTTTGCCCGTCCGTCCGTTTTTCTACCCGTCCGCCAAGTTCTCTAGCTGACTGCTCTGGGTGTCAAAATACATTAATTTATTATGTTGAGAGTTAAAATGTGTGTACTAAATAAGAAAATATGAAAGGAAAATATTAAGAAAAAAAGAGTCAAATTATTTTCAGTATAGATCTATTCTTCTTTTGATTCAATGTTTTTCCAAACCTTTCTAAATGGGGGAAACTGTTTCGGAAATACATAATGTATTTCATTGCTTCGTCTTTGAATATGGATCAATTTTATCAAGAAAGCAGTGATTAATTTCGGACTACGATGGCATTCCGTAAATGTAAATGTAAAACGTCGCAACTAGAGCTTGTTTGAAGCTGTAGTTACGACATTTTATACCAATACCAACGGTTTATAAAAACAGAACAGTAACCAAGTCTATTTTAGCACACAATTGATTGCCATAACCGATATCTCTTATTCATGTGTTCTTCCTATTGATGAGTGAAACATTTTAACCCTTTCCCAAACAATGATTTTGACGTAATCTGTCAACAATAATATTGGGGAAAATACAAAAGTCGGAATACATAGCGACGAAAATTCTCTTGAAAACTGCCTGAAAGTTTTTTGGACTGTCATATTTACAAAGTCATTGTACATTAAGTATTAGTGTGGCCTTTCGAAGCAGAACTTAAAAAATATATAAACATAGGTATAAGAATTAAATATATAGAAATAGGAAAGTTCCACCGTCCTAAATTAAAGAAATCACCATGGAAACATGCCACATGCGTATAATAATATACACAAAAATATGCTAATTTCAATTTTGATTTTAGTTTGTATATCCTATTGGACATTGTATTGTTAAGAGGTTAAACTGAAAATTGAAAAAGTAGAAGTTGTATGACAATAAGCTATACGTTCTTCAACGCCAATTACACAAAACGCGGGAACAACGTCGTATTGTTTGGCGGCGATGTTATAAAGTCATGAAAACAGATCATGAACGTAAACTTTTGTTTCAGGAGAAATGTAGTGAAACGTCTTTTTTAACATTTTATCTTCCAGAAATCTAAAATATTGAAACAAATGGATTTAATCATATTAGCACAAATATACTCCCCGTCATAAGAAAGTAGCCACCTGTCTAATGCAAATGGTCGCCAATTTTAGAATTATTCATAAATGTACCGAAATAAATACAAGATATTGAAGCATGGCAAGTAAATCGAAAACAGTCGAATTACCCCATTAATTAGACTGTTTCGATTTTCTTGCCATGCTACAACTTTGAGACGATTCCAACACATCCAACGTCTACACTTGACGTCATTCCGACAAGACAACCATTATCGGGACTACTACCTGTGAAATCGACAGAAAAAGGCAAACGTTACAGATAGATTGCTTCCTGGGTTGAGTTCTATCAGCAGTAGAGGCTGATTAACGTATTAGACCATCCGTTTCAGACGTCTTGCGATACCCATAGTCTTGTTACGATGTTATTGACAACATTACCTTCAGTGGTTTAGACAGCATCTATTGTTTTCTAAGGACAATTGCATAGCATGTATTAATACCAACGGTGTTCACACTCGAAAATGTCTTGTAAACGCGAATCTTATCCTTATCCACTTTCAGGAATTGTTACGGTAATAACAAGTATAGTGATAAATTGACAATTATTGAAAGTAAAAGATTAAATGTGCATTTGTAAAATTTTATTCATGTACCGCATGCAATCAAGGTGTTAATTAAAAAGGAAATGCGCACTGTTAACTTTTCCCGTTAGTATACTTTAGAATGCATGCCCGTAGAAAGCAATTCCATATGGGCCCTGTCTAGTCCAGTGTCTAATATTCGGGGGGGGGGGGGGACTAAATTAGATTTGCCATAAGTTTTAAATGTGAAATGATGAAAATTCGGCATTTTTGCCAACTATGAGGGGGGGGGGGGGGGGCTCCAGAGTCCCCCTGTTCGTACGGACCTGGGATGTGTGAAGCAGTGGATCCTCCTTAGAAAAAATGGTGATAATGGTAATGACAAATATTACAGTATAGATCTGGAAACGTTCATTTAGGCTTTTGCGACCAACATGGATCCAGATCGGACTTTGCATGTGCACTGTCTGATCAAGGTCCATCTTGTTCTCATTTAATAGCTTATTCTCCACCTGTACCAAATTTAAGAAGGCATAACGAAAATCTTACCGGTGAAACTCCAAGGTAACGATAAAAATGATGATGATGATGATGATGATGATGATGATGATGATGATGATGATGATGATGATGATGATGATGATGATGATGATGATGATGATGATGATGATGATGATGATGATGATGCGATATTACCGAATAAATGTTTAAATGTGCCGTTAAGTTCAGTGCAATCGATTAATTTATCAAACATGTGCTCATAAAACACCGTAGCTGGAAAAGATAACATCGGAAACATGCTGTAACGTTGTCACGAAGAAACCGCACAATGATTTTCAATGACATGACACCGAAAACTGCCATTTACAGCCTTTATTTGTACATTTATATGTCTTTTTTGTATACTTGCAATGCAAATAGATAAACATAAACAGTGACATCGTACCATTTCGTTCGGGCGATTAAGATCAACCCACATGATCTCAATATGCGCTTTGTGCACTTGCAATCCGTTTATACCATTTGAAAATAATGATCGATAAAACTGATATTTTCGTGCGTATTATAAATCATATCTACATACCTTAGTAACTTCCATTTGAGTGCATCCTTTAAAAAAAGACGGAAAAAGAAGTAAAACAAAATGCCACGTGTATTGTTTACAAAAATCCGTATGTGCAATGAAGTATCTGTACCTTGTGTTCATGAAAAATGTTCCTCGCTTTGTCCGAGTTCACCACCAGTGGTTACGTATTTATAAAATGGTTAAAGCTGTACACTTGAGCGAACGATGAGGTAAAAGGTTATCTGTAATTGGACGAAAATTGCCTGACAAGATGAAAATTATCTTATAAAATCCCAAGACGTGTGGCGAATAACATTTACCCCAAACATGGACCCTTGTATTTTGTTGCAAGAAGCGGCAGCCGTTTGCAAATATCATTGAGTTGACTCAAACGGCAAATAAATGAACTGATCCGATTTTAAAACTGATGCAGACGACACAGCTATTTCAGAAATTCGTCAATAATTTTGGTAAAAGATCTACGTGACCATTTTGAATTCATTTTAAAGCGATTTGACACAGAGAAAATGTCGCATATTAGCTAATTAGATTAGCTGATAAAAAGTTATTGACGGCCAGTCAAAATTTGTCTGAGTCATCAATAATTTTCTATCGGTTGAATTTTAAAAAGACACTTCAATACAGCAAAATCCTGGCGTTTTCCGGCTTTCTCCGCTTTAAATCTTTCCTTCTTTCTCAAATCGGCCATGTTAGGAAAATTACTAAATATATCGAAACTGTTGTGTAACGTGATTCTCTGTTGTGTAATATGACATTCGGGTGGGTGATAATCGAGAGGTAAGCTTCTTAGTCGGTATGTGTTGAAAACATTGAGGGAAATGAAAAAATTGCTTGTCACAACCAATTTCTTCATTTTCCACAATATTTTCTAAAGCCATTATCTTTTGGGCGTCAAAAAGCATCACTGTGTAGGAATGGGTTAAATGATTAAATCAGAGCTACAGATAAGAGGGGATAAAGTCTTTTTTTTAAAGCAAAATATTTTAAAATAATTGTTGATCAAACCTTATGCTGTGGGTAGCCTACTCATTCGGCCCGTAGGAATCAATTTCATATTAGAGGGGCTCAAGCCCCTGTAGGAACTTAATCGGATTTTCCTAAATTTTCTGAGTAGAATAAGGAAAATCAGGTATTTTTGGCCAACTTTGCCCCCCCCCCCCCCCCCCCCCCACACACACACACAAACACACTCTAGTCTCCCCTGTTCCTACGGGCCTGCTCATTGGAAAAGTCTCATCGTAAGACTATTCAAACGAGTTCCCAAAACATATAGGTTGGATTTGAAAACAGAACAAATGTAGAAATGTAGTTTTAGGTAGATCTCGTTCCTGGGGATTTGATTCAAACTTTGCAAAGGTGCCTACATGTATATGCAGACTCTGTATCAAGCACAAATCACTTCTTTTCAACAAAAAACACTAAACTTGTTTCTACAGCTTGTTAAAAGCTGTAGATACGACACGGTGTTTAATTAACCCATTAATGACCACATTTTTTAATTTTGAAGTTTTATCAAAAAATGATACATTTGTGGAAGCTATGATGAAAAATAACAAAATAACTGGATTTCTGACTGAAATAATGTTGAAAAATGCATTTTTTGTTGTGTCCCATATTTAGGACATGGGTCACTAGAGATATCACTTTTGAAAAAAATCCAACTTTCTGTCATAATGATTGTCACAACATATGAGGCTTATATATCCCTCCTATGAGATTATTAATCCAAAACACATTCAGTACTATTTGTTTATAAGTTTGTAGTACATTCCTACTTTACTGGCGATGAAAATACACGAAACATCTGTCTTGCAGTGGAAAAGTCTGTCGTGCAGTGGAACTTTGTAAGAGTAGATATCTGTCTGATCATTGGGAATATCTTGCCTTATCCAATGAGGTGGGTTGCATTTGCTGTTTGATTGGCAGCACCTCTCGGATGCACATTTGGTTGCGAAGGTATCTGATCATCAAAGTCAATGGTGCTGCAAGATGAATCCAAAACAGATTCTGATATGTCGCTTTCTGCATCCGTTGAAATACCAGAATCTTCTGCACCAAAAGTATTGAAGTCTAGTCTAGTGACATGTCGCATAGACACTGTTGCATCTGACCGTAATTGATTTCATGTCAGATTGTTTATATTTCCACCAAAAACTTCATCACCGATGTTTTCGTCACTTTTTGTGGCATCCTCTTGTCCAGCCAAAAATACATTGGCTTAAGGGCCGTAGGAAGCAATTTCACATTGGGTGTGCTGAAGCCCCTGTATCTGAATATTGGGAGGCCTAAATTGGATTTCCCCTAAATATACAGTGTAAAATAAGGAAAATTTGGCATTTTTGGGCAACTTTAGTAAGTCCCCGTAGTCCCCCCCTATTCCTAAGGGTCTGGGCTTCTTGAGGAGGGTTGTCATCTTCCAGAAGATGTAGCACCTCATTTGAAATGAATCTCTAAATATAAATGATGATTTAATGTCAGTAAAAACGTTGGAAAATGAAACACATATGTTCATACAAATTTACATTTTGTATACTCTAGTGACCATCGTCCTAAATTTGGGACGTTATATCACAAGTGAAAAAAGCATGGAAACATATCAAATATACAATACTTTTGTATTGACTTGTATAAAAGAGACATCAATCTACATTGTAATTGCTAATTTGGATAATTTTCATCAACAGCTTTTGAAGGACATAAGAAATGCCTACTTTTTCTTTGTCTTTTTCACTCCAGCAAAAATTTGTCCCTTCTTCAACAGTCTAATCATGTAAATGACTATGAAATGTTTCTGTTTCATCTCTAAATTGGTGTTACCTGATCCAACAGACTATTATTTCAGCCACAATAAAGAGATAATAGCAATGCAACACTGATAAGTGTTGACATAAACCAGATTCCATAACCGTACTAAATAAAGGACATGGGTCTTTAATGGGTTTCACATGATTCAGAATTTCCGATAATCTTCAATATCTTTTTGATACTTGACCAATTTGAATTCGGTTTGAAGCAGAGAAGTTTGAAAAATACAAGGAGTAAGCTGGATGTGTTGGATTTTTGAAAAATCAACTGACAAAAAAACAATTGAAGATAAACCAAAATTTTGGTTTATCTCCAATAACTCTTTTATCAGTTGATTTTTCAAAAATCAACCACGTCCATCTAATGCGTGACGTCTGTCCACATTCTCTGATTGCTTCAAACCGAATTCAAATCGGTCCAGTATTTACAAAATTATTGAAGATTTTCTGAAAATATTGTATCACGTGATTATCCACCGTGTACGAGCGTGCTGCTTCAGCTGCAGTGGCTTTTAAGCCTTTCCCAAATTAAAAAAATGTCAGGGTGGACAAAATTTATGTACAATGTAGTTCAGAAAATATTGAGGCAAAAGGAGAAACTGTTGATTACCAGCATTTCCTTCTTTTGCCTCAATGATTTCCCACACATGTTCTATTAGCGACGTCAAAACCAGATCTTGTTTGGAAAAGGGATAATTTAAAACAGAGCAACACATAAAAGTGGGTAAAAGCTTTTCAAAATGCAATATTTCATTTATTATTCAACAAGCCCTATATTGAAGGTACTCATTGGAATTGTCTCATAGAGACGATTCAAATGAGTACCCACAACATGGGGTTTGGATTTGAAATTCCAATTTTAGAGTGTCTTAAATACGAGTAGACCTTTAGACTTTAACCCTCCCTCCAATCTGTTGCTCTGTAAGAATATTCTTAAAATTATTGGATAAGACAAAACAGATAAATGGTTCAATTTTATTTCGAGAAAGAAAACATAGCACTTCTTAAAGACATCTCTATAAGCTTGAATAAATTTATACAACTATTAATCCAGGCCTAGTAGTATTAGATTCTAACACAGTACTCATTTCTTAAAGTACCACTAGATACAAAACACTTCGTTCAACTTTGGAGTCATCCGTGGCAACGGAGATTGGCGAGTTTATCCGCTTTTTTTTTAATCCAGATACTCTAATTAATTCCCGGTGTCATTTAACATATCATGTGTTTTCTTATGTTCATTACAGAAATCAAATTTGTGTGGCCATAGGCCCACAGCTATTTAGTCACAATCTGAAAATCATAAAGAAATCACCACTGTTTAAGCCCACCAATTCCCCCCTTAGCAAATATCTCTGATTAGGCTACTGCAGTCGTATCAGCGTTGAAGGTTTGTAGACGGATGGGTGAACGGACATTCCTCGAACGGTCTAGTCGGTAACGTCTTGCAGGAGAAATTGTGAAGGACAGTCTGTGCCTCTGTAAAATGATAAAGGGCTGAAGTTACTCAATGCATCATGTGTAACATAGTATACCCGATTGCAAAGTTCATATCTCTGATAAAGAATAATGTAGAAAACTTAACAGATAAACATTTACGGTATTCCAAAAATCATTAGATAACAAGCATTTCATGCAACTTCGGCGTAATCTGTGGCAATGGAAATTAACAATCCTATCCGTACTTTAAAATCTGGATACGATCGCCAATTTCCATTATCGTGGAAATCGGCGAAGCTGTTGGCGAACTTGAAAAAAATATACAGTATCTAATAATGGATGGATTTACATCATGTTTTAAAAGTCCACTCTCTCTGAACTCACTGACATGTATGAGTGGCCGTTCATGTCAAAATCAGGATATCAATATCGTGATATATTTACTATCGAGATACTTTCAATAAGTATCGGTATACTTTCAACAAGTATCCGTATACTTTCAGCAAGTATCGGTATACTTTCAACAAGTATCGGTATACTTTGAACAAGTATCGATATACTTTGAACAAGTATTGGTATAGTTTGAACAAGTATCGGTATACTTTCAACAAGTATCAGGATACTTTGAATAAGTATCGGTATAATTTGAACAAGTATAGATATACTTTGTACAAGTATCGGTATACCTTCAACAAGTATCGGTATACTTTTAACAAGTATAGGTATACTTTCAACAGTATCACGATATTGATATTCTGATTTTGACATGAACGGCCACTCATAGACATGGCCACCTTTATCTAGATCTATATAGTCAACAATGTGTTCACTCAAAACAAGCAATAAATTTCAGCAGTCGAATTTTAAAAGACAAATCATAAGTATGCTATAGGTACACCAAAATGACCTGACAGAGCATCTCTAACTATTAGCTAGAGATGCTTTGCCATGCCAATAATCGGGACCTATTCATGAAGTTATTTTGTGTTGTATTTTTTTTTCAATTTCATTTAACTGATGCAATATCAGACTGGATCAAATACAAAAACCGATCATTTCGAGAGAATATTTTGTTTCTTTGTGTGACTAAAATGACTTTTAGAAACGATTTATAAACTTATTGAAAACACGTATAATCGAATATTACATATTTCACGAAAACTACTTTTTTCGGAAAGAGAGGGATTTTTAAGACTTAGATTTATAGTCCTAGGACTAATGCAGTCAAACAGCTACTTCGAGTAGCTGTGCGTTATCAGAGGATATTACAAACATTTCCAGTCAACTCAGGCTTAGTCCATGGAGAGTTTAGTGCACATGCACCCACCTTTTAATTTCTGCTGCATCGAGAGTCGAATTTTACGTTCTTGTTCAAACTCGGAACACATCACATCTGAAAAATGATGATGACCATAATAATTATCTTGAAATACAAAGGTGAAAAAATATTGGATTGTTCCGTTTTGAAAGCTCCTGCAGACGTCAAAACAACTATTAGGCGTTGATATGATAGGATAATATGTACAATATAGCTGGGAAAATGGTGAGGCAAAAGAAGATGCTGATTATTAGATTTTTCTTCTTTTGCATCAATGTTTTCACAAGCATTTTCCATTACGGAAGTCACATACAGGTCTTGTTTTAGGAAGTGTTTATAAAATTATAGTGTTCGTGTATCATTTATTGAGTCTTCAAATATTTTCCGTGTTAGAATCGGCATCTACCTGACCTAGACATTATTATACATGTACTTTGGTTGCCTCATCTTGAAGAACAGGTCCATTGAAGGCAGTGTATTAAAATATTACATTTGGTTAAAAGATGTACATTAAAAAGGATACCATATAGACGGATCAATGTCATGTTCAAATGTGCTTTCATTTATCAAAACAGTGTTAAGTATTCCATCCACAATAAGATACCAAACACTTCTTGCTTTGGAGGCAACGGAGACTGACGAGGATATCCGGATATTCAAAAACCGTGTTTCCTCGTCAATTGATATCAGTTGTCACGGAATACCAGAGGCGCAAATACACGATGTGTTTGGTGTCTAATGATGGGCGGAATAAGTCAACATTTCTTCTTACAAGTATCAAAACAATAACTGATATACAACGTAAATAGATCATTGTAAGAAAAGACATACCTGTGCCTGCAGAAGAGCCAGCTGTGCTGGTGACACACGGTGATGTAGAAACTACAGCTTTACCGGTAACACAGGGTGGTGGAATCTCGCTAGAGTGGTGGGGATGTCTTGAAACTTGGTCGTTCAGTTTTTCTTTAATCTTGTTAATGTCGTCTTCAACTTGTCGACGAAGGTCCATCTCTCTTTGAAGTAGCCGTTGTAGATCTTCTGTAGGTTAGAAAGGGGAATAATTATTCAACAAAACATGATATCGTCGCTTTTAAACGAAAATCTCGCAACTGCAGCTTGTTTTTATCTGCAGTTACGAGGTTTTCGCTGAAAAGCGATGATATGGACAATATTGGTGTAAGACCAAATAAAAATACGTGTGGTTCATGTTACATGTATGCCCCCTTTTTTTAATTGTGGCATTGTTGTTGTTGTTATTATTTTTGTTGTTGCTGTTGTTGTTGTTGTTGTTGTTGCTGTTTCTCGGACTTGTTTCTACGGTGGCAAAAAATAGGATATGTCCCATTTTGTTTGGATCGCTGGGGTAGGCTAACCCGAACCAAACTTTTTTTTTTTTAATTTTGGCCTTATGACTCTATGTCTATCTGGAATGAAGTTTCTTCTTGTAAATTGGATTTGCCGTGTCTTTTATTTTTACAGCAATAATTCTGGAAAGTGAATAAACTGCTTATTTTAGAATATCATATTATATACATAAATGGAGTACATATATGTTTATATGTACATGTATTTGAAAAATTATGTTATTGTCTGTCTTTATTTCGTAATCTTTCGACAATTCTAAGAAATTTGGAATGTTTTTCTTACCTTTTGTCATCTGGTTAATGTTCTCTAGGTTTACACACGGCTCTTTGTTAGAATTTATATCGGCTTCTGAAAGACACAGATTGGTATTTTGTAACCGTTTCCCAAAACAACGCCTGATTTTGACGACCCTAGTAGAAAAAGCCTAAGAAAACATTGAGGAAAAAGAAGAAAATGCTGACAACCAGCATTTTCTCCTTTTGTCTCAATATTTTCTGTACCATGTTATAGGCCTACACAAATCCTATCTTTATTAACATCCATGTTGTCATCTGTAGCAGCTGTCAGATAGGGACAGTCTAAATATCTGATGTTCAGGAAAGGATTATTCAAACATGAAATAATATATAAAATGAAATGTGATAACCATAACTATGACCATAAACGATGTTGCACGTCTTATATAGCGCACGTCTTTATAGGATATGCGAAAGACACGAATGTAATCAGACCACACCACGATATGGGACACCGAAAACTTGCGTGCTACGATGAACGAAATATAAAAAAGACTTAAATGCTGCGCCGATCTTCTTTTTTCTCAATAATTTTCAATACTCTTTCTATTGACCCAATCCCAAACAATATCCGGTTGTATAGATCTGTTTTTTCTTGCCGAGACAGAGTTTCAGAGATTTGATAAGATAAAAGATAAAGTCATGTTGTCTTCTACGGAAGCTTCTCCCTTTTTTCTAGATCTTTTTTTTTTAACACAGCATTATACTCAATTCTACTTGGGAATAGCCTATTCATTTTGTATTCTACAACGTCTTTGGATTTGAGCCAGTCTAAACTCTGACCAAGCGTTGAATTGTTACGTAATTGGTGATGTCATAAATATTACTTACCATCATTCAGTGAGCCTGTACCAGTCGCCAGTTTCTGAAAAGGAAATGAGAAATAACAATTAAGGTAGTCCACCCCTAATGAGATTCACACTACGTCGGAAATATTCGGGCGCGATCGAAAACATTCGGTGGTGGAACTTTCCACCGCCGAATGTTTTCGACTGCGCCCGAATATGCTCGGATACGTATCGACGCAGCTCGAAAAAATCCGATGTTTTATGAATTTCAAAATGGCCACAATACGGGTATTCAACCTTAATCATAATAATGTTCGATCTTGATCGGTATTCATCAACATTACTAAATTCAAACTACATGTTCATTACAATCCATCTGATTGGACGAGACGTATGTCTCGGCCAATCAGCTTGATTGTTATGTGATGTCAATGATACATTGGAAAAACACCACTACAGCTATTTCGTTTTCGTCACTTCATCATCTTTTAACAAAAAATCGAAATGGGATTGCAAATACATGTTGGCCTATAGTTTGTCAAAACATACATGTATTATGCACTTTCTTTATCGGTTCCTAAAGCCTCTCTTAAAACCCGTCGTGCGTCTTATTAAATCGTACGTTTTAAACGCTGCAAAATCGCACGATTTATGAAGACGCACGACGGGTTGTAAGTGCGCCTCAAAATAATCTCGGTCAATTCTTTGCTGCGTGCAGTCTGCGTCGTGGTTGCGACCACAAAAATCGTACGTTGCACGTGCGTGCATCGCACGACTAAAGACGTAGACCGCACGCAGACCGCACGCAGGAGCACGTACGACCGGTTGTAAGAGAGGCTTAAGAGAGGCTTAAGCTAGTACAAAAAGCAACACTAACAATAGGCGTTTGTAAAATACCAATTACATTTTATTTTTCATATGCAAAAGTCTAATGATTTGTGTTTAAATTATGCTCTATACCTATGTTTTACTAAAATGGTATCATCTCTATGTATACTGAACCAAAAAGGAAACATTTTGAATGTAGATATCCCTTACGCGCACGTAAAACTCGATTTTTGCGTTGAATAACATATTGGGCGTTTATACGGGGATTAGCTGACCGATTTTGCAAACAAAATGAATTTCAAAAAATACTATAGTCTATCGGCTATAACTGTAGACTTGTATACAAACACTAAAAGCAAATACATAGTTTTAACATTTACCGAACCATTCATCGTTAGCTTTACGAGCGAATTAATGTCATAACTCGTTTATTCCCAAAAGAGGAAGTGTTTGTGTTGCGTCATTTTTCAACAACAAGTAGTATAGTGTTTGTATACAAGTCTACAGTTATAGCCGATAGACTATACATATATGTACTCGTATGTATGTACATCTAAGTGCATGGTACCCTTGAACAACAGGCACATAGGGGCCTACTTTGCGAACTTTTCTTCTTCAGTATACATAACGTTTGCCAGGTACTTAATTGAAAATTTCTTACAAGATGTCAAAAGGAGCTCTAACCAAACTTAACAACTTGAATTAGCTTTAAATTAATCCGGCATGACTTGTAAACCGGAAAATTCTAATATCATGGGTCGTTTGGGGGCAAAATTTATACAGCGGAAAAACGAACCGTGTTTAGTTTTTAATTCAGGCGACGTCGCCTTCCAATTATGTCGCGTGCAGGTTTTCAATTATTCACTTTTACACAATCAGTTTTAACACTATTTATCAGTAAAAACTCATAAATATGGATAATGCTAAATAACCTTTACCCATATGGCGAAACTTTGGACGTGTCCAAATTCAAAGACGTTACAGACGACAATTTCAAGTGTATGATTCTTTACATTATGTTTGATTTTATGGGTAAAAAATATTGTGGAAAATGAAGAAATTATATGTCACAATCGAATTCTTCATTTTTCACAATGGCATAGAAGACTTTATTGTATGAAGTGTCAAAGTGTCTAATTATGTGGGAATGAATTAACCCTTTCTTAACCAAGCCCAGGCTTCGACGTCCTTTGAAATACACTGTTGAAAGTATTGAGAGGCAAGAAGAAAATTCCGATACCCTCCCCCCCCCTCCCACCACCATCTTCTTTTCCATGCTTTGACATACATAATTATTTCATACATTCGGTAATTTTGAATCCATCTTCAACATCACCTTTCGATTTAAACTAGTAAAAAAATTGTCGTGCGGGAAAGGGTTAAAGTTACATTATGTTTTCCAATTCTCATTAACTGTGACGAACAAAAAATTAAAAGAGATTTCCTTTCCGGCTGAGTTTTTCCGAATGCTTAATGATATTAATTTACAACCCAAGAGCCTTTGAAAGTGCCTCCTTTATAACGGATTTATTACCGTATTATCCGTTGTCAATTTTTCATTTTAGACTTAACCCTTTCCCAAACGATAAAATTTTAGGGTGATCCGCTTCAAAAACTGCCACAACTGACGAATTGGAAGTTATTAAAGATAATATTTGTGTAAAATATGGCATAGAAAATATTGAGACATAAGGAGAAACTGCTGGTTATCAGCAGTTTCTTCTTTTGTTTCAATGTTTTCCCAAGCCTTTTCTATTAGGAACGTCAAAACCAGGTCTTGTTTGGGAAAGGGTTAATTGCATCGGGAAATTTTCAGGCTTTCGTCTTATGAATTATATATGGTCCTTTGGCGCAATTATGCGATGATAAGCGCAAGATTTCAGAAGCCATAATGGCACTCGCATCTAGTATTCTTTTTAACACTTATTCAGACAATGATAATTTAAGGCGAGTTAAAATCGAAAGTCGATAATGGCGAAAATAAATAAATAAATGCGCACAGAAATGTGATATTTTGAGTCGTTAAGGTAGAACATGGTGAGAAATGAGAAATTTCTTCATATCTTACAATGTTTTTTATTCAAAAAGTGGCAAAAACTTATAATTCCGTCAAATTAAAAATGTCGTCTGCAACATCTTTCAAATTGGAACGGTCCAAATGTTTGTCGTATAGGAATGAATTAACCTTATCTGCACTCCTCTAAATTACATTTACTGTTTGATAATTCATAGAAAATGTAAAGTATATTCACATCTGGGGAAAACAAGCGTCTGAAACCTAGAATCAAACGCGAGAAGTAATAAATGCACTTAAAGGTACATTAGTATCCCCAGGCCTAAATCTCTAATGATCCACAAAAGTTGGCTTTTAGCATGTTGTCACATCGTTTATAGACATTATATGACATAATACAAGATTCATACAGTAAATGACATAAATCTATAATCGTGCAGCGGTGTATATTTACAGCTGGTTGATCGTGTTTACGAAATGATGTGATATTATTGAACCGAAGTATAATAGGTTCACAATTAAACGAGAATCGATACGGTTGTCTTGCTTTAAAATTACGTAGGTAAAGGTAGTAGTTCTACCTAAAAATAAACCAAAACAACCGTATTGATTCTCGTTTAACTTTGAATGTATAATACGTTCAAAGTTAAACGAGAATAATTTTAGTTGTTTTGATAGACCACTTCAACGGTAATTATTCTCGTTTAATAGAGAATCGATTATATAATAACCTTGCGCTCATTATTGTCAATATTGCAGACGATTACGTTTGTTTATAAATATTCATAGCGCACGGTCACTTCGGTTTAACAATATGGGGTTTTATATCCGTCGTAATCAAAGTAAATATAGGTCAGACGAAGCTGAAATTTTGCACAGCGAAATATTAAAGGTCATATTTTAATTATGGACAGTTATTTTTACAGACAATCACCCCGAAAATATGTAAGAAACTGTAGGTATGAATCTTTAAAGTGTGCTTGTTTTAATACCATATCTCAAAGAGCAAAAACAAATAAATAAATAAATGAATATATAAATTATTATTAATAAATAAATAAATCTTTCAACTCGAAAGCTGCTTTAATATCTCAGCTAAATTGTTTCATTCAATATTTTGATCTACGGGGGAGATCGTACGATTAATACTTCAGCTAATCTCAGGCCATGTAAGTTCTAGCAAATTCGAATTGTTTATTATTTCGACAAAAGCACAATTGCAGCTTATGTAGTATTACGTAAATGTCTTCTACATTCTGTGTGACTTCTGTGTGATCATCTGACTTTACAAAATAAATTGTGACCCGTCGCGCTAAAAGTGACCTTATCCGAACTCCAAAAATCCAAATTTTGACGAACTTGTTAGACCCAGCACAGGTCAACCAGGTCCCGTATGCGAAAAATGAACAAATAGTAAGATAGGGAAAGCTTTCCGGATTTAGAAAATTACATAAAAGTGAAAAGTGTCGGCCCTAGTCTGGCTGCGCGGACTGCGCAGACTGACTAGGGTCGATATTTTTCACACTTCGGATAAGGTCCCTTTTAGCGTGACGGGTCACAATTAGTTTGTAATAACGTTTACATGGTAAACAGAACGGCAAGTCACATTTATGCCTACTCACTGTAAATATATATTCGGTGATAAAATGATTATATTGTACACAAAATGGAGAAAATTTGAAGATTTTTTCGTCTCTTATATTATGGAAAAAAGGGATCTAAAAATACATTCCAAGTGGAAAAAAATGAGAAATATTGTACATATTTTGAATACTGTATATTTTTTCCCATATCTATATACATGTAGATATAAGAAATAGAAATATAAGCACACTGTCTCCTTGTTTATTGTTTAAATTTATTTATTTATTGCATCGCTTTGCAGTCATTTTTTTATGAAGAACGATGTAGCTAGCTTAAAGAAATAAACAGTAAAGGCGACTGTGCAATGAGACCAATTTAATCCCAGCCATTCGACTCAAATTGAGACTGGCATTAAATCAAATTTCACATTTTAATTTGTGTTGGAATAAGTTCATGATAAAACATACTTTTTAATTTGGTTCCACAAAATAGTAATTAATTTCACAGGAAATTAAGTTTTAAACGAGTCTCAATGTTGGTGTGCATGCGATGTTTTTGTGAAATTCTAGACAGTCATTAAGGACATGGAATAAATGAAAGAGGATTCTTTCTCCTAATTTACCCTTTCCGTAACCACACAATTTTGTATTGTTCCGAATCAATAGAGATAACAGGTGAAATTAATGTAAATGTACATGGATACAGTTTTGTCATACAAATACGACATATTGGCGAGAAAGAAGACATGCTTTTGTATTTGTCGCAGTGATATCAATTCCACATCGTTTAACCCATTACCACACAATGACTCTTTTAAACTCCCCACAAAATGGTGACCATGGAAAACATCGTGGAAAATGAAGAAATTGCTTGTGACAAGCAATTTCTTCATTTCCCACAATGTTTTCCATACAAAAAGACATAAAAGTTAAAAATTCCATTCACTTGAAATTGTCATCTGCGCGGTGCTTCAAATTGGACTGCCCTAAAATGTTGTCGTTTGGGAAAGGGTTAATCAAGTCATGTGTGAGACGAAAATTGCCCATGTCTGTGCCTTTACATTGTGCTAATATTTTAACGACCCTTTTCAAAGCAACATGTGTCTTTAACAAATCTAGATATTTTGAGAGAGAGCTTGGAAAATTGAGCAATATTACGTCCTTTTCTTTCTTTGATGATCTCTTTTTCCAACGAGGATTTTTTCAACATTCTCAATCATATAAATGTGACCCGTCACGCAAAAAGGGACCTTATAGCTTGTGTGAAAAATATCGACCCTAGTCAGTCTGCGCAGTCCGCGCAGCCAGACTAGGGCCGACACTTTTCACTTGTATGTAATTTTCTAAATCTGGAATGTTTTCCCTATCTAACTGTATGTTTATTTTTCTCATACAGTATTTGGTTCACATGTGCTGAGTGTCACACGTTTTTTTTCAAAATTTGGATTATTGGAGTTCGTATAAGGTCCCTTTTAGCGTGACGGATCACAAATTTATTTATAGATGACATTGTACTTACATTGTTTTCTTCAGGAGATACGTCTCTAGTATCTCTTACAGCAGATTCGTCCTTGTTTTCGTCATGGACCTCACCCTCATTGTGTTTTACAGTATCAGACCTAATGCCATCATCACCACAGCTTGTATTGGGCTGTGTTGATTCACTAGCTGATGTTGGTTCTTCACCAACGTCGCCTACAAAATCTTCATCAATACCAACATCCACATCGTCATTATCCCCCTCCTGACCTTTCTCCTGACACACAAAGTCAAGAGCACTAGACGAACTACATTTAGATTTGTCACCGTATTTTAGAACTGGTTTAAACGCTGACAGTCTTTGGTTTCCGTGTTTTAAAGTGTCTAGCGGAACGTTTAATGGGGACAGATTTTCTTCATCTTCAGATGAGTTCATGTTATCTGACGGAGTTTTGCGATCTATTTCAGACATTGAGAGATCTTTAACTGGCGAAGTTGTGTGGGAGAAATAGTTCGGTCTGAATCCCTGTAACCCACTAGCCCGTGCACCGAACTGGTTTGTCCATAGAAAGTCATATGTAGGAATGATGAAGTCAGACGTTGGTCTCCAAGGTACTGGTAGGTTCTGCGGTTTTCGCTCTTCACGAATATCAGACTTGCCTAGATGGTAGGAGATGGCGAGTGGGTTTGGTGCTCCAAGCGGACTGAATGGGTATGTGTTACCAGGCATCGTGAATATAGGATAACTATGATACGGGTTTCTAAAATTAGGTTTTGTTAGAATATTGTCCTCGACTTGTAGTTTTTGTTTCTTCACTTCCGGTGGTTCTGGTGTTTGATGGCGAGTCTCCTGGAACTGTGGTGATGATACCATTCTCTTCCTACTGCCGCCATTAAACATCGCCTTCACGTCCTCCCACGCATGCGTGGTGTCCTCCGAGTCTGTCCCTGACACGAGATGTAGGTGGCGCCGCCACGAGTTGAAGTTCGCCGCATCCGGGTGGTTATATTTAGACTCCGGTGTCCGGTGAAAATGGAATATAAACTTATTTGGAGAGAAGTAGAGGTTGCAGAATGAACATTTGATACATT
This sequence comes from Fragum sueziense, assembly GCA_963680895.1. Taxonomy (NCBI): domain Eukaryota; kingdom Metazoa; phylum Mollusca; class Bivalvia; order Cardiida; family Cardiidae; genus Fragum; species Fragum sueziense. The sequence continues at coordinate 49,321,505 of OY804598.1, read as the reverse complement.
TAGCCCTGGAACTGTTATATCTAGCAGGCTCAAACTTTCCTCTACAACCCCACCCACATTGATGCTCAACTTCAAAATAAAAGTTTTCTGGTAGTTTTGGTGGTTTATTGTCCTCAAGGAATGACTTGACGAGTCTCTCAGCTTCACGTTTTGTGATCATACCACATCGTCTGGATGATATGGGCATGGCGCCAGCTCGCCGGAGTATCTCTAATTGTACTGGGGTACACTGGACGCACGTGATACCGAGGGCCACTCGTCTGTTATGGATTTCATTATAACTGAACTGCTTCAGAAGTGTGTTGGATATCTGTGCGAGACATAACCTCTCCTTGCCGTCGATGTGGAGGGATACAATATGGACGCCGCCCAACATCACGTGAGACACGTGATTCTGACGATAGTTATAGACTGGACGGTCTGTCGACCCGTCATAACACTTCACGTCCGACATCTTAGGACTAGACTTGGTTACCGACTCTCCCTCCAGGCTAGACTTTGATGAAATGTCTAACTCCATTGTACTGAAAATAAATAAACAATAGCTCGTTAAAATGGGATCAAACCTGGTAACTACAGCTTATAAAAGCTGGAGTTGCGAGTTTTTGGTTTTCAACTAACGATTTACAAGACGAAACAGTGATGCGGTGACGAATTGATTGATCTAAATGTATGCTACGTATTGATTAGCTTGGAAGTTGGAAATTAAAACAGTTCAAACATTTTTCACGAAATTCTTTACGAAGAAAGAAATTATGTATCATTGTTATTTTCTTGTTTTTTTCTTTTCTTGATACAAAAAGAAGCAGAAAAAGGCTTATGGTGACGGTTTTATGCATCTTTGATAATAACGTCGGTGCTATGACAAAATTGCGTAATAGAAATTTTGCTCGAAAACCATTTTTTTCGGGAGAGCCAAAAACGTTTTTAGTACTTTTTACCGTTTTAAAAAATGTGCCGACAAAATTGCGTAACTCAATAACTACATGAACAATTCAGCTTCTTTAAGGTAAAATAAGGTAATTGAACATAACTTACGGTTCATTTATTGGTCAAAGTAGAAGAAAAACAGAGGAGAATGCCATTTCTCAGCCTTTTATTACTCTCGTGTAAATAATTTTTCTATGTACAACGCATTTTTGTCAGCTAAATCGAGTTACGCAATTTTGTCACATGGTAATTGAAAGGGTTCTAATAGGTGTAGAGAAACGCCGTTTTGACAGGATATGCGCCCCTACATACTTAGTAGAAAGCATTTATAAAAAAAATGACAATATTGCGTAACTAATTTGTTACGCAATTTTGTCATAGCACCGACGCTAAATATAATACTGGTAAATTAGCAATTCAAAACAATGTTGATCGACGTATTGAAACATGCCGCATCTGTATGTACAATGCCATGTTGAGCTTTCATAAACGTATATCAAAAAGATGAGCATAGTTGAACCGGGATCTGGGAAAGGTCCTAAAAGCATAATTCATACCAGTGACGAGTCTGTGGTAAAATGCCGTCTAATAAGTATCCATGCTGCTATCTAAGTTGCCATATGTTATGAAGAATCTATTAGAGAACAACATGGATCTTGATCAGACTGTGCATATGCACAGGCTGATCGAGATCCCTGGTGTTCTCAAAAGTTGTACAACCCTTCCTAGATCCCGGCTCATTTATATTAATTCTAATAATGATTATACCAAAGGGATAAATTATAAACAAATAACTACTTTGATAGAGCAATTGTGATATCAGTTATAATTCATGATACAGTGTTTATTAGTCATTTATTCAAGGTTCATAGTACGGAACGGTGATCATTGATGTAGGTTTTAATGATTAGTACTTCCATCCTTTGCTCCATATCATAGACCTGTTGCTATTCCCATTCAATCTTTCAATCCTAGTAACCCATATCGTCGTTGTAAATGCAAAACCTCGTATCTCATTTTTGGAAGATTTTAAAGGGGAAGGAAAAAAAGTGTAAGAATTTTTCTCAAACTGAAAGGCTTTATTTGAAATTCGGACATATTGTTCACAAAAAAATGTGTCATTAATACTGATCAGCACATCTATCCCAAAACCTGAATGCAATGTCTTAACTGGACACACAAGATGTTACTTTGAAAATCGCAAAAATCGACATACGAGGTTTTGCATTTTACACCGACGATGTGTTTGATCGTGTTGATTGGGTAAAAAATATACTTTGTTACATAGCTGCTGTAACACATTGTCTAAAAATATCCCATATTGAGAGACACAGATTGAGAAAATACGTGGAAAACTCCAATTCGAACAGTTAATTTGTAATTTTGCAACGGAAGCTTTGAAATGAAATGCCAAACATGCCGTCTTGAGTAAGAACTTTGCATCATCTTGACTTTTGGCTATAGTCATAATGGTACTTATTGGCCTAACAAAAAAACTCCAGAGAAAAAAAGCTAATAGAATAGCTAAATATGTATTTTTGTATTGTGAACTTAGCACAATAAAATTTATATGTATCATCTCTAAAAACTTTAAGCTTCCAAACAAAAAAAGGAATATTTCTATTATTTTCTGTTCTTTAGTAGATTCTAGGCGAAATAAACATTCAAATACGCGCATTGAATGCTTATATTGCGTAGAATCTACGATACAGACTATCTGACTTAGTGTTCGCTAGCGGTTCATTTGGAGATTGGGCGTGGCTATGTATAGACGTCACATGAAATAGCTGGCAGCTCGTTTATGCGAAATATAGCGGCGAAATTACAAAACTATACCGCAATTTCATTGGTCCAAAAAGTAGGTCCAACACTTAGTATATCTAACCAATATCCTGGAAGTATGGTCAGAATTAGTAACGGATACATGACTAACTTGAATATGTAGTAGCACTAGTTGACCTTAATCATCTAAATATTGAATGCACTCTGAAAGCCGCATTAATGTTAACCATTGTGAAACCGATTCTGAAATATTCTAAATGGTTTCTTGGACAGAAAAGAGTCAGAAGAGCTTTAAAATACGCAGTGATCGATTTGAAAACTTTGGTTTGTGAGCCGATGAACCACCAGTAGAAATCAAAGTACTGAAAGTACTGTTGTGATGCAAAATTGTTAATAATGTAGGCCTGTTCAGAAGTAGAGTGCTTTGATTAGTTACTTTTATTATCCATTTGAATACCTTGAATACTTTAATTCGTAGAGTACTTTGATTATGTACTTTGGTTATCCATTTGAATACCTTGCATACTTTGATTCCGTGCATCTATTTTTAGCACAAACTTCATATTTATCGTTTGTGTAAGCTTTGAATATATCTCATAGTTCAGTAAACTTGACTGACCCATTTACAAGGAAGGCCATTGGACTAATCTTTGAACCACAATAAAGCAAATAACTACGTCTGTCTTTTCTTCTCTTAGAGACATGATTAATTGAATGTTTCATTTTCAGTCACACAATTCAATATCTACACATAACTTCAGACTTACATATTGGATATTCGAATGACTAATACCTCATTAATCTTTGCTTTTGATAGAACTTTTTATAGTGAGGAGGACCGGAAGATGTTGTGTGGTATGCAGAGAATGGTAAAGTGCAGAGAGAAGTGACTGCATAGAGAAGCAAATTTTGCAAATTTTGCTTCCCAAAAACCTGTGCCATAAGTCAGGATAAATTACGTATCCTTACTTTTGACCTAGATTTTTTTCTCATATGCCATCTAGTGAATGTTTTGGTTAGTCAACTTGGATGGCAATCAAGTAATTGAACTCAAATTATTAAAGATTCTCTGAGTTTGATTGCATATTTTGTAATGCCAAAATGTAAATTTCTTCACTCAAGAATATATGTAGACCATTTTTGCCCATAGTTTGTAATTTTATGGGCCATTTCTGAGAAAAGGGGTCATTAAAAAGGGCCAATTGCACAATGGCCTGGCCCAAACTTATCCCTGCATACGTGTATCCTGACCTTGTTCTAGATTGTAGATATTGATTTAACATTGAAGTATTTAATGATAAAGGTACTAACGATGCTTGGTTGACTTTTGTCTGTGTTCACTTGATAGTCATCTGAATTATGTGAATTATTTATCATATCACTGTGGTAATTGTATGAGAACAAATATCTGCTGAATTAAAACGTCCTAGCTGAATAATGATACATGTAGTTAAACTCTTCCTAACTCAATTAATTTCTAATTGATACATTTCCCTTCTTTTTTGTCTGTTGATGGTTTAAATTATATATAAGCTGGTGCCTCTTTGGGCAAAGAATTTGTTGTCTTGTTATTTTCATTTATGATTTGCGAATTTCAAGTTTCAATTCTCAATATCCAATTTGAAAAAAACTATAACTGGTAATAAAACAATAAGCCTCTTTATCTCTTTATCATAACTACATATCAAAAATAAATGTTTAAATGCACAGTCAATTTTGTTTTCAGTTTTGAAACATTGAAATTTGGTTGTCATACGATTGGCCCTTGTCAATTTAGATTTTAATTTAGTTTAATTTAGTTGATTTTATGAACATATATATAAGATCTAAATTTAAGAAATAACTCATGTTCTATATCGTGGTTTAAGGTTTTTGTTATCACGGTTTCGAACATGGTTAAATCAACGATAAACCACATGTAACATATATAGAACATGGATTATATCTTAAATATATATCTCTGATAAATTAATATTTCTTCAAGCAGAATCTCTCTGGAATATTCTGATTTCTCCCAACATCGGTAGATTTTTTTATGTATAAACACAGATATAATTATGAGCTGAGATCTAGAAACAATGACGATAATGGTGGCAAATTTCCTACCTTTTATAGGAAATGAACGACATGGAAATGCATTTTAAAAATAAAACTTTTATGGTAAATGTAGATCAAAGTTGCGTCAATTGTACAGGATTCGTGTGCCATAGAATTCATTGTAAATGTAAATCTGTTGCCTGGAACGGCTGTCGGACAGAAGTGTCGAGTCTGGTATGAATATTTTACAAGATCATTGAATACATCGCCGATATCACGACTTTAAATAATGGGATTCTAATAGACTTGATCACTTCAAAGCAGTGAAATAACTAAAATAGTCTATTATTTCATAATTAGATTCATTTGATACAAATAGCATGTCAATTAGGTTCATATTTTGTTCATTTTTTCTAAATTACCTGGCATTTATGTCATGCAAAATAACGTTAGGCCTAACCGTTTTTCTACTTTCCACTGTAGGTAACGGGTAATGAGTTTGAGTTTATTGGGGTTTTACGCCGTTTTCAACTACCAGGGTCATATCGCGGCGGCTGGAGCACCTACCCATGGATTCCTGTTGTTTCTCAAACCAGTACTACCACAACACCCTTACCGAGCCCCCAGCTGCTCGCCCACTTAGGTTAACGTTTTCAAACCCATTGGCGGGTGACAATTTGTCAGAAAGGGTATTAGCCGCGGCCGGGTATCGAACTAGGGGCCTCTCGAATGAGGGTCAGATGCGCTACCAACTGCGCTAAGGCCGCTGCAGGTAACGGGTAAAGTAGATAAAACAACGTTTTGTCATTACTCGTGTTTTCTTGAAAATGGTAAAGGAGTTGGCACAAAATATGTGCAGTTTGTAACAAATGCATATAGAGTCAAACACTTTTAATATTTTTTTCAATTCCATTTATCGAATGGTCACTGGAACCGTTAATTACCATTAAACATATGGACATAGGAAGGAAAAATATGATTGCGGTTAAATAATTATACTAAATGAATTAGGTTCGAAATTTTGGAACTATTGATACTACTAATCTCTCATCGGATTTTCCAAATTCGGATTCAAATTCGTTACCATATTGTTCCAACAACATCCTTTTCATCTAACGTTTCTTTTCAACAAGGTGTATAAGCCGGGATAAACGACCGAACCATATGGTGTCGAAACTATTACCCTCATTGTACTACTGCCACCTTCCCTGTCTTTATATCTAATTACACCCGATTATAATGGGACACGCCATGACAAAACTAGACTTTGGGTTGCAATAAAGGTGAGCCAAGGTCCGGAAAATGTCCTTTAAGGCTTTTTAGCCCAACATGGTTCATGATCAGCCTCTGTATACACGCAGTCTGATCATGAATCATGAATCATGAATTGTTCTCCAATAAGTTATTCGTGACATGTAGCAACTGTAAGACAGCAGCATGTATCCCGGTCAGACTGCTTTTAGGCACAGTCTGATCGTGAAACACGGCGGTCTCAAATGCTATAAAGGACATTTTTCCACATTCTGGCTCAAGTGTATCCTTCCAAGCCATTATCAGAATGCTTTTGGAGGAGACAACTTTGATTTCTTTTCTGTTTCAGATAATCAATCTACATGTACATATACCAAGATTTGCGAAAAGAAAATACATGTACCCACGGCCAGTACAATTATTTTTGAAAAAAAAAATGCGATTGACTAGAAAGGGCCTTACATACTACTTTGTCTACGACAATACGTGTCTTTAACAATATCACTGACCTTTTTGAATCCATAGGATAGACCTTTGCAAAATGTATATAAATACGGAAAAGAAAAAAAACTGGTACCTTGCATTCTCTTGTTTTCCCGAACAATATTCTACCTAGTGATACAGAACGTTTTGTTCAGTGTATCACTTATCTTTTCATCTGTAGCTCCTTCCAATAAGGACAATTTCAATTTTCTGGCGAATGAAGAACTGTTTATTTATTCTGATCAAAAAAGTCCCTTTTGAACGTGGAGCGGTATAAAATAGATCCAAACACGGTAAATAGAATCATCTTTAAATCCGGTTTTTGATCCAGCCATATGGTTATGGGTTTCAAATATGGTGGAAGTTAATCTCAATTTTCTGCCTTTGCACCCACAGTACCCTCCAAACTGCTGAGTCGGAAAATGTAAAACAACGGGTGTCCTCGGACTTTTTTGTGAAAAAAATGTCAATCTTTTTTATCAGAATGTTTTTATACAGTTTTGTTTTTCGTACGTTAGATCATTTTGTATATTTGTGCCTAGTGTTCGATGATATTTATCATATGTCTGTAAACAAAAATAGTAACAAAGTCTTACATCTGATAATTTATTTTGTGTGTTGACATAATAGTTTTCTTATTATTTTTATTTATAAATTCTACGATAATGGATATTTTCACATCGTTTTACTATTTATACCCGTCCATTGCTATCTCATATTGGTGCAATTTTATAACAATTCGTGGGAATGTGCCAATAACAATACATCCATAGGCCTATTCATTCTTAAAGCAATTCTGGTGGTGCAGTTTTAAGGATTCCTTGCCAGATTAGAACTGACATGTTCTGCACACTTAGAAATTTCATTCATAATGTTTATCTCAGATTAAAAGCAAGTTATGCCTACCATTTGATAGATTCATAATCTTTCTTTTTTGTACACAACGTAAAAATTTTGAACCCACATAAAAGGTCTGAAAATCATAATTTTTTTGTATGTCGTTTCGTGTCAAATGCTTTATAGAGAAAGGGTAATGTATTTAAACGTGTTTTTTTTCTGTCGATCCTGGTGCGATACTCGGCTTAATCCTTTCCCAAACGGCAAAATTTTAGGGTGATCAACTTCAAAAACTGCCTCAAATGACAAAATTGATGTTATTAAAGATAGTATTTGTGTAAAATATGGCACAGAAAATATTGAGACAAAAGAAGAAACTGCTGGTTTTCAGCAGTTTCTTCTTTTGTTTCAATGTTTTCCCAAGTCTTTTCTATTAGGGACGTCAAAACCAGGTCTTGTTTGGGAAAGGGTTAACATGGGTTCCATATGGTTGACTATTAGATATCAGTGCCGGTTGTACACGGTGATTAATTTCTAATAATGTGCGGATCAATTAGCCGGATAAACTTTCGCCCGCACGGTGTTAAAATCTGCAGGAATAGCCCATAAAGGTGGGTACATTGAAAACCGGCGAAATTGGATCCGAATCTAAGACTTTAACCCTTTCCCAGCATGTAATTCTTTTGCCGTCCCTGACAGAAAACGTTCGGGAAAATATAGAGACAATGGAAGAAAATGCTGAAAACTCAGCATTTTCTCCTTTTGTCTCAATATTTTGTGCTTTATTGTACATAACTTCATTTTCATCAGCCTTTTTTTCATCGTCCCAAATCGCTTTGTTTTTTGGCCACTGTAACACATTTTCTTTGCAGAAAAGGGTTAAGCATGAGCATTGTAATATTAATTAAGTCACATTAAAATGTTGCTTTATGAAAGTGAAATGATTTAATTCTTATGTCTTAATCCATTCTTTCGCCAAGTTTACATGCAAAATGAACCTGTGCCTTACTTTTTTAAATTAAGATTATGTAAAATAAGTAAAATTTCACTTTGAAATTAAAAAAAATCAATATTTTTAATTGAATAAATAAATAAATAATAAATAAATAAATAATGATAAAAAGAAACACACAAAAAGATACCATAAGTACATGGGCTTCTAATGAGAACTTTAGATCAAATGATCATTGGTATAGAGAAAACTAAAAGAATTCGTGATTTATCCCATTACCAGACGACAAAATTTTGGACTGTTCCAAATTCAAAGATGTTGCAGACGACAAATTCAAGTGCATGGAATTTTACATTTTTTGTTGCTTTTGTTTAGAAAACATTGTTGGAAATGAAGAAATTGCTTGTCACAAGCAATTTCTTCATTTTCTACAATGTTTTCCCAAGCCTTTTCTTATGAGGGAGTCAAAAGGCGTCACTGTGCAGTAATGGGATTTATACTAAATATGCAATAAAATGCATATAAAGACGACTTGTAATTCGTTCATTTCCTTTATGGCATATATGGCCATTAAATAAATAGAAACGTGCGAAAATTAAAAATCGGATGCGAGATATGTCGTTTTAAATATGAAAAGATTTCCTTTACTATTATTCAATTTCCAAATAACAGTATTTTAAGGACCTTTAAACGATTATGGAAATATAAAATGTAATAGTTTGAAAGTGAGAGTTGCAAGTGGTTTTGAAAACTGTTGCAGGTGTAAAATTTGGTTATAGATGTAGATCTATTTCTTTTAATTATAATATTTGTCTAAATAAGTATATTTTGTTTTTGTCTGATTGTTCAAGTTGTTAACTTGTCTAAATCATTTAAATTTTAGGCAAACATGAAGAAAATAATTATTTAACCCTTTCCCAAACAACAAAACTTTATGGTTGTCCACTTCAAAAACTTCCAAAATTAACAAGATGGAAATTATTAAAGATAGGATTTGTGTAAATATGACACAGAAGATATTGAGACAAAAGAAGAAACTGCTGTTTACCTTTTGTTTCAATGTGTTCCCAAGTCTTTTCTAATAGGGACGTCAAAATCAGGTCTTGTTTTGGAAAGGGTTAACCCATTACCAGACAGCAAACACAACTGGCCCAATTTCAAAGATGATGCAGACGGCAAGTTAAAGTTAATGCAATTTTGCAGTTTTGGTATTTCTGGGTAGAAAGCATAATTGATAAATTGCCTGTTACAAGCTTTTTTTCTTCCCCCAACAAAAATAGAATGCTGTTTTCAGTATTCAACTTTAACGTAATAATTTCAACCATATTAAATTTGAAAAGGCTGGAAAGGGGGTGTCTCAAATCTGCCCACGCATGAATTTTCTTTTAATTCTGCATGGTGATAAAGGACCATATACAAGCTATGAAAATGCATTTAGTTTCTTAGATAATCCAAACTGGATTCAAAAAAGTCACCTTGACTTATTCCCACTATGACATGAAACATGGCCCCTTTTTCATGTGTCGCAAAACTTTAGTTTTGTGTATTTTCAAAATCTGTCAATTGAATTTGATCCGAGACACATAAGGCATTACATTCATACCAGAAAAGGTATTTGAGGAAATTATTATGAATGTTTTTTATTGAATTAATCATGAAAAAATGCATATTTTTCAGCAAAATTTTGGAAAAGAGTAAAATTGAATTCCAAAGTTAAGTATGTTGGAGTCTTTGTCAAGATTCCATATCATCACAAAAATATGCTACATATTTCCTCTTACTTTGAGCCAAATTATATAGAAATCCAAAACCGGTAACAATGTCATATAATACATATTATTGGTGAAGGTGATGTTTTGGTCCAAAACTTGTATTCAGTAAAAAATTGATTGTGCTCCTAAAAAACATTTTTATATTCAGTAAAATCAACTGTAGCATACAGTACAAACCTACAGCAATATTCATGCCCCAAAAAACTCATTGAAACAAACATATAATTAATATAAATATTACTTATATTTACAAAAATTACATGTATGGAAGCCAAGATAGGCATACATATACACATTGCAAGTTTTCTTTACTATTTGGTCACATTGTCTATGCACTATTTTTAGTGAGACTATGACATGCAATAAATGTCAAGCCAAATGTTATGAAATTGAAAAGACGCTTAGAACCAGTACGTTAAAGCATCAAAAGGTGCACTTCCGGGTAACCAATACATTTATCCAAATAGTTTTGCTCTAAGCGCCCCTAATGAACTAACATGATATGGAAGCCCCCCTATGATTCAGTAAAAGACTGTTACCGCATTATATCTTTTCAGTTACACAGTTGAAAATGTGCTTGTTTATTTCAAAACGTGGCCCTATTGGGATAAAACAGGATGCAATTATTTCCTCAGATTATTTTTCTGACCATAGCTTGACCTGTTTTGATACACAATTTATACACATTTCAATGATGCCATATGATTAACATGTTGTTTAGCCATCAATAGCCCTTAATAGTCACATGGGAGCTGGATTATCTGTTTCTTATGCATCACAACAATATTTTCACTTTTGCACGATTGTCAAATGCCATCAGAGAAATCGGTGCTTTTTCTTATTTGCTGTCTCATGTTTCAAAAGATCTATAAATAACTCTTGCTGTTAGCTTTCATGAGTCACGACTGACTTGAATAATTTAAAACTATTTTAATAGAAAATTTCCTCTCTTTTTTGTAAAGTATGTACACCTGGGACAAGATCTAATGTGATACTGGACAAAAATATTGTAACTAACTATGAAGTCTACCCCTATGCAAACTTACATACAAAATTTAAAACCTCATGGCTGTGTAAAGCTTTACAAAAAGAGCTTATTTTTATTATATGAAATGTTTCCCCTTTTATGCTGCCACAGCAACAAAAGTTTATGACAAAAAGAAATTTTAATACACAGAGTTGTACTCCCTTAACCCAAGGATACTTTTTACCAAGTTTCAAAAAGATTTACTTATTAGATTGGGAGAAAAAAGAATTTTTGAGAAAATGCCAACAGACAGACAGACACACGGACAGATGACAGGAAATAACCGAAACAATGCCTTGCTTCTTGATTTATCCTCGGGTAAACTAAAATAACCAAAAAGGTAAACAAAACATTTGAAGAAGGTCATTTTTAAAAAATCTTGATTTTGTCCATTCTTGGAAATGTGCACTATTCAGGGGGAAATTTCAAAAGCAACATTTTACCGGTTTTATTTTTTCTCGATATTTCACGATAATCATCAGTATATTTGTGCGCAACTTTTACATAATTTTCAAATCTTGACAAAAACTGGAACAATGAAAATTTTTGAACAGAATTTGCTTAAAATATTTGAAAACAATGAATTTTTGGGTTACCCCCTTACATCAGTTGATATAAAACAATTTTTTTGTACATAATTATATATATTTTTGTTTCATACAGGATCACGTACTACTAGGCATTATTTTTAGAATAAATTACGCGATGAAACTAACAACCAGAACGCTTGCACACTGTTTTAATCAGGGTACCCTCTTTTTTCATGGTGAAAACTTAAAATTCCGAGAAAATTGTTTTCTGGAATGTGCGATTTGAAACATTTCATGAATATGAACCGTTATCTAGTGTACTAACTTCACGCCAAATTTCAATAAATTCCGAGCGTGGGCAGACTCCCATGTTATTTTTCCTATTCGTGAGACACCCCCTTTGAAAGTTAAGTTTGATAGTTAAAGGATTGGTAGACTCTATTGATGCCCTACGTTAAAATATGTTTTAACTTAATATTCATTCCCAAACTGTGCGTTAATTTGATTTACTCGAAAGAGGATTGTGAAACATTTAGAAATAGGAAAATGCTGATAGCCTGTAAGCTTCCTTTTCTCTCAATATCACACAAAACACACAACACTGCCTGCCTTTTTTAACATTTACATCTTTGCCGTCCAAACAAGTTATTGATTTCTGGCCATTCTAATTCATTTCGTGCGGAAAAGGGTTCAAAACTTTTTAAAAAAGAAATAAAGGGTGGATAAATAAATAAAAAAAGTTCCACATCAAGTTGCATTTCCCATCTTTAGAATAATTCAACATTTTTCCAAATAAGCCCTTACTTTGATGCTGATCGGAAAATACACTGAAAGGAAAGGAAATACAGTTGACACTCGTTATGTCGACATCGAATAGGTCGAATTACCGCTTATGTCGAAGTGGATGTTTGGTCCCGTTTAAATAGGATATTTTCGAAATAAATGTAGCCATTGAAATATAGTAGGAAAATGATAGAAATTGCTCGTGTCGAGCAATTTCTTTCCTTTTCCTCCTAGTCCTATATTTCAATAATGAATGCTTTTGGTGAGCAAAAGCATGGCCAAATGTCATTTAAATCGAAACGAAACAAAATGGAATGAGTCGACTTCCGGATATGTCGAGGTATTTTGATGGCCCCTCTGACTTCGACACAACGAGTGTCGGCTTTAATGCATTCGGTATTTTCTCCTTTTTCTTACAATTATGCTGCTCTTCAATTTATTTTGGTTTAACCAGCAACGTTTTGAAAAAAAAAAAATTCTCTTTCATTCTTAGTTTGTCTTGGTCCATGAGTCTCTATGCATATGAACATTATACCTTTATTTCAAAGTGAAAGAAATGATATATTAACCCTTTCCCAAACAAGATCTGATTTTGACGTCCCTAATAGAATAGGCTTGGGAAACATTGAAACAAAAGAAGAAACTGTTGATAACCAGCAGTTTCTCCTTTTGTCTCAATATTTTCTGTGCTATATTTTAAACAAATCCTTTTATAACATCCATTTTGTCATTTTTGGCAGTTTTTGAAGTGGAATACTCTACAATTTTGTCGTTTGGGAAAGGGTAAATATTTATGCTGGATTGCAGCAAGTCATTTGAACATTTTCAAAACCCATTTTCGAGATGGCAAAATTTTAGGCTTGTCCAAAATCGAAGATGTTACAAGACTATTTCATATAAATTAGATAGATTGCTTTTCGATCTTTCTGCGTAGAAATATTGTTGGAAATGAAGAAATTGCAATAGCAATCATTTTCTTCGTTTTCCGCAATACTTTTCAATGTCTCTGTCTTGCTGGGCGTCATTAAGTACAGTTGGACCCCGAAACCACTGTTCTCGAAATACACATATTTACCGTCCTTATTATGATAAATAAAATGATTAAAGGGACATTTCATTCCAATTTCATTTTTTAAAGTATGTCTTGATGCCAAGATTGGTTATTCTAATGAGTATAAATACTATTAGTTTTTTTATATTGTTGCCAATAAGCGAGAAACACGAATTTAAAGTTGAGGCATAATCGATAAATTGCATATAAATCCGAACTGTTGTCCACAACAATTTGTTCAATTTTAACACAAAAATGTAAATTTCTCGTAAACGGCGCAATATTTTGGCTTGAAATATTTAGAATTTTCATAAGGAAATATGCTCTTTCAGATTAAAATAAAAGTTAAATTTGTGACAAAAAATTCTGAAATGTCACTTTAAAATCGCTTGGGTAAATGATTTTTTTTTTTTTCAATGATATGACGCAGAAAAGGAGAAGAATTGCTCCTATTGAGCAATTTTCAAACTTTCGTGTACATTATTTCAATTATGTACACCATGTATGCATAAGCTAAAAATGTAAAAAAAAAAAAAAAAAAAATAAATGATTATGAAGTTTGTCACCATTTCACAAAACGGACACCTGGGGTGGTATTCACAAACCAGTATAATTCTACCTTTAAAATTATCTAAGTCTCGTCCAATCAGATGTCTTGTAATGTAATTTTGATTTAGATAATCAATTTAGAACCGTTTGTGAATACGGCCCCTGTATCCCTGTCTCTCCCTGGCCTCCATATGAGCCGGGATCTAGAAAAACGTTCCTTATAGCATTTTTAAAAATTGAGTTTCAAGATCAGTCTGTTGTCAAATGCAGTCCAATTTGCACCCATGCTGCTCTCTTTAAGTTACTATAGGTCACAAAGAAGCTATTAGAGAACAACATGGATCCTGATCAGACTGTGCATATGCACAGGCTGATCTGGATCTATGTTGGGCTCAAAAGCCTTAAGGTACATTATCCAGATCCTGGCTCATATGCATTTTATGGATATATCTATACACATGTAATCTACGTAAATTTGACATAAAATTACATAAAAAGATAGGCAAAATAGAAATTTAAATTTGAAAGTAGATTTAAATACTTACCTGTCAATTTGACGACAACATACGGGCACTTTCAGCATGTGAGCTTCTTTAAAACTTGAAACACAAACTTCTTAATTCAATCTATAATCCTTGACAGTGTTCAAGAAAAAAATACAAGTCTTTATTAATGTAAACAAACAAATAATTATCTTGCCAGGTTCGAATAGTTGTCATTTATATCGCAGAAAAACAAAAGTTTTAAAAGAAATAACGAATTCTCAGAAAGTCTTCTAAGAATTTAAGATTCTATTTCTATTTTCGAATTTCAGTAAAGCACGACAATGTCCTTAACTACACCAATGGACCGGGTCGGTTTGAGGAGTTTATATATGGACATCCTATACGGATAATTAATCCAGCGAAAGGCGGCCCCCCATATGGTAAACAGGTTGCTTTATTTAAAATTATGCGTTCGGAATAGTTAACGGTAAAAATCTATTGTCATTGCCAATGAATAAGGAAAATATTATGATTTCAAATGAAAAGATGCCATAAAATTACCCGAGGGCGTGTCGCACGAGGATGGAGAAGGCCGACTCATAAAAGGACGATGTTCATTGGCCAATAATGAAGCTGACACACTGTCAATCAGAGTGCGCATGCTCAGTGGATGGTGTTTTGTGGTCACGTGGCGCGGATCGATTAACGATAGCGACAATAGGGCTGGTTTACGGTAGCAATCGTACAAATCGATTCAAAACGCTTCTCGAAGCTGTATGAAATTTATCCTTTACCATTTATGGAGTTTTCAACACGGGTTTAACTCTTTAAACTATCTCTATTTGGTTGTCGTGGCTTTTCAAAAAAAGCCTCCTAACTGCAGCTTGTATTAAGTTGCAGTTGCGATGTTTTTTGTCGAAAAGCTGCGATAATTAGAGAAATACAGTCAAATTGATGTAACAAAGTCCACTGGTGGTGAACTAAAACAATTTTCGCTACAACAAGGTATAGATATTTTGCGTTTAAATGTGAGTTTATAGATTTTTTTTCTAATGACAATGAACTTGTTCTAAAAACAGACCGGGTTTACCGTTTTGTATTGACAAACTGTCGGTGTTGTTATAAAATCCCGTAACTACGGCTTCGACGGAATACATTGATCGCGAAAAAAACGTCCCTCGCTTTGGCCGAGTTCACCACCAGATTTAATAGTTTATTAAAGTCTCGTTCACATATATGCATTTTTACAAATATACAAATGGATAAAATTACAACATAAAATATATATGTGACCATTCTTAAAAAGAATTATAGGAGACTATCTTATTGCACACCAGTGAAGTCATTCATTGAAACTTATCCAATAATAAAACGATATATTAAGAACAAACACATAATACATGTATTATGTATTTTTCTTGCAGTTCCTATCATATTATAATTAATATATTGTATTTTTTGTCTCTTTATTTAACAAAAAATTGGGATTCACTTTCTTGCCAAGCCACGGTTTTCGTATCTTTAAAAAATGTAGTTTAAAAAGTGATGTTGTTTTTTCCTGTCAGTTTTCTATGCTTTAAAACGTTTCTTCCACATTTCATAGCAATTTTTGCCGTCTGCATCACCTTTCAATTGGACCAATCTTATTTTTTGTCGTAGGGATGAATGAGAATTGTAATGGGTTAAACGTTACCCCCCCCCCCCCCCCCCCCCCAAAGCCATAATTTTGACGTCTATAACAAAAATTCTGTTTAAAGAAAAATGGATGGAAAAGAAGAAATTGCTGATAATCAACAAAACCTCCTTTTCTCTCAATATTTTCTGTTCTTTAACGCACACATTTAACATTTTTGATATCTTAATTTGACGTTTGTAAGCCAACCCCTTTCAAATTGGACTTGTCTTAAGTTAAACAGTTTGGGAAATGGTAAGATTTTACCGTTCTTTTGACTACCTCACAAGAAAAGGCTTGGGAAAACATTGTGGAAAATGAAGAAATTGCTTGTCACAAGCAATTTCTTCATTTCCCACAATATTTCTACACAAAAAGACCAAAAAATGTAATTTTTCATTCAGTTTTAATTGTCGTCTGCAACATCTTTGAATTTGGACCGCCCTGAAATTTTGTCGTTTGGTAATGGGTTAATCAAATACGGAGCACAATGATCCATTTTCCTGGAAAGAAGTCAGTATTTGATGCAGTCCATCCCTAATGAGATTCACGCTACGTCGGAATTATTCGGGCGACATCGTTAACATTTGGCGGGAGAACGTTCCACCGCGGAATGTTTACGACGTCTGCCGAATAGTTTCGGATACGTACCGAGCGTTAACGACGTCGTACGAAAAACGTCGACGTCGCTGGAATCTCATTAGGGGTGGAATATCTTAAATCGTGTCGTTTGATTTAATGGGAAACGATAAAAACTTACCAATTTTGGGAACATTTTCAGCAAAGAAGTCCGGACTCAATGCCACAACCAGCTTCTCTTTCATGAACTCGTCGGCGTTTTTGCAAAGCCTCGTAACTCAAGCTTGATAAAAGCTGGAGTTACGATGTTTTGCAATAACGCCAACGAAATTCGGATGTCGTAAAAGCCTGTCGCCGATGGTTTTGAAGCGAGTGGCTGTGATCAAACGCGTGAAATGTAGGATCATAAAATCAACAAAAGAACATGTTTAATTTATAGACAGAAAATAGGTTTTTAATAGTGATAAACGTTGGTTGCCTATATTTCCCGCACTATTTGACCTCATTTAACGGCACTTTTACGGATTAGACGCCTTTCAATTGAAAACCCGAAAATAATATACTAAGACATCTTCCGAATTCCGATCAAAAAATAAAGTTAATTAATAAACAGATTCACTGGTGGTGAACTCGGACAAAGCGAGGAACATTTTTCATGAACACAAGGTACAGATACTTCATTGCACATACGGATTTTTGTAAACAATACACGTGGCATTTTGTTTTACTTCTTTTTCCGTCCTTTTTTAAAGGATGCACTCAAATGGAAGTTACTAAGGTATGTAGATATGATTTATAATACGCACGAAAATATCAGTTTTATCGATCATTATTTTCAAATGGTATAAACGGATTGCAAGTGCACAAAGCGCATATTGAGATCAAGTGGGTTGATCTTAATCGCCCGAACGTAATGGTACGATATCACTGTTTATGTTTATCTATTTGCATTGCAAGTGTACAAAAAAAGACATATAAATGTACAAATAAAGGCTGTAAATGGCAGTTTTCGGTGTCATGTCATTGAAAATCATTGTGCGGTTTCTTCGTGACAACGTTACAGCATGTTTACGATGTTATCTTTTCCAGCTACGGTGTTTTATGAGCACATGTTTGATAAATTAATCGATTGCACTGGACTTAACGGCACATTTAAACATTTATTCGGTAATATCGCATCATCATCATCATCATCATCATCATCATCATCATCATCATCATCATCATCATCATCATCATCATCATCATCATCATCATCACCATCATCATCATCATTTTTATCGTTACCTTGGAGTTTCACCGGTACGATTTTCGTTATGCCTTCTTAAATTTGATACAGGTGGAGAATAAACTATTAAATGAGAACAAGATGGATCTTGATCAGACAGTGCACATGCAAAGTCCGATCTGGATCCATGTTGGTCGCAAAAGCCTAAATGAACGTTTCGAGATCTATACTGTAATATTTGTCATTACCATTATCACCATTTATTCTAAGGAGGATCCACTGCTTCACACATCCCAGGTCCGTACGAACAGGGGGACTCTGGAGCCACCCCCTCATAGTTGGCAAAAATGCCGAATTTTCATCATTTCACATTTAAAACTTATGGCAAATCTAATTTAGTCCCCCCCCCCCGAATATTAGACACTGGACTAGACAGTGTCACGTGTAGACGTTGGATGTGTTGGAATCGTCTCAAAATTGTAGCATGGCAAGAAAATCGAAACAGTCTAATTAATGGGGTAATTCGACTGTTTTCGATTTACTTGCCATGCTTCAATATCTTGTATATATTTCGGTACATTTATGAATAATTCTAAAATTGGCGACCATTTGCATTAGGCAGGTGGCTACTTTCTTATGACGGGGAGTATATTTGTGCTAATATGATTAAATCCATTTGTTTCAATATTTTAGATTTCTGGAAGATAAAATGTTAAAAAAGACGTTTCACTACATTTCTCCTGAAACAAAAGTTTACGTTCATGATCTGTTTTCATGACTTTGTAACATCGCCGCCAAACAATACGACGTTGTTCCCGCGTTTTGTGTAATTGGCGTTGAAGAACGTATAGCTTATTGTCATACAACTTCTACTTTTTCAATTTTCAGTTTAACCTCTTAACAATACAATGTCCAATAGGATATACAAACTAAAATCAAAATTGAAATTAGCATATTTTTGTGTATATTATTATACGCATGTGGCATGTTTCCATGGTGATTTCTTTAATTTAGGACGGTGGAACTTTCCTATTTCTATATATTTAATTCTTATACCTATGTTTATATATTTTTTAAGTTCTGCTTCGAAAGGCCACACTAATACTTAATGTACAATGACTTTGTAAATATGACAGTCCAAAAAACTTTCAGACAGTTTTCAAGAGAATTTTCGTCGCTATGCATTCCGACTTTTGTATTTTCCCCAATATTATTGTTGACAGATTACGTCAAAATCATTGTTTGGGAAAGGGTTAAAATGTTTCACTCATCAATAGGAAGAACACATGAATAAGAGATATCGGTTATGGCAATCAATTGTGTGCTAAAATAGACTTGGTTACTGTTCTGTTTTTATAAACCGTTGGTATTGGTATAAAATGTCGTAACTTCAGCTTCAAACAAGCTCTAGTTGCGACGTTTTACATTTACATTTACGGAATGCCATCGTAGTCCGATATTAATCACTGCTTTCTTGATAAAATTGATCCATATTCAAAGACGAAGCAATGAAATACATTATGTATTTCCGAAACAGTTTCCCCCATTTAGAAAGGTTTGGAAAAACATTGAATCAAAAGAAGAATAGATCTATACTGAAAATAATTTGACTCTTTTTTTCTTAATATTTTCCTTTCATATTTTCTTATTTAGTATACCTCACGAGAAATGACCTGGCAGAGCACCCCAGCTTATTGGCTAGGGCTGCTCTGCCAGGTCGATTATTGTCAGGTATACACACATTTTAACTCTCAACATAATAAATTAATGTATTTTGACACCAAGAGCAGTCAGCTAGAGAACTTGGCGGACGGGTAGAAAAACGGACGGACGGGCAAACGAAGCACTTTCTATATGGTGGTCATTACTGAAAGCCTTCTAATTGGGGGCTGCAATACCAGATAGGCCTATTGTTTTGGAAATGATTATTGTATAACATTTATTCGTCTTTGAAAAAGAATAATTTTTATCTACTATATATAGACCTGCCGACGTTTTTTCGGACAAACACTAATGCTTCGTCAGTGTAAATCTAAAACGTCACAAACTCAACTTTATTGAAGCTGTAGTTACGGGATTTTATAACAACACCTACGATTTATCCATATTTAACCGAAAACCCATTCTATTGTTAGGACAAAAGTCATTGCAATTCGAACAGCCATTGAAAATGTTCACGGTGTCATGAATAAACCGTACAAGTCCCCTTCAAAAAACGTTAACTTCGATTTTCACATCGGAAAAAAACTTCTACTCCAAGAATTGTAATACCAACTTCAGAATCAGTCAGAGAAATGAAATGACAAAAATTACAATAGCCTCTAAGTGTCTCTCCAATTCGTCCATATTGTTTTGGGCGGATAAACACGTGCAAATCGTTGTGTACATGCTCAAACTAGTAAAACTGGTTTTTAAACGCGCATTTAAACATGAAGTATCTGTACCTTGTGTTCATGAAAAATGTTCCTCGCTTTGTCCGAGTTCACCACCAGTGAGATTGAACCACAAAAAATTGGATGGAAATCGAAATTTTAGCGTCTTGATTTGAAGATCAAACGAATATTGTACAAAATTATACGTTTTTAAGTATAAGTCGGTATATGCTTTCTATTTAATTTGTTATTTATGACCGCTTTTTCGAATGAATGGATATATGTTTATTAATTAGAAAAGAGAGGTCGCCAGGGAAAAGTTCATACTAAGTAGATTAACCCTTTCCCAAACAAGACCAGAGACGCGTTCTTTAGAGCGAGATTTCTTAAGATCTCGAGATTTCTTAAGGTATTTTAACATAAAGCATTCTTTAGATCAAGATTTTAAGTCGCTCAATGGGAGGCGCCATTTCTCTTTTCTTCATGCGGAACCCTCGGTTAACTCTGTAGAAACGATATAAAGATAATTGACCGAGTGGTTCCGAACGCTCCATAATTGATAAACCGCGGTATTCCGAATGCTCCATACTTTATACAAATGACGTCATTATGACATCATTTGTATAACGTATTGAACATTCGGAACAACTCGGTGAATTCTCGGTCTTAAAAACGCTTTATCTATAACATCTTAAGAAATCTTGAAATATCTCGGTCCAAAGAACGCGCCTCTGGTTTTGAACGAGAAGGCTTGGGAAAACAACGAGACAAAAGAAGAAAATTCTGATAACAGCATTTTCTCCTTTTATCTCAATATTTTCTAAGTTTTATTGTGCACAAATCTAATATTTAAAAGCGTTTTTTTTTTTTGTCTGCGTCAGCTTCCAAGTTACAAGTTGGTAAGACCAACATAAAATTGTGTCGTATGGTAATTGTTTAACTCTTTCCCTAATAAGATCTGGTACTGACGCCCTTGGTATGAAATGGTTTGAAAGTAAGAAAATACTGATAACCAGCATTTACCCCTATTGCCCAATTATTTTCCGTGTTATTTCATACAGAAATTCATGGTACACATTCATTTGGTCATATGCTACAGCTTTCAAATAGGGGAAAAAACAGTCCAAACATTTGCTTCTAAAGGACATTTGAAAGTGCTAAATCCGTCTCTATTGAAGAGAGTTTGGCTTCTTTTTAGACAAGTATTCTTAAACTACCCTAAAGATACATATTTACTGTTACTTACTTATTTTCGGGGTAATTTGCTGTAAAAATAACTGTGTATAATTAAAATATGGCCTTTAAATTTTCTCTGTGCAAAATCTCAGCTCTGTCTGATCTGTATTGGCTTAGATTACGACGGATTTAAACCCAATATCACATCATTTCGTAAACGCTATCAACCCACTTTGAATATTTTACATACTTTTACACCGCTGCATGATTATCGATTTATGTCATTTACTGTATGAATCTTGTATTCTGTCTTATAATGTCTATAAACGGTGCGACTACATGCTAAAAGCTAACTTCTGTGGATCATTAGGGATTTAGGCCTGTGGATACTAATGTCCCTTTAAACTTCAGCTTCACAGTCTTTTTTTCCATGTACAGATTCAAAGCTCCTTACATGTAATGCCCTCATTCATAATAAGCAAGTACAGTAACCATTTGTTATCTCGACATCGGATCAATTGAATTTCTGGTCAAATCGAAGTGAAAATCTGGAACTGTCCTCATGAATGAAAATTATCAATGTTCACCAAAATCATTTTGTGATAGGGGTAGCTGTTTAAAGATGCAACAGCGCATGGTCAAATTGTGAAAAACGTAATTTTTTGTGCAGATTACCTTTGAACTATTAGTCTTACAGAAGGCGATTGCAACAAAGAATGAACCGAAATACGCCAAAAATGGCTGAATTTAAGACAAATCCGTAAAGCGTGAGTAGACAACCAAAATCGTTTTTCATCATTGAGCGCATGCTCATTCGAGAACATGATTAATATCTTGTAAAGTCACACCTCCTAGATATTCAATCATTACAACTACATGGATAATGCGGTGCACTATACGAACACTCGGACGGAATTCACATCGTAAATGTGTTAAGAATTAAAGAAAGTATCCCTTTAAGGGGGAATGCTCCAGTTTCCTAATCTTTTTCCCAATAATAGAATTTATCTATATTTTGTATGTTGAAATTACATGTTATTACCATTTGAAAAATAGAATAAAAATGGATGGTCAGCGATCTTGTTTGAATTTTATAGGCATTCGTACCACATACCCCTACATCGAAAAACTGCACAATTTCTTGCACCTGTCCAAGGTCACTAAAATGGTAATAAAATGCTGTATATTCTTCGTTTAGTCCTGAAAACGGATTTAAACAAACGTCTAACATCTAATAAGAACAGAAAACACAAAATATGTGCTACTATAAACGCGTAAATGTATAAAACAGCATGCTCACGTGTTCGGTTAGATCAACGAAGCTGGAGTGTTTTATGTCAAAATTTGCATATTTTGGGAAATATTACAAGTTCTACATAATAGAATTTGATAAAACTCCCTCATAGTATTAAGCAACATGTCCTGGTAATATTTCAAAAAGAAAATGTATAGGTCAGCGCACTTATTAGTGAATTACAGCAATTTTTATCAGCTACGCAGGAATAAAATGACGCAAAACAGTGATAACTGCATACACTCTTACGACTGTCTTGCTCTAAATAATCGATTTCCATCTTGAGGAAATCAGTTTCGCATATTAAATACTCTTTTACCGTCGAAAATGGTAAATTATAACGATGTATCATATGATTGAAAATATGGTAGCGAAACATATTGGTACGAAACATTTAATTTACTACAGTAAAGACCGAGTGTTCTGAAAAACTGGAGCATTGCCCCTTAAAACTCAACTCGATTTTGACTTCATCATGACGTGTATTCAAATAGAGCCCTGTCGAACTTGCAGCGTTCGATCAAATTTTGACCTGGGGCCCGTATTACTAAACATCTTACGATCAAGCTTTTGTGTAAACTGTGTAACGAGACATCTGATTGCACGAGAAATCCGACTGAGCTAATCAGGGCTGTTGTTACAAGTAATGATGCAAAAATAAAACGTACGATCGTTAGTAATACGGGCCCCAGGTCTCTATAATTTTGCGTCAAATTTCGAAAAAAGGTATGTTGTTCAATGTCTGACTTATATCGTTTGAACAGTTAATATGAAGTTTGAAAATGATATACATGTACAATAGGAAAATGTGAGAAATTCCTGCTATCATAAAATACATGTATGTCTTAAAGAATACGACCATATGAGATTTCCATGTCTTATTTAAAGGTTTCTCTAAACAGAAACAAGATTGTCAATTCAGTTACCGACGGGAGAGGAGCAAGTAAAATATTCACAAGTTAATAGGTTTGGGGGTAAAATTTATTACTGTGCCAAATTGGTGATAACAAATTCATTTAATTACTGCTCGGATACTGCGCTTAGGGCAAGTTTCTTGCTGTAATAATCGAATAAATCAGTCCAATTATACGTCGCTGGAAAATCGAGTTGGGCCCGTGCGCTGTTTTTCTGAAGAATTGATCAGCGCCTCCTTTATTCACTGCAATGACAGACTATTTATTAACATGTTTATTTGTCGATAAATCATTTTTGCTCTATAGCTTTGGCGCACGAGGCATCACTATTGCTTAAGTAAATGTTTTAAATTGAATTATTACCAGTAATTCTAATCTGTGTATTTTATTCATACGAGACAGTTCGTTTACCAGTTTGGTTTCAAGACGAATTTTCAAAAAATCCGTCTACTTACGAACTGCGTTGTGTCAGCCATGTCCAAATTCAAATGGGCATCACTGTATACGAATTTAACTCGCAAAATATATTTGTCTTATAGACATTCAAACTTCTTTGGTGCTTTGTATCTACTATTTATGTGTGGCAAAGATGATTTTTCGCCGTTTCATTCTTTTAGTAGCTGCAACTTACCAATCGGTCCGTTCTAATCGAGAGACTATCGCCAGGCAGATATCGAACCTTCGACCACCCCCTATCAAAGCTGACTCCCTATTCAAGTCGATGTAACAATAGTATCGTTTCAGATTTTTTCAAAATATGCTTTGCCTCTTTTCCTCTCGGTTCGTATAGCTCAGTCCTTCTGGATTTTGACAAAAGGAGAATGGACCGTTCACCAGCATTTTTCCATTTAAACCTCAATATTTTTAATCCAACAATTCAATTAGACATATTTTCGTCAATAACTTTGAAAATCCTTTTAATTCTGATCAGTCTCATGTTTTGTGGTTTGTTAACAGATTTCTAGAACTCTGTAACCATAATTATAGTGTAAGAGAAACACCGACGTTTGTCCATTAACATGGTTGAGTAGTAATTCTCGA
This sequence comes from Fragum sueziense, assembly GCA_963680895.1. Taxonomy (NCBI): domain Eukaryota; kingdom Metazoa; phylum Mollusca; class Bivalvia; order Cardiida; family Cardiidae; genus Fragum; species Fragum sueziense. The sequence continues at coordinate 49,296,760 of OY804598.1, read as the reverse complement.
TCACCAGGGATAAGCTCTTAATTTGTACAGAATTAATTTACTTCTTTACCAAAACAGGCCTTGTTATTGTTGGCACTCATACAAAACTGCTTTGGAAAGCATTGAAAGAAAAGAAGAAAATGCTGGAATCCAGCATTTTCTTCTTTTCATTTCAATGCGTTCCATGTTATGATATGCAAATTATGTTGTCTTTTTTTTTATTTTTGTTGTCCGCAGTTCCTTTCAGTTCTGGTTTATATTTGAGTGATTTTGTGAAAGTGTAATGCGCCACCGACATTACATTTGATAAAGAACCACTGACTCTGTCTTGCTTACTTATTTAAATCTCGTCTTTGATTGATTCTTTTAAAACTTTCGGAGTATGTCTAAAACAACTCTCTCAGTATCCATTGTTCGTTTTCAGTTTTTATAGCACAATTGAGTAGACACACACGTATTAATCCATTACCAAATAGCAAACTTTTAGGCATGTGACGAATTCAAAGATGTTGCAGATGACAATTTCAAGTGAATAAAACTTCATATTTTCGGTCTAACAATTAATGATTTCATTTATTTTCGCCAACATCTTTACAAGTCCTTTTAATTCAGATCAGTCTTATGTTTTGTGGTCTGTTAACAGATTCATAGAACCCGGTAACCATAATTATAGTGTTTGTCCATTACCATGGCTGAGTAGTAATTCTCGATCACCGGGGTTAAGCTCTTAATTTGTACAGAACTCATATACTTCTTTACCAAACACAAACGTTTGTATTGTTGGCACCAAGGAAAGCATTTTAATTCAGATCAGTCTTAAGTTTTGTGGTCTGTTGACGTATTTCTAGAACCCGGTTACCACAATTATAGAGTAAGAGGAACATCGACGTTTGTCCATTACCATGGTTTAGTAGTAATTTTGGATCTATGGGGATAAGCTCTTAACTTGTACAGAATTCATTTACTTCTTTACCAACACAGGCCTTGTTATTGCTGACACTAAGTTAAGCATTTTAATTCTGATCAGTCTTAAGTTTTGTGGTCTGTTAACGTATTCCTAGACTGCTCCGTAACCATAATTATAGTGTAGGAGAAACACCGACGTTTGTCCATTATCATGGCTGGGTAGCAATTCTGAATCACCGGGGATAAGCTCTTGATTTGTACAGAATTCATTTACTTCCTATTAGTGGGGCGCACAACTCCGAAAATTTGGCCTAATCGTTCACTTTGTGATACAAGCATGAGTTTTGGTATGGTAAGTCATTGAGGGTCCCTGGATCAGAAAAAAGTGCTAGCCACTTGAAATTCGCATCCGGTGGCCATTTTCCAAGATGGCCGCCATTCGGATAAATGTAGTCTATATATCAGATAGAAAGACATTCTAAATGCTGAAATCCGCCGAGATTTTTCTAATAAATCGTCCCAATATAGATCTAGTCAATTTTGTAATTGATTAATAAACTAGCATGGCTTTTTACAACATTACGGTCGTTTATCCGAGATGGCCACCAAAATACTCCAAAAATGGCCGTTTCTTCAATTAGATATTATTTTCAATAGGATATTATCAATCCTTGTCATAAAATTTCAACCAGCATAATGGAATGAAACACAAACCGATTTTGCCACATGAAAATCGCATCCGGTGGCCATCTTTCAAAATATCCGCCATTCTCATGTATTAATTAGGCCTACATATGAAAATATCAAATAGAAATGAATCCCACGTGATGAATTTCGTCGGGATTTTTATATACCTTTCCTGCACAGTCTTTTTTGTAACCAATATAAACCAACTTGATGTATTTAACATGGCTGCCTTTTTCCAAGATGGCCGCCAAAATGTTCATAGTTTCTTCAAGGAAATCTTATTATTTAACAAAAAAGATATCAACCCCTCTTTTTAAGTATCAGCTTATAAAATGAATGAGATACAAACAAAATTGTTCTAAGAGAATATATATTTTTCTATTGAAATGGCGACCATTTTTGTATTATATTAACTGTCTTATTGGCCTCCATAATAAAATACCGATTATCGTCGATTACTTTAACCCTTTCCCAAACAAGACCTGGTTTTGATGTCCCTCATAGAAATGGCTTGGGAAAATATTGAAACAAAAGAAGAAACTGCTGATAACCAACAGTTTCTCCTTTTGTCTCAATATTTTCTGTGCAATTTTGTACACTAATTCCATCTTTATTCAGACCCATTTGGTCGTCTGCAGCAACTTTCAAATTGAACCGCCCTAATCTTTTTTTGTTTGTGAAAGGGTTAAAAACAGCAGCTTCATTAACATGGTTTAAAGCACTTTCGTGTGATTAGTCGCTTTGCGATAAGTAAGTCAAAACCTAGTGTTCCAATCATCCTTGGAATCGTCCACACCAAATATCAGAAAACTCATGCATTCTAAACCAGATAGTGTAAAAGGAAGTCTTTCTTACATTAATAATGGATGATTGTAAAACAAATCAACAAAAATATGTAAAGTAAATGTTATCCCTGCCAAGAGGACAAATCTAATGATTTGCTTATTTCTCTTCTGACTAATTTACAGAAAGAGCAAGATCTTAGTGGATAGGGCCTACAAATGTACAATAATACTGCAACAGACATTCCTTTATACCTTGCCTTCAATGATATACCAACTTCGTTCAATCCAGCTCTATCAGATGATAATGAGGGCAAAGAGAAAACTTTGACACTGCATAAGCCAAGTATCATAATAGATACCGTCTTTTATCTACAATAAAAAGCTCAAACGGGCACAGAAACAAGGTTCCATTACAGATGAAGACAGGTGTAAAAGGTCTATAGAATCTGATTTGCAAAAGATGCCAACTTTCTTATGCATTCGTAGCACGATTCGCAAAATTTGAGACAAGCTTAATCAATGCGTTTAAACTATGGAAAATGGGAAGTTGCTTGTAAAACTCAGCGCAGTTGTACGTGTTGTCGTTCAAGAGTTAAAGTATCACCCAAACAGCTTAGTAGAGTTGTATAACTCGACGAGGTCTTAACAAAATACATGTATGATACAACAATAGTTTTGTAAAAGATTTACAAGTTTCATGTGGCTTTTTTAAAACTTGTTATATACCGGTATATCATGGAATTCGTGGCTTCTGAGAAAGTCCAGTTTTCAAACTTCATGACTTAGTCCTATTGTATAAGCACCATATCAATGCGCAAAACAGGCTGCATACAAAGCTGGCCATATTTAGAGACTGTGTAATTTTCAGCAACCGAATTATTAATGCCGGTCGAAATAGAGATTGTCAAAAGAAAATGAACGTTGGAGAGTTGTTTGGACCTAGTTCATAGGCGTAGGAAGGGGGGGGGCAGCGGGGGCCTGCCCCCCCCCCCCAAATAATTTGAAAAAGGGGTCTGGCCCCCCTATGCCCCCCCCATAAAACAACCATTTTTCCATTTACTAGAACGTTTGGCCCCCAATATTACAAACCTTCCTACGCCACTGTAGTTTAGTAATGCTGCAGACACATGGCTACGAATGGGTGCAAAAACTTGAAGTGGACGGTGTAAGATAAAAGAAAGCCGGGCTTTTCTGCACTTTACTCTATATCTGCGTCTGTGAAATATCACATGAAAGTTAAAATCATATGGGGAGCGACGCAGGAAAAGCGACCTTATCAATAAAATGACGTAATCGAGTACATGACGTCATTTCAAAGTGCGCGATTTCCAAACACGGAAGTAAAAAGCAGCAAACAGCAAATTTCCCGAGTTTGTCCAACATAAACGAAACAAGTGGCTCATAAGATTTGTTTCTCTTTCTTATGTTAATCTTAGGCTATGCTTAGAGGCACGATTAGTACAGTTAAATCTTATTTATTAAACATAGTTGTGTAGTTTGCATCTATCCCCAACCCACGCCGATGGGAAAAACTCGGAAACCGAACTTTACCGAACATTTAAAAATCACTAAATATTTGCATAACCTTAAGTATTCTGTTTAAGGAAAATTTGAAGATTAATGAAAATATATTAAAAGGTGAAATCGGGCAGGTTTATCTTCGTAAATGAACAATTTATTTCCTATAACGGAAACATAATTGATTTAAGTAAATTATTATTCCTCTCCTCCTGTATGGACGTGGTGGTCGAGTGGGCTAAGTAGCAGCGCATGGATCCTTGGAATAGTAAATTTTGTTGTCGCGTGTTCGAATCTACCTCAAACCAATATATTTTTCAAATAAATTTTATTTTCTCACTTTGTTGGTGATATCCAAATTAATTATTAAAAGCCACCATAACTTTCCCTCTCAAAACAACATTTGATATCACATCAGATGAGAAAAACAACATCACTCTAGATCACGAAGATAAACATAGGATTTTTGTATGGATTTTTTCCTTGATAAAAAAAGGGTTACAGAATACGAAATGAGTGTTACAAAATATCTCAGCTAAAAGATGTCATTCGTACCAAAATGTACAGGCCTACATGATGGTAGATCTTATGTAGTCGGCTACAGGTAGACTATACAGAGTCCTCAGCGGCGGATCCAGGATTTCTGTGAGGGCCCGGGGGTTCGTTTTTACAAAAAAGGGGGGTTCGTTTTTACAAGTATAACACAATTTTGTCTGAATTTCTGCATGAAAATGAAATAATTAGGGTACTAAGGGGGGTTCGTTCGAACCCCTGAACCCCCCCCCCCCCCCCGGATCCGCCACTGAGTCCTAGATTTGTAAGAAATAAAATCGATTCATGTAAAATTATGGCTCAAAAATCAGGCTTCCCCAATCATTTTTGCACTCTTAGCCTAAAGTTAATTCTGATAACATTTTTGACAGCATCAGTAAAATATTGACCACTGCAAAAACAGCACAAAAATAGGATGGATATAGATCGGCAAAGAGATGGCGTAAGTTCACTTGTAAGATAGGCCTATTGTCGATCGGCCATGGCCTTTTCCATGTAGCCTAATTTGTAAAAAGGATCCAAAATTTAGAAAAAAATCGTTATCCAATAAACAACAAAAAGAAAATCATGTATAGGCTAACTGGCACCAATATCATTATTTTGGACTGCTTGTACGTATCCCATACTTAGCCTGAATGTCCAGCTTCTAGTTTTCTGACTCATCCTAGAGTTCATTCCATCATTATTTTGTGGGTCTAAAAATAGGACCCCGGTTTCTCGAAAAAACTTAATTACATTCGCATGCTCAAATCTGAGCACCATGCTCAAATCGCACGAAATCCATGTGAACTTAAATCGAATACCCTTCAACGTTGGAGAGTATCCCTTTGAAGTTGAGCATGTTCTCATGAGAATATACTTAAAGCCGCGTTCCCATTGCCGACCAAATCAACCCGAACAACTCGATCGCCTAAATTCCCCGATCGAACTCGATCAAATGTGTTTTCACGACTTCTTCTTTATTTCTTGTCGATTAATTCCCGATCATTTTTCCGACCACGCTCGATCGTCCCCATCACTCTTGCCAACCAAGCTCGATCAGTACTCGATCGCTTGATCGAGCTTGATCGAGTTGATTTGGTCGGCAATGGGAACGCGCCCTAAGTTTTTTCGAGAAACCGGAGCCTGGTCTCTCATGTCTGTCATCATAGATCATGTAAATGACGTATTTTCTACAGTTAGTTAAAAATGTTTTTCTTGATTAGGGATGTTTTCTGAATTTGGAAATAGCGGACTTTTGAGATAAACAAATATTCATAATAACACAAAACTTCCATTTAAAACTGTAGGCCTAGAATATTTCCATAACTGTAAATAACTACTAGTAACTGACCAAATGATTTTTCTACCATGTGTGCGGGGACTGGATTGCGTTTTTTGGCCCACATCTAATTGATGATAGGCCTATTATTGCGGTTGTTGTTGTTGTTGAATCATCATCATCATCGGTGTTTCATGTTTAACGTGCAGGTTCAGGAGCATCGTCCACGTTAGTAGGCTCCCTTCCAGGTAACTGGCTCACTGCACGCATAGCTGTCCTTACACCTGTCCTCCATCTGTCCTTGTCGTGAGGGTCGATTGTTTTGAGATTCCATTGTTGGCGATCTTTCTCAACTAGCTGCTTCCAAGTTGTTTTTGGTCTTCCCGAACGACGTGTCCCATTGAGGTTTATGTCATATGCAGTTCTGATAGCCCCTTCAGATCTTTCGACATGCCCATACCATCTCAACCTACGTTCCCTAAGGATAAGTTCCAAGTCCTCGACACCGAGCTTCTTGCGGAGATCGCATGATCTGGTGGTGCGGATATCGTCTGTTTTTACGCCGCATATCTGTCTGACCATGGCATTGTCATTTCGCTGTAGGCGTTGAAGATTTGGCTTGGACAGAGGCCATGTTTCGCTCGCATATATCATGACACTTCTGACGCAGGTACTGTACACTTTTCCGCGTGTTTGGTATGTGAGATGGCGTAACGTGAGGATTGGCAGTAGCTCTTTAAATTTCCTCCATGCCGCTTTGACTCTGGTCACTGTTGCTTGATCACATCCACTTGCTGCTGAGAGCATATCACCCAGGTAGCAGAAGGATGCTACCACCTCCAGCTTGTCCTGACCAACCTGTACTTCTGTCTGCGGTCTACCATCCAGTGGTCGCACAACTCCCATACAGCGGGCACACTTGTAGTTTGGGTCCTCTTTGATCTTTTTCAATCCACTACATTTCTTGTGGACCCAATTTCTGCAGCCACTGCATAAGATGCTGTTGCTGCCGACACCAGTACAGCAGACAGCACATCTCTCTAACTTTTCATGATATCATTGATCTCCGAGAAAGACGTCCTTATAATGACATCTGCATATCTATCCAACGTTTCACTGGTGGACTATTGACTGTCCCAATTGATCAATCATTAGGGAACGATTTTATCAAGTAAGCAGTCCCCTACTTAAAAACACCTGTATTTCGTCGATGTAATTCTAAAACCTAGTAACAACAGCTTGGTTTAAGCTGTAGTTACGAGATATTATAATATCGATGAATTACCAATATAAACATAATATAAGCCCGGGTTGTTTTAGCACAAAGTCCATGCCTGTAAGAAAAATGGTATGTTCAGAATGTTCCCCAGGTGGTCTTTTGGCTTACCTGTTATTGATAAATTGAACAACATGCCAACGGGCAATTTTCTGGTGCTTTAAAGGGGGCATGCTAGATTGACGAATATACAAACTGTCGTCTAGTGAAATATTTATTAAGAAATTCTGCATGAATATGTCATCTTGAATGGCAAGATCATATTTGCCCAGCCAAAACTCGTCAAGTATATTCGGTCCTCTGTATCTTTTTACCTACCCACAACTTTCATCACTAGTAGCGTTTGTAGGAAACTGGTCATCGAATAACAAAAGGGAAAACCTGGTACCAACGCCAAAAATGCTTTTCTCCTATCGATTCCTAGATAATGGGAAAGACCGCTAATATATTATAGCAAGTTCTAGTTCTTCAGGTTTTCGTCAGAAAAGCCTGGCATTGTTACAACGCGACGCTCCAGGGACAGAAACAGAAATTCAGATCTTTAAAAACCCGGAATTCCGCTTCAATTCAACAGACCGTCCACCTATAACCCCTCCCGCTGGACTGAGCCAGCATAGGAAACAAGTCTTCGAAAAGACATTACGTACATTTGTGCAGGAGGGTTATAAAGCCTACTATTAACAATTTACCAAAGACAATCTCGTTTTGATAGCGATTGAAACAGCTTTGAAAATATAGAAAGAAAAGATGAAAATACTTATGTCCTGCATTTTCTCCTTTTCCCTCGATGTTTCCTTTGGAAGCTATATTTTATACTCTTGCTTGGCTGTTGAATTACTCGTGCTTTCATCTGTAACATCTTTGCTTTTTGGAACATTCTTAAAACTGTGTTTATGTACCAATAATCAAATTTTCCAAGATATTTTCCAAGGTTGAAATATTTGGCGCCAATTTGTGTCACGACGATTATAACGGCGTTCTGTAAATGATCCTTGAGAGTCAAATACTCATCAAAACCCATAATATCTGTGTATTAGGCAATGAATCTGTTGTTTTACATAAGTACAGACAGAAGATTAACATATATTTGATATGATTAAATGCTGAAATAACATGTATCTTGTTATAATTTCTGACATTCTTTAGTTTCTATGCAGTTGCTATGATAAAACAACGATTTGACTGCCAATCAAAGTCGTATTTCAAGCACTACAAATTTGCAGTACTGTTTTCCGTACGGTTATGATTGGTGACCTATATGCGAAGTGAAAATTAATACCTTTTTCAAAAATAATTTCATACCAAATTTTCAACAAACACTCTGATTTTGCGCGCGAAATGACGTTAGAGGTGACGTTCTTAAATCACGCGTAGCAACGTCAATATACACCCTATCGTAGAAAGAAATACATTTTCTGGATCGGGATTTAATCTTTCATTTGAAACAACTGAAAACCAAAATTTTGACCGTAAGGTCGCTTTTCCCACGTCGCTCCCCATATATAAGCAGTAGTGGCCATCTAAGTATGTTATAGCTTCTTCAGTGTTGATATGACTATGTTCACAAGCACTAAACCTTGCTTGTATTCTACATACCATCTCTTGTTGTCGAGGGACCCCATATGGGGTGAGGGCTAGTTTCCTTGTAAAGGCTGTTGATTTACAGAACTATTCTGGCCGAAAAACGAATACATCGGACACATGTATGTTGAAAATAGGCATCAACTGAGACGGCGTTAAAACAATAATTAGCCTCAGTGGGTTTGGCTGCCATCTCTTGTAGGCATATTGATAAAATTGGAAATCGTCTGCTACATTTTTAGAGACCTTTGAAAAAAGCCGGTTGGCTGCCATCTCTCATGGGGATCTTATCAAATTTGAAAACTATATCACTGGGGACTTGTTCCAGATGATTGCCATCTCGAGTCCACAAACACTATATCTCACTTGTATTCTACATACCATTTCTCTTTGTTGAGGGACCCAATCTTGTAGTCTACTTGTTACGGTAGGTTCTGTGGCTCTAAATTAATTGTCTCACCAAACTGATATACACTTCATATTACATTTGCAGATATCTATGGTAATCGATTAAAGAGTAAGAAAATAATGATTACACGGACTTGGTTGGCTGCCATCTGTTATCAAGTCAGTCGAATTTTATATAATTCGTCAATGAAATAAGCCAGTGGGGCTTATGAGTCGAAAAAGCAAATCAAAGATTTTTTTCCATTGGTAACATTGCAATTTTCATATAAAACATGAAGAACTTTATATTGTATGGCAGCCGTATGAGATTTTGGTTGCCATCTCAAGCACAAATATTGTCTTTTTTACATCTGGTATTTATGTCTGAGTGTTTGAAATGAAAAATGCAAGTTTATATTAGTTTTAGTGCATCATATCATTACACAGGGAAGCTCTATAATGCCCAGATGGCGGCCATCTCAGAAAATGGCCGCCGTATTGAATTTCAAGTGGCTAGCACTTTGTTCTGAAAATGTACACTTGGAACTATATTTATACTTATTAAAGTAGGTTCTGTGGCTCTAAATTAATTGTCTCACCAAACTGATGTACACTACATATTACATTTGCAGATATCAATGGCAATCGATTAATAGAGTAAGAAAATAATGATTACACGGGCTTGGTTGGCTGCCATCTCTTATCAAGTTAGTTGATTCTTTTTTTTAAAAAATATTAATGAAATTAGCCAGTAGAGCTTATAAGTCGAAAAGGTAAATCAAAGATTTTTTCAGCGGTAAATTCGCAATTTTCATATAGAAATGAAGGACTTTATATTGTATGACTGCCATATGAGATTTGGGTTGCCATCTGACGCACAAATATTGTCTTTTTTACATTTGACATTTATGTCTTAGTGTTTGAAATGAAAAATGCAAGTTTCTATTGGTTTTAGTGCGTCATATCATTGCACAGGGAAGCTCTATAATGCTCAGATGGCGGCCATCTCAGAAAATGGCCGCCATATTGAATTTCAAGTGACTAGCACTTTTTCTGAAAATATACACTTGAAACTATATATATGCCAAATTTCATGCTTGTATCACAAACTGAACGATTATATGAGTTATGAGCCCCACTATATGGTTTGCAAAACTAGCTTTGTCTTTCACGCCACTAGTTATGCAAAGCATTGAGAGAAAAGAAGAAAATGCTGGAGTCCATGCCTGAGTTCCTTGGTCTGATACAGCTATACAAATTGCATAAACAGTGATACACTACTTTTCTTGTCGAAAGGTCCATTCAGTTTTGGATAGGTCTAAAATTGAGTTGTTTTGGAAAAGTGTATGACGACATCGTCAATACATTTAATGAAGAAACACTGATTCCGTCTTGCTTACTAATTTAAATCTCGTATGTGATTGATTTCCTTGCATTTTTCGGAGCTTTTTAAAAAAAAAAAACCCGCTCTCCCTGTAGCCACTATTCGTCTTTACCGAAAGAGAGGCCCATTGACTTTGTGTTAATTCTATGGCACTTAATACCATTGCAACCGTTTTTTAAAGTTGTTTATCCAAAATATTGCCTTTTTGCAATTGTGAATGTCAATTTTTTTTCTGAATGCAGCAATTGTTGGAAAATTTTAGAAATCTTTTGAAATTATAGATATATTTGTCATAATTATGCTTAAACAGTGTGGGTGGAAATTTGCATGGAAATCTATGCGAATTTTTGGGTAAAAAGAACAATTCGTTCCATTTTAAAAATATAAAAAAACGATGGGTTACAGTTTTTTTTCTTTTTCTCTCTCTCTTTTTTTAATCTCTAATAAAAAGTTCTCAGAAATGTGTACAATAATAAGCTTTTCCATTGCTTTCCCAGAAAATGGTATAAGAACATTCCTTAAAATTATATCATCACTTTTGAACATATACACTCTAAAGAGGTATACCATTTGAAATTATTCATTAGAATAACTTATCAGTCCATAGTCACCTTAAGAGGGCGTGGTTAGAAATTGGAAAATACATGTATGCTCGAGAGGGGATATCGCTTTCTTTCTGTTTGAATTTCTTTTATGGTACCTTCTGTGGTCATTTTAAGAAGACTCGGACAATATTCCATCATAAAGCGACTCGAATTTCACGGGTGGGCATCAGGGGAGCTACCTCGAAAATGTGTTAACGTAAATTTGTTCCCACGCCACATCCGGGAATGTCGAGGTAGTGGAAATCCCCGTATTTTGACAAACGGACAAAGGTGAGCTCTCCCTTTTATTTGTTTTTTCTTTCAAAGAGCGCATTACTTAAAAATCGGGCGATGCAGTGCAATGCTACTATGTTTTAGCAATGCATGAAGACCAAAAACCCCATTAAATAGTGGAAAATACGAGCAGGACGACATTAATTCCAGGACTGGTAGATTGCATTTTCGCCCTTTGTTGAAATATCGGCAGGCATCTCGAGGCAGATGTTGTACTTTATTTTCAGTTTCTGACCACTATCATATCTTTGATTCAACACGTAGTCAAATTGACTATAATGACGCAAAAAATTAAGATATTCTGGTCTCCTGAACAGATTAACTGTCCAAAAACTCATTCGTGTTGTTCCCAGACCATCGAGGTAGCGGTAATCTATCGAGATAGTTCCCGAGCGTCCCAAACATCTAGCCTTCTGATATATTGATGTGTTGATACACCTTAATGATTCTGGACAGCGACCTAATGGCTAGTTGGCGAAAATCAGTTCCGCTAGTCACAGAACTGTGATGCACGTGCAATATCTAATTATAGCAGATTTTTTGAAAACTTATGAAACAACGAGCAGGAACTGCCCCAATCACAACATCAATCCCAACCTGAAACCCAACCTGAGACCCAAGTGGGGAACAACAAAAATTACATTTAAGTACCAATACAAAGAGAACATATTGTAAGCCGCGTTAGCATCCTTTTTCCCAAAAGTTTGTCACTCAGTCACCACTCACTTAACTGAAAGTGTTTGGACACATAGAATGACTGAAAAACATAAAAATCCACAATTTAACTTATTCAAATTTTTCAGGATCATCTACATCAAAACAAAACGCAGTACTGCTTACCTTCAGCCAGAGACCTACACCTTGAAATCAAGTTATAGTACTGATTCCGCCAAACCCAAATGTACCTGCAGAAAAGATGAAATTTATCAGCTGTATTGTTCCTAGGTGGGTTTGTATGCTATTTAGTATTTACGGAAAACGTAATTCAAGATAGGTACTTCTGGCATTCTGGGAATTAAGATTGATAGTTGTCTCTGTTCTTCATGAATGTGTTTCAGGTTGGGATTTATGTAGTGATTGCGACAGTTCCTACTCATTGTTTCATAAGTTCTCAAAAAATCTGCTATAATTAGATATTGCATGTGCATCACAGTTCTGTGACTAGCGGAACTGATTTTCGCCAACTAGCCATTAGGTCACTGTCCAGAATCATTTAAGTATATCAACACATCAATGTATCAGAAGGCTAGATGTTTGGGACGCTCGGGAACTATCTCGATAGATTACCGCTACCTCGATGGTCTGGGAACAACACGAATGAGTTTTTGGACAGTTAATCTGTTCAGGAGACCAGAACATCTGAAATTTTTGCGTCGTTGTAGTCAATTTGACTACGCGTTGCATCAAAACATGTGATAGTGGTTAGAAACTGAAAATAAAGTACAATATCTGCCTCGAGATGCCTGCCGATATGTCAACACAGGGCGAAAATGCAATCCACCAGTCCTGGAATTAATGTCGTCCTGCTCGTATTTTCCACTATTTGATGGGGTTTTCGGTCTTCATGCATTGCTAAAACATAGTAGCATTGCACTGCATCGCCCGATTTTTAAGTAATGCGCTCTTTGAAAGAAAAAACAAATAAAAGGGAGAGCTCACCTTTGTCTGTTTGTCAAAATACGGGGATTTCCACTACCTCGACATTCCCGGATGTGGCGTGGGAACAAATTTACGTTAACACATTTTCGAGGTAGCTCCCCTGATGCCCACCCGTGAATTTGATTTTGTATTTGTGCCAATGTGAGAAATGACAGTTCTCGGCACATATGCATTGGAAGTCACCAGCCGCACCATATAAATAAAGAGTAAATTGATGAAGGCGCTTGTTGAAGGCGAAGTTCAATACCGTTCAACCTGTCAATCGTTAACACGATACCGGTATTCAGAAAAAAGTCCCCTCTTCTGGTGACACGCCCACGTAGGCAATCCGTTGACAGATTGTTCGGAAGCGGTTCTGTCGGGGCGAACATCAAAGGGGATAACGAGGGGAAATGGACAACGACTTTCCGACAAGAAAACTTCTAATTAAATAGACAAGGCCGCAATTTACCGCTGAGGAAAAACCTAAGCCGGATCCACGGGCCTTAATTCTATATGATCCCCATTGAATACATTTATTCCGTCAATCAATTTAATTTTGATCACGGTATAATTTTACTCTTGTCTTTTATTGATGGTTTGTCTTGGCCGCAGAAAATATTGCAGGCAATTATTATCTGAAATCGTTATCAAAAATACTTAATGTTGTTTTTCCTTTGACTAATTTTACAGTATAATGATCGGAATGATGTTAGCAGACAGTGTGGATTGTGATCAGCTGGTACGTCCGTGCAGGCTGATTCCAATCTACACTATCCGCGCAAGGAAGTGGCGTCTTAACCCTTTCCCAAACGGCAAATTCTTAGGGCGATCTGCATCAAAAACCGATACAAATGACAAAATGGATGTTATTTAAGATAGAATCTGTGTAAAATATGTCATAGAAAATATTGAGACAAAAGGAGAAACTGCTGGTTATCAGCAGTTTCTTCTTTTGTTTCAATGTTTTCCCAAGCTTTTTTCTATCAGGGACGTCAAAACCAGGTCTTGTTTGGGAAAGGGTTAACCCATTCTAAAACGATAAAACGCTTAGACTGTTCCAAATTCAAAGCTGTTGCAGACGACAATGTTATAAGAATGTAATTTTACATACTTTTGTCTTTTATGATAGTAAACATTGTGGGCACTGAGGAAATTGTTTGTCACAAGCAATTTCTTCACTTTCCACGATGTCTTCCAAAGCCCTTTTCTTGTGGGCGTCAAACAGCGTCACTGTGGGGTAATGGGTTAAATTGCATGAATGGGGTAAAGATTCACCGATATAATTCTTGTCGATGATTGATTTCGTAGGATAGCTTGTAAAGACAGAGGGGGATAATTTCAAGACGATTGTAGCGTTATTTTTGTCACATTGGCATCGTTTAATCAACTTTCCTAAGCTGACAAGTATAACCCGCTCACGGAAATCGAAAAGCTGTTCATTACATCCGCAAAGTACCGGGTGTAAACGCGATACATCCGGAAAGAAGTCTTTTTCTGACAACTAGAATGACCTGCTTACTGGGTGGCAACGCGTGATGTCCAAACACGCGATGAATTATGAGTACAAACCGCTCATGGAAATCAAATATCTGTTCATTAATTATATGTCAATTACCGGGAGGAAATTCAAGGGTAAGGTCACTTGGAGATGTGCTTCCGGTTCGTGAGATGCTTAGCTATTTTTTTTTTAAAATGTCTATCTTTTGGTCACGCCTTGCTCTCTGCATGAACAATTTTGAGCTAAGATTTTGATTGGATGCTTTTGATTGACATGTTTTCTCAATTTTGAGGCAGAGCCCATAATTCATTTCAGGACTATTGGATGTCTTTGTGTGCAAGAATGCACGTGGCCACCATTTCCTGTGTTTCTATTTTGACGTGGAAAAAAGACACGATACGTATGTTTAACTGAAACTTGTGAAAATATGTTGAGGTGGGTCCATTTCCAGAAAATTCCACACAACAAGGATGAATCTGTATCAGTTTATGCACAGCTTGGCTCAATGAGATATTGTGAAAGTTGCGATTATATATTGAAAATGAGGATTTCTTTTTATAGAATTAAAAAATAGGCAATATGAGTGACCTTCCACCATCCGATTAATTTAGGTTCACTACTTCCGTCCTCACTGGTAGGGATCCCGATATACCCAACACGAGGTTTCTTGTGACAAGACAAAAATGTTTCATATCTTTTTTTTATTTCATTTTTTTCCCTTAAAGCATTGTTAAGGTTGCTCAGGCTTTTTTTAGTTTGCATAAAGGTTGGTATAAGCAAATTTAAACATGCTCAAAATACAAAATTGCTTACAAAATACATGCATATAATGCTTTAGATCTAGCAATATACAACCATTTAACTTCGTATATTGGTTCAAAACTTCTTTCATCCTTGCCGAGACAATGCCAGACATGGATGTCTTTGATTAAAAGGAAAGTGCCAAATAAATAACCGAGAAAAAATAAAAAAGAAAACATACGTTGATTATCAGATGAATTCCATTTCTTTCTTATTTTCCTTGTTGTAGCACACGTACTTATTTACCGTTTATGGAGGAAAGGTATATGTATTAGATAGAGGCTGTATAGTAGATTCTACGCGAAATAAACGCTCAAAGGCGCAGCCTTTGGGCGTTTATTTCGTGTAGAATCTACTATACAGACTCTATCTGACTTAGTGTTCGACAACCAATCAAAGCATACAATTAAACAATCCCTTTTCAAACCACGCCTCCAACCGGAGCTATAATTGATTGCATCAGACTGGAATTACATCATTTTTCCAAAAAAAGAAACAAGAAGTTAATAGCACCATATCATAGGCTCGTGACACTGAAACAACAATGTAAGCAATTCCCGCCAAAATAATTCCATCCGATAGAGACCTAAATAGCGTATTCACAGCTTGATTGTAACCATATACGATGTTTTGGACGTCAATATTCTTCATTGACCTCGCTTCATTATTGGCTCATAACACTAAAACAACAGCGGAAGTAATTCCCCGCCAAAAATTGTGTAAAGACCCGTGAAGTGCGTCCACATGGATGCAAGTTTCAAATTGGACGTTTTTTTTTTTTTTTTTTTTTTTTTTTTTTTTTTTTTTTTTTTTTTTTTTGACGAAATAGACGATTCAGATTTAATTACGCCAACCCAATTGTTAGAGGGAATATCGACGTAGCAACTGTTGTAACCTATTCACGAAAAAGGTAAAAATCAAAGTTTTACCATTTGTCTTTTTCTCTAGTAATCGAGAACAAACTCTACTTTTAGCCATTGTTACAGACGACGCATAAATCCTTCTCTAACCTTTTCCCAAACAAGACCTAGTTTTAAAGCCCCTAAACGAAAGGCTTGGGAAAACATTGAGACAAAAGAAGAAAATGATGTTGATTTTACATTATTTCATTTATGTTTACCAAATCCATATGTCTATGTTGTGGGTACTCATCGAAATTGACTCACCAAGACCATTTGCCAAAATATTTTCTGTGCTGTTTTAACCCTCTCCCAAACAAGACCTGGTTTTGACGTCCCTAATAGAAAAGGCTTGAGAAAATATTGAAACAAAAGAAGATAACCAGCAGTTTATCCTTTTGTCTCAATATTTCCTATGTCATATTTTACACAAATCCTATCTTTATTAGCATCTATTTTGTCATTTGTGGCAGTTTCTGAAGTGGATCACTCTAAAATTTTGTCGTTTGGGAAAGGGTTAAAGAGAAACTCAATTTTTATCAACATAATATTTTGTTATTTAGAAGCTTAGAAATGGGATCCCTATAGAAATTGATTGTTTGGAAAGGGTTAAAACAAAAAAAAACTTGCGAAGGATCTGTCATGTATCGACAGATGGGCGGAGATAAAAATCACATGAGACGGGGCGTGGCTATATATATAGGTCACGTAAACTGGCCGACAGTGGTGTCTACGCGAAATAGAGCGCCGTTATATTTGAAAATACTGCAATTTCATTGGTCCAAAAACTAGGTTGAACACTAAAATGTCTTCTGGGTGGAAAATAATCAGATTTTTCTAAAATCCAACCGCTTTCAAAAACTGCAAATTAGAATATGGTATAGAACCTTTGATTGTTTTTGCTCATTTTCTACGTAAACAATGAACATAAAGTTATAATAATGTGACCCGTCACGCTAAAAGGGACCTTATCCGAACTCAAAAAATCCAAATTTTGACAAACTTGTCAGACTCAACACAGGTCAACCAGATACTGTATTCGAAAAATAAATGTAATGTAAGATAGGAAAACATTCTAGATGTAAAAAAGTACATACAAGTGAAAAGTGTCGGCCCTAGTCTGGCTGCGCGGACTGCGCAGACTGACTAGCGTCGATATTTTTCACACACCCGATAAGGTCCCTTTTAGCGCGACGGGTCACATATGTGCAAAAGAGGTAGATCTAGACAAATTCAATTAATTGACACTTAATTTTCCAGTTTTCAACCAACATCTATATAGGCGTTATTCTAACAAGACCTGATTGAAATCGTTTTTCAAATTAGACATTTATGATTAATATTAAACCAGTTCTGTTAGTTTCTTTATTATCTAAAGTTGCTAGGTACATAAAATAGATAGATAAATTCAATTAATTGACGCTTAATTTCCAGATTTTAACCAACATTTATGTAGGTGTTAATCTACAAAGACCCGATTGAACTCGTTTTTCAAATTTGACATTCATGTTTAATATGTTGGCTTTTTTATTATCTACAGCCTCTAAAAGTATACATTCCGTGATAACTGTTGCTTTTAGTTTATCAAACGAAATGGATACTTGTATCTTATCGTACCATCTTAATAATCACATTCCGTCCATCGTTAAATACCTCATGCAATTTCGCATTCGTCAATTTTCGCTGCATCAAATGACGGCGAAATCGACGAAAGTGATTGGTATCTGATGATGGGTAGGCCAAAACAAACTAATTAGAATTAGAAGGCTTAGATTTTTATACTAATGTTCATTGCACAGCAACTGTCTATCGATAGAAACTGACTTATTCATGCGATAGTTCTTGAGTATTTTTTTTTTTTTTTTTTTTTTTTTTTTTGACTAAATAAGTCTGAGTCACTTACAGGTATAATATCTATAACATGGCTGTATTGAGGTTCATAATGCGTCGGAAGTGTTCGGGCGACGTCGTAAATGTTTAGGGGTATCCGATCGATACTGATAGGTTACGAAGAGAAAATTCCCGAACTTTATGCTGCCGATTGATTAGTGATTACGTAAAAAATCACTGATGCCCCCGAAATGGCTTTTTTTCTTGAGAATTTACCAATGTTAAGTTTTCATGTTAATATAAGGGTTGATAAGGGTTAACAGATGAACCTTGAGGAAGGTCATATCACATAGAACAGATAGATATCATTGAAAGAAGGTTCCATACCAAATTTGGGCTTCGTATGTCCAATACTAATTCTAGTCTTCTCTGATGAAAGTCGCTCTTTGATATTTGGATGTCGCTATTTAAAATTATTTCAATACTTTTGGAGAAAAAGACAATGTTAAGTTTTCGGACTGACAGACAGACGCACGGACAGACAGACGGACAGACGGACGGACACGAATAAAACAATATGCCCCCGATCTCTCGATACGGGGACATAAAAATACCGGCGTCGAGTGAATCTTTATAATGTGTATTCTACCTCTGGTAATTCCAGAGTGTTCGCATAATCTGATGTTGGTTGCTTATTTTCAAATTTCGAAAAGTCCCATTTTTTCGTGACTAGTCAATTTTCAAGGCAATTAGCTTTTGATTTCATAAATCTGTATATATACTCCTCACAAAAAGTTAAGCAACAAAGATGATTTTCTTTCTCAAATGTGTTTTATCACATCTAATGATCTATGTTTTATACAATACAAAGTTGGGGTCTTATTACACAAATTACGTTGAATGATTGAGAAAATCATCAAACAATAACAAAGTTACAGATCCTCGAAAACCGTCCCGACGAAACAATGGTGCAAAACGTCACTCGCCAGCAGTTTGACCATAGACACGCCCTCAAAGAATGTCCTATGTATGTTCTATCGAATAAAAGGTCTAGAGACGTAGCAGGCCGGTCTAAATGTCTGATGTTGTTGGTCCACAGAACTTCAGTCACTATTCCAGAACGATAGGGACGGGCATTACCATCCATTAACATAACAGTTGGATCTGTTTACTGTGCCAGAAGGATGATAACAGGCGTGATGATCTCGTAAATGCACCTTAACCAGTCATTGAACCTCGTCTGATGGCAAACAGCTCTGTTCTGTGGCAAACACTGATACCTCTCCAGACCATCAAACTCCCACGTCCATATTGGTCGTGTTTAGCGATGTTACAGTCGGCAAACCGTTCATTACCGTTTCTCCACACACGTCTCATGCCATCATTAGAATCAAGGCAGAATCTTGACGAGTCAGTTAAGAGTTTGTGACGCCAACGAGTGACCCTCAGTTTTGATGTTGATGTTCCAATATTAATCTTTGCCGTCGATGTTTTGGGGGAAGTTGGATCCGTTGAAGTGGTATCCTGGACCTTAGACCTTCTGTGTGAAACATGTTCCTCATGGTTTGGATGGAAAGTCTGTTTCTTGACATCCTCTGAAGGCCATTTTCCAGCGATCTGGCCGTTGTAAGCCAGTTCCTACGGACTAAGGTTGCAACATAACGGTCTTCACAAGGTGTTGTTACTCTTAGACGACCTTAACGTGGTCTCTCTGACATCTGTTCAGTTTGATTGTATCGGGTTATTGCTCTTCAGTCAATACTGCGATGAAATTTAGAGTGAATGGCAGCAGCAGTCTTGGTTGCCCCACCCTGTAGCATTCCAACAATTTGAGCCACTTTAATTGGAGTCAAGTGACGTATTGGTATGATTCAAATGTTGATGACATCAAAGTTGTCAAATTGACGCGTTTTAAGCACATACGGAGCTAATGCCAAGTTTGAAATCCGTATGTGCGACACATTTTGCATGCATGTTTTGGGGGTGAGTGTGTTCTAATCACGTGATAGCTGTTATTGGAGACGATAACATTCAGTATTCTTTAAAGTGTGTTTAAGCATAGATATGGCTGTCCGAATAACAAATCTGTGCAAAAATTTCCGCGTGTATAAAAAGAATATTGAGAGAATTACTTTTGTTGCTTAACTTTTTGTGAGGAGTATATATAAAGGTGATAAATGTCTTCAATGATTCCTTTATGTTCAAGAATATCTTTTATTTTATTTCTAGGAAATTAATAAAAGATCATTTTAGTAGATGGTATATTTGTTTTAATATTAAAACGGTTAATTGAAGTATTATATCGCATAAGTTCAAACAATGAAAAATGGTCCTTGTGGCATTTCGTCTGCTTAGTTCGAAAAGTCGTAACTTCAGCTTATTCAAGCTGTAGTTACGACATTTTAGAACGAAGCAGACGATTTGAAACAACTTGTTTATGATTAAAATGACATTATGTCTAAGTGCAGTGGGTTCAGCCTCAATCCTTGAAGTTTCTTGAGGCAATGAAGGCGTTATCAGACACCATGGATAGTGATCAGACTGTGGGTGTTCATGTGCTGATCTGGATTCATAGTGGTGCAATATGCTATAAGAAACCCATTAAGATTCCAGCTTATATAAAAAGTATCAAGCTGGAAATATATTGTTCAATGTTATGTAGCCCTTTTCTGGTTACACTGCAGAGACATGACCCGGATTTACCATCATCTGCCTCTATATAAATGCTTCCCTCCGGCACCAAATTGATGCCTGTTTTACCCCCTTGTCGCCTGACCGTTTAAATTAATTTCGATTGGTCAAATGCTTTACTTGGTTTTTTCTATACACCGAGTCGTTTCGTTGGTTGTGTGTATCAACCAATCAAAGGACACGGTTTGTTAGGGCTTACCGGTTGTTATACATCGTTATACGATGGTACCAATTTACTTTAGCGCATGCCCGAGCTTAGACTAGTTATCGCCCTGATACTACCCCGTACCCATTACCAAACAACAAATTTTGGACTGGTCCAAATTCAAAGATGATGCAGACGAAAATTTCAAGTGAATGAAATCTTAGATTTTTTGGTCTTTTTAAGTAGAAAACATTGTGGGAAATGAAGAAATTGCTTGTCACAAGCAATTTCTTCATTTTCCAAGATGTTTTCCAAAGCTATTATCTTGTGGGGAGTCAAAAAGAGTCCCTGTGTGGTAATGGCTCAAAAAGAAATATCAGGTACGTAAAATCAGGGACGGTAACCAGTCTAAATTCGCGCATGCGCTGAACCACTTCCGAACTTAAAATGGTACCGTCTAAAACCGGACATGAAATGGCCTATATTCCAAGTACGTAGTACAGGTGTCCAAATCAGTGCTATAAAAATTTGCATTTTTTGGAGAAAATGCTCGTTTAAGATTTACTGACTTACACAACAATAGATAAAAAGATGAAACGGCATTCTAAATTTGTTATTTCAAATCCAAAGAGACTATTCCAGTGAGTACCAACAATAAAGCGTTTGATGAATAGTCAATAATCAATTGCAATTTGAAAAGCTTTCGTTCCTTCTTATCTGTAGTTCTGCTTCGGCGGATCCAGGATTTCTGTGGAGGCGGTTCGATTACACAAAAAGGGGGGGGGTCGATTCCCTAGTATAGCACAATTTTGACTGGATTTCTGCATGAAAATGAAATAATTAGCCTACGCTACAGAGGGGGGTCATTTGAACTCTAAGAACCCCTTCAGGATCCGCCACTGCTCTGGACTAGCCAAGTCAACTTTAAGGAATGTTTGACAGTAGGATAAAGAGCTAGATTTCTTGGATACATTTTGTCGTGTCGACGCTCAATTATTATCATTTCTTCAAAGTAATAAGTCACCGACCATAAAAACGACAAGCAATTAAATAAAAGGAAAAAATTAAAAAGGTATCGGCTTTATATAATTATTTCCCTCGGGATACCCATAGGCCAAGAAGGCGATGGAAATCTTTGAACCCAATGAACATGAAAACTTCTTAATCCTTCATTTCATACAATGACTCATTTTGGCTCGATTAGATAAAATTTTGAGGAAAAGAAGAAAATGCTGATTTCTAGCATTTTCTCCATAACCCTTAAAATTTTCACCAGGTAAAAATACAGTTCACGCTCGTTGTGCCGAAGTCAGAGAGGCCATCAAAATACATCGACATATCAGGCCCTGGTTTCTCGAAAAAAAAACATCTTAAGAACATGCTCAACTTCAATGGAATACTCTCCAACGTAAAGGGGTATTTGATTGAAGTGCACGTGTATTTCGTGTGTTTTGAGTTCGGTGGTCAGATTTGAGCCTGAGGACGTACTTGAGTATTTACGAGAAACTTGGGCCAGGAGTTCGACTTAGGACTTAGGAGTCCGATTTTGCTCAGTTTCTATTAAAATGCCATTTGACATGCCGTTTTAAAAAGCTGTAGTTACGAGAGATTTTTTTTTCAGAAAAGCGGCGATTTATTTTGATTTTGCAATTATTTCACATCTTGTATTTTGCTGTTTGAGAAAAGGATAAGGACCAAAGAAAATCTCTTATAAGACGACAGATGAAAATTGGCGGGATTTACCGAGAACCATTCACTTAATTAATTCTCGTCTGGTTTGTAGTTCGTATCGCTTATAACCTCATCAAATATAATTAATCGATTGTTTATTTGATTTGTTTAGAAGCTGTAAGCGGCTTTATAAAGTTGACGGTAAATGAAGGATCAATAGGTTCACTTTCATTCGATGACGTTCTAAGATAATTATTAGGCGTCACGTCATGAAAGAACTTAGTTTGCTCGTCATAAGAAAACAAAAATAAAACAAAACAACTCAGACCAGACTTTGAACTTTGCACGAATAGATTTACTTTTAGATAAAGTATTGGTATATGATCTTAAGGTATTCCACCCCACACGCAACATCGGAATTATTCGGGCGTCGTCGTAAATATTTGACAGTGGAATGTTCCGCCGCAAAATGTTTATGCCATCGCACAAATAAGTTTAGATATGTAATGAATGAAAACGACGTCGCAATTATAATAACGACGATAATTATAATAATGAATAATTTGAAGCAAGTAAATGCTAGTTGAACAGTCTCTATATCTGAAACATGCATACAATGCCCTGTATTGCTCCTGAAGTTGGTTTATTTTTTTTTTTCTTAAAAAAATGTTCGAATACAATATTCGACATATTTTTTGCCATTTGAAAACAAGTATTACCTTTTGAATCCGTTTTTTTTCTTGATTTTTTTTTAAAATCGTTTTCAACGTTTATAGTGAAGTTAGTGAAGTTAGTCAAAGTTTGACCGAGTTTCATGAATACTAAAACATTTTAAACATTTATTTGTGAAAAAATAATTACCTATTTATTCTTTCCAGTTTCAACATTAAGGTACTTCGTCTATCATTAAATACCAAACACTTCGTACATCTTCGGGCGTCATCCATGTCAACGGAAATTGACGAGGGGTACCCTCGCCACGGATGACACCCGAAGTTGCACGAAATGCTTGGTATCTAGTGATGGATGGAATACCTTAATTGTCGAATTCTAAATCCACCGTAGAATTCCCTGGTTTCCCTGCTTCCAGAGAAATAAATGACACGGGCGTAAATAGATCAAAACAAACAATTATTTGTTTGAAAGCCAGAAATATAACCCGGGGTTACAGCTCGTTTTTCAATCGCTTTGTTTTAATTGAAACAATTAAGGGGGAAATGTATCATAAAAATGGCAGATAGACCGGTTTAACTAACCGTAGAAAAATTAAATCTAAAGCTCTCTTAATTGATTTCCAAACAACCCTTATAGGTTTTGATGTTGAAAACAATGCGGATCGTTAGAAAATACAAAAAGAAAAGCAGAAAATGCTGATGCTGATATTTCAACATTTTCTCCTTTTCTTTCCATGTTTTCGTTTTGTAATAAACATTTTAACATCATCTGAAAAGTTCTGTTGTTGTCTTGGAAGACTTTTAATTTTGTTCTTTTTGGAAAGGTTTAATCCTTTCCCAAACAAGGCATTGTTTTGACGTTCTTGAGAGAAAGAGCTTTGGAAAACATTAAGACAAAGGAAGAAAATGCTGATAATCAACATTTTCTCCTTTTGTCTCAATATTGTTTTTGTTGCTACATCATACATAAACCCTTCCTTTATCAAAATCTGTTGTCGTTTGCAGCAACTTTAAAATCGGATTACCCTTACAATTGTGTTTAATGGGAAAGGGTTAACCCATTACCAAACGGCAAACTTTAAGACTCCTCCAAATTCAAAGATGTTGCAGACGACAATTAAAACTGTATGAAATTTTACATTTTTTTTGTCATTTTCTGTAGGAAATGTTGTGGGAAATGAAGAAATTGCTTGTCACAAGCAATTTCTTCTTTTTCCACAATGTTTTCCACAGCCATTTTCTTGTAGGGAGTCAAAAGGAGTCTCTGTGTGGTAATGGGTTAATTTATTTGATTTCACACGAAAAAGCGTCAGAGTTGTACCCGTAAGGCTTGCTTCTGCGGGTTGACTGTCAAAGGGTCGAAGGTCTAAATAATTAACATAAAATGTCATAATTCAAACTCACTGACAAATGAATACGTTTTGTAATTGTTTGCGAAAGTAGCATTTACCCACCTGTGAAAAGGCTGGCTATGTCACGTGAAAGGAGAGCTAAATGAACAGAAAATGGATATGTATAGGTCTCGCTCAGTTTTTTATAGGTCACTGAATCTATGAGATGGACTTCAACCCTTGTGCACTTGAAGGGCCTATTCGAGAGATGGCCTAGCGGCATATGATGATTAAGCGGAATTCTATTTAGACAATCAAAGTGAAAGAAATTTCGACCAGGCCACCATTAAATGGTTAAAAGAAATAAGATTCAGACAAAGAGTGGAACGAAAATATGGCAGAAATTACTCAATTTAGAGCGAAATTCTTTAAGAAATACCTATTATGGGACCAGCATAATAAAATTATGCTGTTTCAAAGAGTTCTGAGGTGACATCGCAATTAAGATACATGTGACAATATAGAAAACTAAATTGGTCAAAAGCCTGTTTTCGAGATAGGATCACATATTTACCAAACAAAATACTAATATTCAAAGTACTGGATATTTCATTACATTAAATGAAGTCATGATAGGGGAATATTTATGCTTGATCTATACCACCTTAGATGGCAGAAAATATTATTTACGAGTCATCTGCACGGCCTTTGTTGGCCAAAGGTCATAGCTATGAATGACCGCTCAGTGCCAATAATTGTTAATTAAATAAATGTTAGTCCGACGCTAGCAATAAAAAAATCGAAACGGGTACAGTCGCTTACAAGACACGCCTTACTAAGTCCTATTAAAAATTAGTCAAAACTTGTAACTGGTCACTTTTAATTAATATATAGAGAGTGTTACAAAAAAACGGAACCCATTTTTGAAAGCACATTTCTCGTGTATCAAGTAATACTTTTCCACCAAATTTACACATGCAATAGCTACGACAGTTTTCTATTAGCAGTTTGGTTGAAAAATAATGATTAGTTTTGAAAATATTAACATTCAAATGAATATGCCCGGAAAACCATTTTAACACGATATCGATCTTTTCGTTTTGCAGCGCGCCCCTACTCTCATTGAATAAATTGACGTAATGCAATTGGTTATATATTCAATACAATACAAAAATGATTTTGAAACATTGTTTTCATAATAGTGCATTTTAATATTTTTTGCTAATAAAAAACTGTAAATGCTGCGTGCTGCGATGTAACTTAAATGAATACAAACAAAATATCGAAGTGCATCACAGACTCATGAATAATAATCATAGGCACTTATTTTATTTCTGACCAACATGCCGGTCACCGCTCTATTCAAAAGTATTACGAGTTTCATTTGACCTGACAATGACCTTCATGCAAAACACAAATAACACAAAATTCACCAAAAAGAATTAAATCATAGTCCACAGAAATGTATAATGTGCAAGAAAATTAAGACTGGACTGATTCTAGGAAACATATCAAGCTTGTAGTTTATGAAAATAAAAGTTAAAACTGCGCCATGTGAAATGAATCACATATTTTTTTTAAATTAATTCAACCACCCCATGGACTCAATTTGAACGTACAGAACGTGTACATATTAAATTTTGAGAAAAATCGGTACATACATGTACAACGGTACAGAATTCAACAGCTGACCGTAAGTGCGCTTTCACGAACAAACAAGACGAAAAACCCAATATCATGTCAGATCGGTTTTTTTAGTGTCATTATCAATTTGCTTATAACTTTTGAACCGATGCATTTTTTAAGTGAAATTTGGAACACAAATGCAAAAATGATATATCTTTAATACTGCAAATTCTAAAAGTAGATGTTTTGCTTACGCTCTTAAATATTTGACTTTGAATTAGGGTTCCGTTTTTTGGGACACTCTGTATATACAATTATATTTATGTGACGACTTAGTGCCTATGTTCGTGTCATATATTTAGATCTCGCCTTGTAACTTTTGTATCATATAAAATTTTGAAAAAAAAAATGGTTGATGCTAATCATGTCTGAATTAGATGACTTAATCAGCGTGTCTCTTGTGCCTTTTTTTGTCTAAAAACCGTCAAATAATAGTTTTGAATTCGCTTTGACCCACACATCTTTATGTTTAAGAAATTCGAGTAATCTTGTATCATCTTACGCGAATCGTTTGAAAGTGTCTCGTCTTAATGAACTATATATTATCGACATCCTTCGAAAATGTCGTAACTGCAGCTTATTCAAACTAAAGTTACGACATTTTTATACGTGGTCGACAATATTCTGTAATCAGAATCCAGTGATATTTCGTCGATTTTCAACAAAAAAACCCTCGTAACTGCAGCTTGTGTAAAGCTGCAGTTACGAGTTTATTGTTGAAAGCAGCGATATACTGTATAGACAGACAATCTGGGAGACAGGTGCGAGTGTCTGATATTTAATATGGGAAGTATTTAATTTATTGTTTAAACCATAAATCATTCTATTGTTTATTACTGGAATCTAGATATGTTACTGTTATTTAATATTTATAAATCAAAATAGACACTGTTTTTATGCCGTTGTATCGTCTTGTTTTCCCGAAAAAGCAAGAAGGCCTACGTAATAATTGTATAGTCTTAACCTTTTTTAATAACTTACAAGTTATTTAATATGTGAGGTCATTGATAGCAATTCCTTTTAACTATACAGGCTGGGTACGATATCATGGCACTTTTTTTCAAAATGTTCCTAGATAAACAAAACAAAATCGAACTTCAAACTATAGTAATTTTGCATATGATTGTTCGAATCTTACATGACATTGTGTCTCACACCTACAAGATTCAAAACAATAATTACCTTCCAAGCTAACATTTTGTAAAGTTGTAACCGTTCATTAAAAAAAAACAACATTTTCTTCATTGGATATGAAATTCTTTTCGGACATTGTTCGGAAAATGTCGGGAACTTTCGGATCCAGCGATTTTACCATAAAACAACAATAATATCTCGTATAATCTTGTCCGTTACAAATCCCGTTTTTGACATATCCCTCGTCAAAAACGTTTTGAAAAATATAAAGAAACAAGGTGTCAAACTGTCACAAGATGCACCCGCGTAACACTGCTTTATGTCGAAAGGGGGAGCAGGTTGGTAACAGTTTCATGGTCCTAGCTATTATACTTTTCGAGATATGCCCTGGACAAAAATGAAGTATGAAAAATAATAAAGGGCAATAACTCAAAAAATAGGCCAGGTAGAATAATGGTTCTTTTGCACTGAACCCCCCCCCCCTTTGATGAGATCTATATACCCATGTAGTGTCATGATCCTAGCTATTATACTTTTAGAGATATACTCTGGACAAGATTCAAGTATGAAAAACAAAAAAAGGCAATAACTCAAAAATAGGCCAGGTAGAGTTATGGTTCTTGTGCACTGCACTCCCCCTTGGTAAGACCTATACACCCAAGAAGTTTCATGATCCTAGCTATTATACTTTTAGAGATATACTCCGGACAATATTCTAGTATAAAAACAACAAAGGACAATAACTCAGAAAATTGGTCAAGTAGAGTTATGGTTATTGTGCACTGCACTCCCCCTTGGTGAGATCTATACACCCATGAAGTTTCGTGATCCTAGTTATTATACTTTTAGAGATATACTCTGGACAAGATTCAAGTATGAAAAACCAAAAAAGGCAATAACTCAAAAATAGGCCAGGTAGAGTTATGGTTCTTGTGCACTGCACTCCCCCTTGGTAAGACCTATACACCCATGACATTTCATGATAATAGATATTATACTTTCAGAGATATACTCCGGACAAGATTCAAGTATGAAAAACAACAAAGGGCAATGACTAAAAAAAGGCCAGGTAGAGTTATGGTTCTTGTGCACTGCACTCTGTAATGATGAGAAGAATATAACTGCCAAGTTTAAAGTCAATCGGACTTAATGTGACAAAGAAGTTGACGCCGCCCGGACGACCGGACGCCGGACGACCGGGAGCCCGGACGCGGCGCCCGTACGCCACGGGTATTCACATAATACGTCCTGTCTTTCGACGGGCGTATAAAATGATAATGTACAAAAATTGACTAACATTGACTAAAATTGAAATCCTTTTTGCCCTAAACGTTTTCCATTGCCATTAAGTTAAACAATTATTTCAAATAACGGTTTATATCGTTTGAAAATTCTTTGAATTTGGAGCAACCCAAATATGACGCGTTGCTTTTCAACAAAAACATCATAACTGCAGCTTGTTTAAAGCTGCAGTTACGAGGTTTTTGTGTTGAAAAGCGGCGATGTATTCGTCCTGAAAAGGGATAATCTAATTCGTTATAATTACTACAGCGACGAGCTCGCTCCCAGGGGACAGAGAATTAGTTAAAGTTATTAAATATTATGCATAAAAATGAGTGTGGAAATATCACGTGAAATGTCAACCTTCGCCTGTGACAGGCGGTTTGGCATTTAATCGTTGTTGCCTGCGTGCGCAGAACTTGTGATGACGTCGTTATTCTGACAAGGGCTCTCGAAACGAAGCTCAAATAATCATTTACTTTTTTATATATCGCTGGTTTCAACCACAACATAATAACTGCAGCTTTACTTTTTTGTTAGAAAGCAACGATATTTCCATGTGATATCCAAATATGTAAAAAAATTATAGCAATGGGTTGGTCATAATAGATGTTGACCGATCATCATCACGCCTGAAAAAGGAGCTGCATCTAGTAAGAAAAAACGAGTGGTCGGCATGCATTTGATTCGAATAGACTTTAGTCGTTCTGAGATACACTGGTACTCGGCCAAAACGAGGGACGTTTTTTCGCGATCAATGTATTCCGTCGGTGTTGTTAAAGAATCTCGTAACTACAGCATTATCAAAGCCGTAGTTACGAGATTTTATAACAACAACGACGGTTTGTCAATACAAAGCCTTTAACCCGTTCTATTTTTAGAACAAATTCACTGTAATTAGCAAAAAAAATCTTTAAACTCACATTTAAACGCAAAATATCTATACCTTGTTGTAGCGAAAAACCTCCCTACCTTCGGCCGAGTTCACCACCAGTGAGATACGTACGAATGCACTTCTTTCTCATATAGAGCCGACCATTTTTTATTTAGATATAATTCTTGTCAATAGATATTCAGTATACCGGTATATGACACTTGTTTCTACAAAAACATTTACTGATTTAATGGTGTTTAACATCGCCTTGACCGTTTTATTGCTTTGCGGTGTCTACTTTTTTGTATAAATTCCTTTTTTAAGAAGCTACGAAATAGAATACCTTCACAAAACAAAAAATGATATAACAATTTAAAATGTTTCGAAGTATATATCATTGACAGAAACTAGACATGGGACAGGTAATAAAGATATTGTAAGAGAACAACATGGGTCCTGATCAGACTGTGCGCATGCACAGTCCGGTCAGGATCCATGTTGTTCTCAAATGCCAATTCATT
The DNA here is from genome assembly GCA_963680895.1 of Fragum sueziense. Taxonomy (NCBI): domain Eukaryota; kingdom Metazoa; phylum Mollusca; class Bivalvia; order Cardiida; family Cardiidae; genus Fragum; species Fragum sueziense. Next base: position 49,266,889 of record OY804598.1, on the reverse strand, counting down.
TTTTACATATCCCAGTCCATAGAGGCCAGTACATCTCATAATTGACACATTTACGCCAAAATTGATACACCACTAAAAGTTCATGTTTGGAACTCGGCGGTATTTATGTGACACACCGAAAGTTCACAGTTGATTGGTAATAACTTATAAGAGGTATCAACATACAAAATGCGCCACTGCCAGTAATTGATAATTCAATTACGTTGACATAGCACAGTGTAGAATGGGTTGGATTAGGTATAACACTTCAAGACTTTAATGACATGTTTGAATATATAACACTACCAATATTTTAACTGAGATTTCATCATTCATTCGTTTCATCATCATCATCATCATCATCATCATCATCATCATCATCATCATCATCATCATCATCATCATCATCATCATCATCATCATCATCATCATCATCATCATCATCATCATCATCATCATCATCATCATCGTCATCATCATCATCATCATCATCATCATCATCATCATCATCATCATCATCAACATCATCATAGTTCTCATTTTGAATTCGCTCTTATTCATGTTGTTTTCATACATCTAAATTTCTTCTTGATTTTAACTTGCCATGTTATAGTTTCAGAAGGCCTCATTGTAAATAAGTTTTCAATCATGACAACTTAATGGGCTATCTTCTTTAAATTAAGATTTTATTATTATTATTATTATTATTATTACTTTTTTAGTTATAAAATGCAATATAGACCACATGTACTACATGTACCATATTCAAAGTATACAATTCGACAAGGGTGGAATGGTGGACATGATACAATGCTATCAATAAATGTAAGACATTGTGCCACTGCGGCGGATCCAGGATTTCTGTGAAGGGGGTTCGAACATACAAATAGTACGCGAGTGCTCCTTTTCCAAATATTACAGAATTTTGACTGAATTTCATGCTTCAGATGGGGTTCCTTTTGATCTCCAAACCCCTTCTGGATCCACCACTGTGTCATGGTGCTAGTACGAGACAATATGTGGTTCGAAATGTCCCATGTATTAGATAGAGGCTGTAAAGTAGCGCATTGAATGTTTATTTCGCGTAGAATATATACTAATTGTTTATAGACTCTGACTAAGTGTTCGCTCTAGCGGTTCATTGGAGACGAGGGCGTGGCTATGTATATACGTCACATAAACTAGCCGACAGCCTCGTTTATGTGAAATATAGCGGCGAAAATTTAAAATATACTGCAATTTCATCGGTGCAAAAAATAGGTCGAACACTAATTAAGAATATGACGGTTAAGCAGCCAGTCGTTGGGCAGCTCAATGTTTCGGGGTTGGTCAGATTAAAAGACCATAGCGTCGTTGTAAATGCTTTTAACCTCGTATCTCGTTTTTAGAAAAAAATTAAATGGGACGGGAAAAAGTGCAATACCCAGTAACTTTTACCAAACTGAAAGAATTTACTTGAAATTTGGACATATTGTTCACAAATGATCTGTCATTAGTACTGATCAGTAAAAATACCCCAAAACCTGCAAGAATTGTCTTTACTGGGCACACAAGATTTGACTTTGAAAATCGCTAAATTCGACATACCAGGTTTTGTATTTACACCGACGATAGGGAACAAATGGTATTTTTGTCCAGTTCAAATCAACATTCAAAGTTCGCATTTACCTCGAGACGCAAAGAATTTAAACTTTTAAAACATATTTACAAATGTAATATTTTCTTTGGTCCTTAGATACTGTCAAACATCGCTGCTTTTAAACAAAAACCTCGCAACTGCAGCTTAAAACAAGCTGCAGGTACGATTTTTTGTTGAAAAGCGACGACATGCCTTTCTGTTGTTGTTACTCGAAATGTCAGCCGATTTTATATTCGATCAAAATTGCTATGATGAGCATTAAAACCTGTCAATATCAACACATATTAGCGAAGTGGTATTTTAGAATGAAATAGAACTCCATGCACTAAATGTTAATGTTATTTATTGAACAAATCTAATTAAGTGTTTATTTGATTAGTTTTGCATTTTGTATGATGATCTATGACATGAGTTTGGTAATAAAGCTTCCAGAGCAAACTGGTGGTGGAGTCGGTCAAAGCGAGGGACGTTTTTTCGCGAACAATGTATTCCGTTGGTGTTGTTATAAAATCTCGTAACTACGGCTTCGATAAAGCCGTAATTACGAGATTTTATAACAACACCGACGGTTTGTCAATGCATAACGGTGAACCCGGTCTATTTTAGAACGAATTCATTGTCATAAGAAAAAAATCTTTAAACTCACATTTAAACGCAAAATATCTATACATTGTTGTAGCGAAAAACGTCCCTCGCTTTGGCCGAGCTCACCACCAGTGAGAGCAATTGATTGTAATTTTTCGGTACATATAAACCGTCGCTTTTCTTCAAAAACGTCTGAAGTATAGCATTTTTAAACATATATATCTTTATTATAGTGTCATTCATGTACATCATTTACAGACAATAATACAAGCATTAAATAGTACATGACCATTCATATATAGAATTATAAGAGACTTTCATGATTAAAACAATACTAAACATAAAAATCACTTTCTACATATTTATATATAAAAAGACAGGATAAGAACCAGTTGCTAATTACGGAAGTTTAAACTGACCCCCTTATTTGTCAAATTATCTCGATTAATTCATAGATTTATACATATCTCAGATATATAAGTTGAAATTTTACAAGGACTTAAATAAAGAAAATATATATAAATCCGATTTTTATTTCATTTATAAATATGGAATTTATATAAATAATTGTTCATTTGGTGTTATATATACCATTTATTTATAATTCGATTATTTTTGTATACAGTTTATATAAATTAACTATTTCCATTTTTTAGCTCACCTGAGCACGTAGTACTGGAGGTGAGGTATTGTGATCGACCTTTTGTCTATCTGTCTATCCGTCCGTCCGTCAACTTTTTACAAAAAAATCTTCTCCTCCTAAAGTACTTGGCAGAATTCAACCATATTTCACACATATGATCTATGTTGTTTTTTTTTTTTTCAAAATACTTCAAAGAATTTGAATCGGGGCCATAATGGGGTCAAAAAGTAGGTCACTAGGTCAAATCTTCTTTCTGCTCTAGGGGCCACGTTTGTTGCTCGATCATTGTAAACAAGAGGCCCAGGAGGGCCTGAATCGCTCCACTGGTTAAAGTGGAAGAATTATCCCATGATTTCTTGTAAGCCTTACACAGCCGCAGCCAAATCTTGCTATTTGTGAATAAATTTTGAAGAGAGACTCAAAGAAAATTCTTGCAAAGTCTGGTTAAAATTGGCCTTATGGTTGATTTTTAAAGAATTTTCTTATGATTTCTCTAAGTCTGATAAGCCCCTTTCTCCCTGCCACGGCCACATTTTTTTGACAAATATAAAAATTTGTGAACAAATTTTAAAAAGAACAACTAAAGGCACATTCCTGCAAAGTTTGGTTCAATTGGGCACACTGGTTGATTTTTTAAGAATTTTCTTATGATTTCTTTAAGTCTGATAAGCCCCTTCCTCTCTGCCGCGGCCACATTTTTTGACAAATGTAAAAAATTGTGAATAAATTTTGAAAAAAGAGACTCAAAGAACATTCCTGCAAAGTCTGGTTCAAATTGGCCCTATGGTTGATTTTTAAAGAATTTTCTTATGATTTCTTTAAGTCTGATAAGCCCCTTTCTCCCCGCCACGGCCACATTTTTTGACAAATATAAAAATTTGGGAACAAATTTTGAAAAGAATGACTCAAGGCACATTCCTGCCAGGTTTGGCTCAAATTGGCCCAATGGTTGATTTTTAAGAATTTTCTTATGATTTCTTTAAGTCTGATAAGCCCCTTTCTCCCTGCCACGGCCACATTTTTTGACAAATGTAAAAATGTGTGAAGAAATTTTGAAAAGAATGACTCAAGGCACATTCCTGCCAGGTTTGGTTCAAATTGGCCCAATGGTTGATTTTTAAAGAATTTTCTTATAATTTCTTTAAGTCTGATAAGCCCCTTCCTCCCTGCCACGGCCACATTTTTTGACAAATGTAAAAATTTGTACACAAATTTTGAAAAGAATGACTCAAGGCACATTCCTGCCAGGTTTGGTTCAAATTGGCTCAATGGTTGATTTTTAAAGAATTTTCTTATGATTTCTCTAAGTCTAATAAGCCCCGCCCTGCCACGCCCACATTTTTTGACGAATCAAAAATTCGCGAACAAGTTTTGAAAAGGGTCACCCAAGGAACATTCCTGCCAAGTTTGGTCAAAATTGGCCCACTGGTATAAGAGGAGAAGATGTTTAAAGAAAAAGTTAACGGACGGACGCACGACGGACACAACGCCATGACAATAGCCCGCTGGCCTTCGGCCAGTGGAGCTAAAAATGATCAGAATATTTGTCTTGATGATAGTTAGGTCATGATAAGAAATAGGTCAAGCCAGGTCATAAACTAGGTCACTAGGTCAAATATTGTAAAATCCATCTTTTTACACTGGAAGTGTCAATTTTGGTCCAAACTTTGTAGAAATTGTCATGAATGTTTATTTTGATGATCTCAAGGTCAAACTAAGAAGTGGGTCATGCTAGGTCATGAACTAGGCCAAGAGGTCATATCTTACGAAATCATCACTTTTGCTCTGGAAGTGCCAATTCTTGTCCAAACTTTGTCACACTTGTCCTCAATGTTCATCTTGATTATATCTATGAAATGATCAAAAGTGGGTCATACCTGGTCAAAAACTAGGTCACAATGTCAAATCTTTCAGAATCCTTCATTTTGTTCTGGACATGCCAGTTTTGGACCAATTTTTTTCAAAATTGTCCTGAATATTTATCATGATGATATCTAGGTCCTGTCAAGAAGTGGATCATGCCAGGTCATAAACTAGGTCACGAGGCTAAATCTTGAAGAATCCTCCCTTTTGCTCTGGAAGTGCCAATTTTGGTCCAAACTTTGTCAAAATTGTCCTTAATGTTTATCTTGATATCTTGGTCATGATGAATGGTGGGTCATGCAAGGTCAAAAAGTAGGTCACAAGGTCAAGTATTACAGAATCCTTCCTTTTGCTCTAGAGATGCCAATTGTGCCCCAAAACTTTGTCAAAACTATCCTTAATACTTATCTTGATATCTAGGTTATGTACAAAGTGTGGGTCATGTAAGGTCAAAAACTAGGCCATTGGGTCAAATCTTGGTTTTGCTTTACGAACGGAAATATATACTTAAAGATTGTGAAAATTGTTCAGAATGTTTATCTTGATGAAATCTTGGTCATTTTAAAAGTGGGTCATGTGAGGTCAGAAACTAGGTCAAATCTTGTTTTTCCTCTAAAAACCAAAATATTTACTCAATCATTGTGAAAATTTAGAATGTTTATCTTGATGATATCTTGGTGATGTGAATAGCAGGTCATTTGAGGTTAAAAACTAGGTCACTAGGTCAAATTTTGTTTTTGCTCTAAGAACCAATATATTTACTTTATCATTGTGAAAATTGTACAGAATGTTTATCTTGATGATATCTTGGTGATGTGAAAAGTTGGTCATGCGAGGTCTAAAACTAGGTCACTAGGTCAAATCTTGTTTTTGCTCAAAGAACCAAAATATTTACTTTATCGTTGTGAAAATTGTTCAGAATATTTATCTTGATGATACCTGGGGCATGTATAAAGTGGGTCATGGGAGGTCAAAACCTAGGTCAAATTTTGTTTTTGATTTAAAAAAAAATCAAAATATTTATTCATCATTGCGAAAATAGTTCAGAATTGCTTATCTTGATGATAAATGGGTCATGTAGAAAGTGGCTAATGTTAGGTCAAAAACTAGGTCAAAAGGTCAAATCTTGTTTTTGCTTTAAGAACCTCAATATTTACTCATCATTGTGAAAATTGTTCAGAATGTTTATCTTGATGATATCTAGGTCATGTAAAAAGTGGGTCATGCAAGTTTGAAGTTTGCAAGTTGTTTGTCTCAAAGTCCTCTCAGGTGAGCGATGCAGGGCCATCGTGGCCCTCTTGTATGAATAATGGACCAGTTAAATTGTTAGGATTACACAAAAACCAAACAATTATATATTTTGATAAAATACAAAGTCAGCAAATAATGTATACTTATATAAATGTCTACATATGTAACTTAATCAATTTTAGTATTTATATTTCTTATAACTCCATGTATTTTTAGAGTTATATAAACTATTTAAGGGGGTCAGTTTAAACTTCCGTAGCTAATGGAGCAGTTATTTCTAAATCTAATTTTAATAAACGGAGCAGACTAGTTTCTGTTATTTTGAAGTGTCTTTTTTCTAAAATAAGGGGAAATTTGAGATTTGTTTGAATACATATGAAAAAAAGACAATTAAATCTTTCATGGTGTACAAATTAGCACCTGGTTCTTGGTAATATACGTTAATATATATATTACATGTGTACTTGTTAAGAATAAAAGTTATTTACACATAAGCAAAGATCTTTTATTTAAAATTGAAAAGCAGGTTTTGGCTGTTATTCTTATCAATTTATCTTTGGTAAATAGTATTTTAATTTTATCTGTATCGTTCATATTTTTGAAATTATGATATTCAAAAACATGCACTGCATTAAATTAATTCTTATACCGGTTTTTGAAAACAACCGAAAATTGTGTTTAAATTAGTCAGTTTGCTGCAGATTGTCCGACAATTGATTAAGGTAAGAAAGACACAGTCCTAAATATCTTATAAATACAGTGGGTATTGTACATCATGGGATGCAGGCGCGTCGCCGCATAATAACTACGGCAAACTTAGCCCTGCTTCTGACAAGAAAGTATACATTTACAAATCTTTATAAGAGTGATCGTTTCCTATCACTCGGCTTAACATAAAGATAGGCAAACCTTCTCTGTAAAAAAGTGTTGTTTTAAATTGGAGTGGATCCAGAATATTTAACCCTTTCCCAAACAAGGCCTGGTTTTGACGTCCCTAATAGAAAAGACTTGGGAAAACATTGAGACAAAAGGAGTAACTGCTGATAACCAGCAGTTTCTCCTTTTGCCTCAATATTTTCTATGCTATATTTTACACAAATCCAATGGTTTTCAATCTTAAATTTGTCGTCTGTAGCATCTTTCAAATTGGACCACCCTTATATTTTGTCGTTTGGGAAAGGGTTGAAGGGCAATTATTTAATGGTCTGGAAAGAAAGGAATCTGTTTCCGCTATAAATACGAGTGAAAAAGGTGACTTCAAATATATCACAAAATACATGAAGGAATGATTTTATGTTCAAAACGTATCGGTTCAAAATAGGCATATCTAATTAATTTTGTACCATATAATCAAACCATTTCAAAAGAGATGGGCCTACGTACCGATATAGATCAACAGCTCAAAATCACATAAAATCATTGACGTAAAAAATGACTAGAACACGAAGCGAGAAGAACCACTGGCTTTCATAAAGATATAAATTTGTCATTCAAATTGGGTAGTAATAAAGAATAATAAACATGTATGGGAAATAAAAGCTGAAATTAGAGACATGGACAGATTTTTGATGGATCAATTTTATGGTGATTTGAAAACACCCCGCCTAATTTAAGACATTTCGCCAATACTGACTTCTGTACTCAGTCTATCAGAGATCGGTTAATTCATAACCACAATTTGACTCTTTTTACCCCCCCCCCCCCACACACACACACATACACATGTGCACACACACAAAAAAAATAAAAAAAATAAACAAAAATAATAAAATCTAAAGAAAAAAAACTTTGGAATACAATGTGGGAAATCAAGGAATTTCTTTAGATTTGTCTAAATTTTTCCCAAAATATTTTTCAATTCAAAATTATTACATTTTAGAATCCCTTCTCTTTGAAAATGTCAACTGATAAAAAAGTTATTGAAGATAAACCAAAATTTTGGTTTATCTTTAAAGTGACATTTCAGAATTTTTTGTCATAAATTTTACTTTTAATTTTATCTGAAAGAGCATATTTCCTTATGAAAATTCTGAAAATTTCAAGCCAAAATATTGCGCCGTTTACGAGAAATTCATATTTTTGTGTTAAAATTGAACAAATTGTTGTGGACAACAGTTCGGATTTATATGCAATTTATCGATTATGTCTCGACTTTAAATGCGTGTTTCTCGCTTATTGGCAACAATTTCAAAAAACCAATAGTAGGGGCCTATTTATACTCATTAGAATAACCAATTTTGGCATCAAGACATACTTTAAAAAATTGAAATTGGAATGAAATGTCCCTTTAATAACTTTTTTTTATCAGCCGATTTTTCAAAAATCAACCTGGTCCATCTAATGCGTGGCGTCTGTCTACATTCTCTGCTTCAAACCTAATTCAAATAGGTCCAATATATACAAAATTATTGAAGATTTTCCGAAAATATTGCATCACGTGATTATCCACCGTGTATTTACGAACCTAGAATACGTGGACAATTTTCAATATCTACCAATAGATGTCGCCACCTGTCGATTACCATCTATCTCTGGTGGGTATTCTGGGTTAACTACTTTCAAGATGTCAGCGCCCAAAAAATGCATACACGTGGTACTTCCTCATGACTTCCTGTCACGCGGCATATTTGCTTCATATGCTTGCATAGAGTAAAATGAATAATCTAATTTGAATTAATTATTTTATTAGATGAAATTGAGACGAAAATCAAACTCTATTTTGTTGCAAATGTATTTGTAGTTGCAATTTTCTGCTTGCTACTTTTTGGCGACAGGATTTTGGAGTTATGCGCACCGCGTAGTGATTTTTATCCAAAAATGGATAAAGTGATGCGTCAAATGAGTCAGTCCGAAAATAAAAAAAAAAAATAGACTGGAAATATTGTAGACTGGCTGCTTAGTCAATGGGACAATTTTCTATAAACCACACAAATCAATGAGACTCGTTTGTTAGAATCACGGCAAATAGTTAGAATAACAAAATCGCTCAGGTTTGTTTGAAAACTGATGCTAATCATCAATTGTAATTTCGGGATAGATTCACGCATGATAATATTTTCCCTTCCTATTTGAACATCGAGGCAGAGGAAAATGTAGCCTTGTCAACGGATTTGTTCGACAATTTCAAAACAGGAATATGCTCGATGCAAAAAAATGGATTTCAAGAAATCTAAGGGGGAGGATACAAAATCTTCGTATTGACAATTTTATCACAAATATCATGAGACATAATGAATTACATTCTATTTGTTGAAAAAAAATATTTTAATGTGATAACTATTTCAAGTCTATTTTGTACACTGTTTGAAATGGGGTTTCAATTATGCGTCATTTTTAGACAAAGCAGTTTCTATAATAACAATTTTATACAATTGACAGGCCCGTCGGAATGGGGGGATTGGTACCCCCCCCCCCCACTCGAATTTTCCTTATTTTGCGCTGGAAATTTGGGGAAAATCCAACTTAGCCCCCCCCCCCCCCCTTATTTAGACACAGGGACTTGAGCCTCCCATATAAAATTGCTTCCTACGGGCATGATTGAAACAGGCAATACTAATAAGTAACGGTGTTGTTCTGTTCGGTCAGTGACTGACAAAGTAGCAGAGTTGAACTGGTAGAGTAGCTGCTTATCCTGTTACTCTGCCAATTTGTATGAAGAGGTACAATAGCCCCAGCCGAAAATGACAGTGACGTAGGCTGATGTTTACTGCTGCAAAACGAATCAATTCATCTGATTTGCACCGTTACAAATACGAACAGAGTTGATTGGTTGCCAAGTAGTAAACATTAGCCCACGTCACTGTCATTTTCGGCCGGTACTATTGTACAAATTGCAGCACTTTTTTCCTTATATGGGTTTGTTATTGCCATCTTAACGGACTACTTTTTTGTGCGCCGTATATTCATTCGCTAATTGACGTGGACAGTAAATTACGCAGATTATCTGTTTGAATTAGAGAATTAAACGTCTGCTGTTGTACCGCTCCGGAAATTGCGCCAACATTTAATTCTCTCGTCCTGATATGTATCTAACGATATTACGATGCTTTTCAACAAAAACTTCGTAACTGCAGCTTTAAACAAGCTGCAGTTACGAGGTTTTTGTTGAAAAGCAACGAAATTTAGCTCATTTCTAAATGATACTTTTAAAAAAACTGGTAATAGAAAATCGCTTTTTATTCTACAAAAATGTACGAAAACACACCTTCGTTCCGGGGAAATCTTTCGAATTGTGTACAGAATTATTTCAACTCTTTGTAACAAATAAGTAATTCAAATTACGAATTGGCGGATGTTGACGTATAATTGAATTTGGGCGAGTTAATTTTCTATATTTTGGAGGCAGCAGGGTTAAATATCTCAGAATGCATAATTCAACAATTTCCAGTGCTGGCTAATTGATTAATGAAATACTGATGCATATCAAAATCAGCCGCCTCGCAAGAAAATGGGCTTGTATGACATGACAGATTACCTCATACTAAGCAGATCGAGCATTTGAGTTCACAAGTCCCCCCTTTCAGCTTGATTATTTTCTCTAAATATAACAGATCGTCGAACTTAAAGTGACATTTCACTTTTATTTCATTTTTTAAAAGTATGTCTTGATGCAAAGATTGTTTATTCTAATGCGTAGAAATGTTACCAGTTTTTTGTTGTTATTTATAAGCGAAAAATACGCCTTCAAAGTTGAGACAGAGATGACAAATTCTATATAAATATGAACTGTTGTCCACAACAATTTGTTTAATTTTAGCACAAAAATATATATTTCTCGTAAACGGTTCAATATTTTGGCTTGAAATTTTCAGAATTTTCATAAGAAAACATGCTCTTTCAGATAGAATAAAAGTAAAGTAAAAATAATTCTGAAATGTCACTTTAAGCCCATTTCAAAAATTTAACATGAAAATGTGTTGCAGTTGTTAAAGAATGTAAAGTTTTATAAATTAATTGTTAGCATGGTAGCGTACACGATACTGATGAGAAAAGAAGAAAACGCTGATTAGATCTATATAACAATCATTGTCCACATTTTCCAAACAGTGTGGCTACTTTTGGAAAGCGGTGAATTGGACTTGTTGAAAATAGCAACCTTCACTTCGTGGCGCTCGGCTTCCATTTTTAGAATTCGCTTCTTTTCAACAAAAACCTCGTAACCGCAACTTAAAACAAGCTGCAGTTACGAGGTGTTTTGTTGGAAAGCGACGAATTATAACTTTACTTTTTGTGTACAATTTCTCGGTGTCTTGTATTTTGGTTGCTACTCTGCTAGTCTGTGAACTTCATTCTGCTACTCTGCTGGTCTGCCAACTTCATTCTGCTACTCTGCTAGTCTGTCAACTTCATTCTGCTACTCTGCTGGTCTACCAACTTCATTCTGCTACTCTGCTAGTCTGTCAATTTCATTCTGCCACTCTGCTGGTCTACCAACTTCATTCTGCTATTCTGCTAGTCTGTCAACTTCATTCTGCTACTCTGCTGGTCTACCAATTTCATTCTGCTACTCTGCTGGTCTGCCAACTTCATTCTGCTACTCTGCTAGTCTGTCAACTTCATTCTGCTACTCTGCTAGTCTGTCAACTTCATTCTGCTACTCTGCTAGTCTGTGAACTTCATTCTGCTACTCTGCTGGTCTACCAACTTCATTCTGCTACTCTTCTGGTCTGCCAACTTCATTCTGCTACTCTGTTAGTCTGTCAACTTCATTCTGCTACTCTGCTTGTCTGTCAACTTCATTCTGCTACTCTGCTAGTCTGTGAACTTCATTCTGCTACTCTGCTGGTCTGTCAACTTCATTCTGCTACTCTGCTGGTCTACCAATTTCATTCTGCTACTCTGCTGGTCTGTCAACTTCTCTCTGCTACTCTGCTGGTCTGTCAACTTCATTCTGCTACTCTGCTGGTCTGCCAACTTCATTGTGCTACTCTGCTTCTCTGTCAACTTCATTCTGCTACTCTGCTAGACTGTCAACTTCTCTCTGCTACTCTGCTGGTCTGTCAACTTCATTCTGCTACTCTGCTGGTCTGCCAACTTCATTGTGCTACTCTGCTTCTCTGTCAACTTCATTCTGCTACTCTGCTAGACTGTCAACTTCATTCTGCTACTCTGCTGGTCTGCCAACTTCATTCTGCTACTCTGCTAGTCTGTCAACTTCTCTCTGCTACTCTGCTGGTCTGCCAACTTCATTCTGCTACTCTGCTAGTCTGTCAACTTCATTCTGCTACTCTGCTAGTATGTCAACTTCATTGTGCTACTCTGCTGGTCTGCCAACTTCATTCTGCTACTCTGCTAATCTGTCAACTTCATTCTGCTACTCTGCTAGTCTGTCAACTTCATTCTGCTACTCTGCTGGTCTGTCAACTTCATTCTGCTACTCTGCTAGTCTGTCAACTTCATTCTGCTACTCTGCTGGTCTGCCAACTTCACGAACAATGTCTTCGTCCATTTTCTTGCACCCCGCCACAAATACTGATGCATATCAAACTAACAATATGAGATATCTGTTGGTAGCTATCTGTTTGATTGATTGGCACAACATAGCGATCACAACAGGTTTATAATTAGTGTACGGTAATCAGAGATGATACTCATGCCTCTTACTTTCTACATTGTATTAAATTTTTCTCACACTATTTTTGACTATCTACAAGATAATCGCTATGGAAAACATTGAAGAAAATGAAGAAATTGCTTGATACAAGCAATTTCTTCATTTCCATCAATGTTTTCTTCCTCAAAAGAATAAAGTTGTACAATTTCTTTTTACTAGACACTGTTGTCTGCAAAATCTTTGAATTTAGACCAGTTCAAAGTCATGCAGTCTAGTATAATTTTAAATAGAAGGACTTTAATTTGTGGTTTTGACGGTGTAATAAAACTATCCCATAGTAAGTTGATCTCTCAGATTTGACTATTTTTGTGAAAAAAGCAATTGTAAATTGATTGATTGATTGATTGATTGATTGATTGATTGATTGATTGATTGATTGATTGATTGATTGATTGATTGATTGATTGATTGATTGATTGATTGATTGATTGATTGATTGATTGATTGATTGATTGATTGATTGATTGATTGATTGATTGATTGATTGATTGATTGATTGATTGATTGATTGATTGATTGATTGATAGGTACAATATAGCGATCACAGCAGGTTTATAATTAGGGGACGGTAATCAGAGATGCTACTCATGTCTCTTACTTTCTATATTTTATTACGGAGAGAGTGTAACTTTAATACAATGTTACCTTATCTACCTAATCGTTAGTTTGTTTCTTAAAAATATTTGAAAACTCTAATTTTGTAAAAGGCAATTATATATTTCCTCGACACAAAAATTAATAAACTAAATGGGTCTACCCATTTGTTTTGTTTTGTTGTTTCAAAAAAAAAAAAAATGGCGATGAAGTGTATGTTTTAGACGTTGTCCTCTCTAAACCTTCTCCAGAAATAGGCATATTACTGTCTTTGGCCTTAACCAGAACCAGCTTTGAGTGACATAGAGAAAAATATTTTGGACACCATTTATCATTTTGATGCTTTCCATGCTGTAGCATTTACCTTTTATAAGTAAATAATATCAATTATGCTATCTGCAAACACTTTCGGGTTTCATTAACTGTAGCACTTGGCAAAAAGCGGTTATGATATTTTAAAATCAGGAGAAAGTGTAAAAAAAAAACTGCGGAGAAAAGGACATGATTTCTGGAATTGGTAATCAAAACATTTGATGAACAAAAATGCATTAACACGTCGACACAAAACCTGGCGCCATCTTGAATTGGAAGCGAGGCTCCTATTCTCCGGAAACTCCCGAGTGGCACCTCGTTCATTTCGGAGCTCCTATTCAGATAAACTAATTACAGAGATTCACAATATTCAGAAAATATTAATCGCATCATGTAAAAGAGGGCTAATTTAAAATAAAAAAAAAATATTTTCTACGTTGTCCAGATATCCTGACCATGGACGAAACGTTTCGCTTTTGGGAGAATGATTATTTTACGACATTAAATGCTATTTTGAAAATATCAAACTATGATTGATTACCGAAGATACTTTCCTACCTTTCAACTTACTTTCCTTTTCTAATGTGACTTATTAATGTGACTACTTGCATGCATATACATGTATTTTGCTATCTTGAACTACGCTTGTCCAATTTTCCTTATCTATATTAAAAATAAAACAGGAAATCAAAACATAAATATTGCAATATCACAAAAAAATATGTAATTTTATAGAAATAATGACAAAAAATAATTCAAGATAATCCTGCTATTTTCGTCAACAAATCAATTCACAGAGTTTTATGACCCGGAATCATCCGTGAAAATACGAGCATTAACGGAACAATCCGAGAACAAACGCAAAAGGGTAACAAAAAGTGTCCAATTGCCGCTATTTCCATAAAATCACGTTTCCTTAGATTAAACGGGACCGGATAACATTGTGTTGATTTTAATTGATGGACCGGTTCCCATTATCGGCGGAGAAAAACCCGATTCAACAGATTACAAGTCAAACTTTAATGCCATTTATCAACATGACGGAGCGCACAATAGGGAAATACAATGTATAAGGAAATTTACGGTAATCAGCCCTTGTTGTTCGAACCGGTTACATTTGTTTCGGGGTCTGAAAAGGGGTACTTCTATGTTGTTTGAGCATAACTTGCAGTCTGATCAAGATCCAAATTGTTCTCTAAAGGCACTATAATGCCCTGTAGCAACTGTAGGTCTAAGATAGCGGTTTGAACCTTGATCAAATTCTACTTAAGCACATGCTGATCTGGATTCATTTCAAGCGTTTTAATATTTTCTCAAAAAAAAAAAAAAAAAAAAAAAAAAAAAAAAAAAAAAAAAAAAAAAAAAAACAACAGCCGAATTCTATACTGGGCTTATTTGAAATAGGAGTTGCTTACAACAAAACAACTGATTCCAACAGGAGAAAAATATAAACGCTTTAACGTAGACGATAATTTGGCAAAGGGGGGAATTGCATTGCTTATCATCAACAATTTCTTCTTTGTCGCAATGATTGCCAAACCTTTTCTACGGGGGGCGTCAAAACCAGTTATAGATTGAAAAGGGGTTGCAAGCTCCCTTTTCTAGATGCCGACTCGTTTGTTGAATTTTCTGTCATACAAACAATTTACTATGAGAAGCTTCACGATGTTTTATTCTTATTCGATTGACCGTTGAGAGATGCTGTCCACGCATCATCCTTTATACACGTTCACCATTAAAGGTCAGATCTCACTTTAGAATTTTACAGGCGTCAAATCGTTTTGACTGTTCCAATTTGAATGCGGATGCACCAACCAAATTGACCGTTTATAAAGATATGGATCGTATAAAGGATATTTTTGGTCAAAATGAGCAAGTGTCACTTGTTTATCAGCATGTATTTTTGTTATTGTTCCAACTAAAAATTGGTTCTTTTATTTACACTATTAAATGATCATTTCTGTCGTTCATGGCCCCTGATCGTGAATACGGTATCTATGTAAGCTTTGTTGAATTATAGCTTCAAAATAAGTAGATTAAAAATATATTCCTTCAAATGTAAAAGAACATACTACCGTATTACGTTGTACACAAGATTCTTGCAATTTAAAATCGAACGATTTTTTCCCTCTTTTCATTTTTTTGTTTTAGATAGAAGTATCATGGGTCTTTTAAGACAAAAATGCTGCTTAGATTTTTTGTTTATTCTTAGTAATAACAATGAATTTGATGAATACTGAAATAATAATTTTCAACAAACTCTTTTGCACCGAGTTTAAAAAGATTATGTCTATTTTGCACGAACTGCTCTCTACGGAAAGGGTAAGCATCATCATGGACGAGAAAATATTAATTTTGTGAAATCTAGCGAGTACTTAATGTCTGACATTGGTTTATTCAAAATAAGACATTGTCGGGACAAATGAGGGGTGTTGTGGGAAATTAGGTTCTCGTACCCAGGACAATTCGTACATAGATCAACCTCAGACTGTTTTGGCATTGTATTCATTATTGTGTCTTCTTTTGTGTCTCATCGCCGCTTTTCAACTAAAACCTCATAACTGCAGCTTGAGACAAGCTGCAGTTACGACGTTTTCGTTGAAAAGCGACGTCATATTGTTGCATGAATCCTTAGCATTAATTCTAATTCATCAAAAGGCCAAAGGAGCAACTTCGTTGAAGTCCTACAGATCTAGCTTATTTTTGCATTTTTCTTCCAAGACTTCGTAACTACACCTTGTTCAAAGTGACATTTCACGATTATTTTTACATAAATTTTACTTTTATTCTATCTGAAAGAGTATGTTTTCTTATGAAAATTCTGAAAATTTCAAGCCAAAATATTGAACAGTTTGTGAGAAATATAAATTGTTGTGCTAAAATTAAACAAATTGTTGTGGACAACAGTTCAGATTTATATAGCATTTGTCATTTCTGTCTCAACTTTAAAGGCGTATTTTTCGCTTAAAAATAACAACTTCAAAAAACTGATAGCATTTCAACGCATTAGAATAAACAATCTTTGCATCAAGGCATACTTTTAAGAAATGAAATAAATTAGCATAAAATAAAAGTCACTTTAAAGCTGTGGTTACAGGTTTTTGGTAGAAAAACAGAGATATTTTGCAGTATGTTTTATTTATATTTTTCCATTTCATTTTCTGTATAAATTGAGCGTAAAATTTTCGGCGCATTTCAACAGCTTCGACCGTCGAGTAATAGCCAGTACTGATTTTAGTTTTTGGTCTCTATGTTCATTTTTTCATGGGGCTATCTTATGGAGAAATGTGGTATCTCAACAATACATGTACTTTAATAAGATATTCGCATAGTTTACCCAACCTTTGTTGTACCTCTAATTTTTCAACAATGTCAATCGCAACTTTTTTCTTAACTCTATCTACCGAGTCTATAATTCGATGCCTTAGAAGAAGAAGGACGTAAGTGAAAAAACATAGTTTTGAGAAAATTGGAAAAACAGTTTTATTTCAAAAGGAAAAAAGAATAAACGAACTTTTTCTAAAGCCAAATTGGTCAGCATGACAAGTTCAAATGTCTATGAAATTTTCACCATATGTAGAGCTTGAAATGATCTTTCCAAATATGTATGCATCATAAAAGGTCGTAGGTACCATTTTCGACCTTATTCTTTTAAGGAATCGAATTAAAGTGACATTTCACAATTATTTTTACATAAATGTTACTTTTATTCTATCCGAAAGAGCGTGTTTTCTTATGGAAAGTCTGAAAATTTCAAGCCAAAATATTGAACCGTTTACGAGAAATATATATTTTTGTGCTAAAATTAAACAAATTGTTGTGGACAACAGTTGAGATTTGTATAGAATTTGTCATTTCTGTCTCAACTTTAAAGGCGTAATTTTCGCTTATAAATAACAACTTCAAAAAAACTGATAGCATTTCTACGCATTAGAATAAACAATCTTTGCATCAAGACACACTTTTAAAAAATGAAATAAATGTAAAATGTCACTTTAAGGTAGGATACCCATAGTAGGACCATTTACAGATTCACGCGTTGTTCTCATTTTTTTCGGCAGATTTCATAATCATTCAGCAGAAGAAAGTGTGGATTTTTCCTCTTTGCAACTTATCCGGATAGATCAAATACCGCCCGAATGTTTACGATCACACCCTATTCTGAATTCTGACGTCGTAGGCCGCATTACGAGTGTTCTACCGTAAAGAAAACGCAATTTGTGAAAGTTATTATAAAATTAGATCATCCCACGTAATCTGCCCTTCTTCTATTTTCCTTAAATACATGTTTTAAAATGATAGAAATCCCCAGAATACAAATTCTCTCAGAAAACGTCAACAGTTGGACCGGAAGTGTGCAGCCACGTGACACCGTGGATTCATGGCGATAGCGGGCGGCGGCGAGTATGACAATTAATATTACCGTCTTTTGTCATTTTATCACGGCACGGAAAATAGGACCATTTAAAATAAATACGATCGAAACTTATCAATTTCTTTATATGTTTAACAAATTTAAAAAAGACAAAACTGTTCCAATAAGTAATCTGATGCTGGCGACAAAATGGACATTTATTGTTAACTTAAAACGTCACTGATATGATAAAAGGAAAATGGTAATATCGATGTTTTCAACAAAAATCTCGTAACTGCAGCTTAACCCATTACCACCCAGTCACTCTTTTTGACTCCCCTAATGAAAAGGACTTGGGAAAATATTGTGGCAAATGAAGAAATGTGACAAGCAATTTCCTCATTTCCCACAATGTTTTCTACCACAAAAGACCAAACAATTTTAATTTCGTTCACTTTAAATTGTCATCTGTACCATCTTTGAATTTGGAACAGCCAAAAATTTGGTCGTTTGGTAACGGGTTAACACAAGTTAAAAAAATGTTGAAAACGACATGTTGACTATCCGGTATTTTTTTCTTTTTTCATGTCTGTCTGTTCCAAAGGTTTAACCTCTGGTTCTGCTAAAACTAAGGTGGAAAGTGTCAACGACATGTTCGGTCCGGGTCAATGCAAATAAACACATGACTCTCAATTAGACAAAACTGCACAAATAATGTCTAAAATCTCTTAATCCAACATAACTTGACATTTTATAGTATCTGAGATTATTTATTCCATTGCATATTGATGATTTTAACTTGCAATCGAAAAATAAAAATCGGAGAAAAAAATTAAAAGATTTGCCGACCTACCGATCCGTGGACATAGCCAACTTTTTGTATGCCTAAATGGTGTTGAAACTTATTAAAAAAATTCTGGAAAATTAAAACTGTATTAAGATCCAAGTCAATGATTAGTAAAAAGTAAAGAAAGCATGTGTCTCATTTTTTCATAAAAGTCACACGAGTGTTCGTGATCCGTTGATTAAATTATTTTTAAAAGAAAAATAAACGCCTAAGGGCTCTATTATGATCCTGGTTGATAATTTGAAGAACTTTGGTGGTATAATGAGAGTGACTGGTGCCTATATCTTGTAAGAATCTGTAGCGAGTCACATTAAACATAATTATCTTTGCTTGTCAAAAATTGCTGCTCAGACTGGTAGAATGGTCATACTCTTTTAAGTCTGATCAGAATTAAAATATGGAGCTGCAAAATGAAAGATTCGATTTTCTTATTTTCTGCTTTCCAATACATGTATTTTTGTATCTGGAATACCATAACAGTTCATTGTTTGACAAATGCTTAAAGTATCGGCCCTTAATTGATCGTACATGCTGTCCAATGCCACTGCATTTTCATACTTTCGATCATGTCCCATTTCGCACATGCCACGGTTCATATTTCTCAATAAAATATGCTCACTTTTCTTGTATGGGATTAATTATTTGATGAGTAAGGGTGATAAACGAAAAACAATTTAGAAATGGATACACTATTTTAAGCATGCACACGGATAGCAATCACTGGAGACACGCAATGTTTTATGGCAAAAATCGCCATGCAAAAAAAGTTAATCTTCAGTAAGATTGGGTCTTCGATCACCAACCCGTCATAGTCTGTTATTGCAAACAGGCGTAGCCCGGTAATGATAGATATAGAAAAAAAGACAGAAATTCAATAAGGAAACTTTTGACCATAAGTCCAAAAATAGGCTATATGTTACTTATTCGTATAGCGTAAAATTTCTTCAGTCTCATTAAAGTCAACGGTGTTGGTGCTCAATAGCAAATCATCATAGAACACAAACGCCACGGGATTCTATAACGTATTAATTTAACTAAGGTTGGGAAACAAGTCTTTCCAACTAACACCAATCCCTCTCGAATCTGTTTCTAGAAACTGCATAGACATCCACACTGAAAGTATGGGTCTCTAAAAGGTCTAAGCCCGACATCCGTAGTGGAGGATCGGAACTGTTTATTACTCTAATTTTTAACCACGAAAACTTTAACTTAAAATATGAATATACGATCGTTGGTAAAGTTTCTATGACCGGGTATAATTTTATAAAGGGTTAAGCCACAGAATGGCGTTTGTTGTCAATTCCCTCAACATGTCGCCGGTGTCTCTCAGTTTTTTATTGTCACATTCGCTCCCCATCATTTCTAGTTAGAAGTGAAATTTGAAACCACCACTTTCATTTTTCGAAATCATTTATAAAGCGTTAAAACCAGATTTTATCATAAAGAGAAGCAAGTCTACCGAATGGCTCCTTTGTTAACGATATTCATAATGTTTGGCGAAAAAAGAAGATCAATAACTGAGTCCACGTATGACATAAGTTTGAAAGTTGACATAAAATAATACTTTTTCAAAAAAAAAGGTCGTGTTGGTATTGTTTTTCTACAGAAATAATAAAAGATAAATAAATTGATTTAAAAATTAACAAACAGTAAAAATAAGATCTACAGTATATCAATTATTGCACAAAAAGTGTGTTTTCAGTCCGTTATGAGCATTGAATAACGGGAAGATATCTGTCCGATATCGGGAAAACCGGTCGTTTACTGGTAAATTCTCGTGCGACACCGGACCGGTTTTGCACTCAAATATCCTCGATCGGGGAATTTGTTGTGAGTGATTCAGAAAATTGAAAATAAAGCCGATTTTTTGTCATTTCCCTTTTCCGCGATGTAAAATCTTGGAAGACCTACTTTACACCCTCCCAGTGTAATCATATCTGATGACGTAATATAGCCTGGTGACGTAGTTTTCTTAGAATAAAAAGTAAACAGAAGGGTGCAAGCTTAGCGAGCTGACGGATTCTAAATTAAAAGCGGATTTTGTTGACGGGCAAGGATATAGATTAGAGTTTAGTTGTTGTTTATCTTATTGAAAAAGAATGGTCTATGTCAAATGTGGAGGTAAGCCTATGTTTTTATACGCCGCCGGAGGCGGACGTATATTGGCGTCATCTTCTCCGTCTGTCCGTCCGTCCATCCGTCCATCCGTCCATCCGTCCGTCCGTCCATCCGTCCGTACGTACGTCCACTTTTCTTGTCAACGCAACTCCTCCTAAGTTTCTGGCTGGATCTTCTTGAAACTTGGTCAATGTTATCACCTCAATTGGTAGATGTGCATGAAGGAAGGATTTTATGGTTCGTTGATTTTTGCCTGAGTTATGCCCCTTAAAAACTTAGTCTCTGGGGCTTATTGAAGTTGCAGCCTTGTCAACGCAACTCCTCCTAAGTTTCTAGCTGGATCTTAATGAAACTTGGTCAATGTTATCACCTCAATTGGTAGATGTGCATGAAGGAAGGATTTTATGGTTCATTGATTTTTGCCAGAGTTATGCCCCTTTAAAACTTAGTCTCTGGGGCTTATTGAAATTGCAGCCTTGTCAACGCAACTCCTCCTTAGTTTCTAACTGGATCTTCTTGAAACTTGGTCAATGTTATCACCTCAATTGGTAGATGTGCATGAAGGAAGGATTTTATGGTTCATTGATTTTTGCCAGAGTTATGCCCCCTTAAAACTTAGTCTCTGGGGCTTATTAAAATTGCAGCCTTGTCAACGCAACTCCTCCTAAGTTTATGGCTGGATATTAATGACAATTGGTCAATCTTATCACCTCAATTAGTAGATGTGCATGTAGGAAGAATTTTATGGTTCATTGATTTTTTCCAGAGTTATGCCCCCTTAAAACTTAGTCTCTGGGGCTGATTGAAATTGCAGCCTTGACAACACAACTTCTTCTAAGATTCTGACTGAATCCTAATGAAACTTGGTGGATGTTATTACCTTAATTGGTAGATGTGCATGAATTAAGGATTTTTTGGTAAATTGATTTTTGCCAGAGTTATGCCCCCTTCAACCTTAGTCTCTGGGCTTAATGATATTTCAGCCTCATGAACGCAATTCCTTCCAGGTTTTTGACTGGATATTTATAAAACCCTTTTTGTGAACACAACTTTTTACAGGTTTTTGTGTGAATATTTATAAATCCTTGTCAATGTCATTTTTTTGTCTCAAGTTTTATAAGTGGCGGCGTATATTGTGACCATGGCACTCTTGTTCTTGCTTAAGTCACTGCAATTTTTCCTTTTCAACTTTATTTTTTTATTGAAATGGGCGAATGTCCGAAACGAACCAGAGATCTACCTCGGAAGTTCCGATCTTTTTTTATTTCTCGCACTGAAATTAACGTTAGGATATACAGAACCTGTTTCCAAAAGAAAACTTAGTGGAATTGTTACAATTTCGCCAACTAAAATGTAGATTATGTCAATAGAAATGCGATAAAACTTGACTACATAGCCCACTGCACGATGAAAAGCTAACGGCCCGTGTAATTGATATCGTACACACGCGATATATGTCTAGTCGAATGCCGGGAAAATGCGGTATCTGTCGATGTAAATATGGCTAAATTTTCACAATTTTTTTAATTATTCGTCTTATTTTATTACATTTCTTTGCAAATTCTCCATGCAATAATAGCGTCAATTCAGGTTTTTTGGTCGTTAACATTCTCAGAGGCCCACAAAATGGGTTATCGCCTTCGAGGCATTTTTTGGGCCTCTGAGAATGTTAACGACCTCAAAAACGTGAATTAACCCTATAATATAAAAGATGAAATTAAAAATATGCAGACAATGATTCTCGATGTCCTCTGACATTGTTTTCGAGATGAGCCATGAACTTGCCATTTTTCATTATTTCTTTTCATTATTCTAAAAAATGTTCTCCCCGAATTTCCCATTTAGTCAATTTCCGCCAATTGAATTGTTCAGAAAGGTATGTTTATAGGAATTGGTTACATCTAACATTATCCAAAAACATCAGTGGGTCGATGGTACACTATGATTGCAAAAAAATGCAAATTTCCTTCAAAAGATGTATAAAAATGCGATCGTTCAGCTTTTAAAATCATTTTTCCCAGAAAATGTTTAAATACGTTTTTTCATAAAAGCAGTTTTGTAGGCCCTACATACAAGGAATATTCGATTCGGACCTATCCATTCAGTAAAACTTAAAACGTAACGTGAAGATACATACATAAGCAGTTTTTAAAATAGTCAAGAGCTCTGGAGTAACTCTGGAGCGAAAACGAACCCAGAGAGGTAGCGTAACCTGTGTGGTTCTTTTCTTCTTCTTTTTTATTTAAGTATTTTGTAGAAAAAATAGATAAGTGAAATGATCAAATGGGCGTTGTCAGTCCATATTCACCCTAATACACAAAGCTAAGGTTTAATCCTATTTCGTCTACTCCCAATTCGTCTACTATTTTGGACATAAATCCCATTTCGTCTACTTTTCCATACTTTGTATATCAAAATGATATTAAATGATTTTATTAAAATGCTTGTATTTTTATTTCATTTTTTTAATATACGTATTGACTCAATTTCTTTTCTTAAAACAAAAAATAATGTTGCTAATTGATGATTTGATATGAAAGTAGACAAGTTGGGACAGTAGACGAATTGGGATTCAATGCACTTAAAAATGAGTAGACGAAATGGGAGTAGACGAATTTGGATGTTGCCAAAGCTTAAATGGTCTCTCGAACAGCAATGGAATAGCAATCTTCACTCTTTTCGTTAGCTTGCCTTTTACAAGTACATTAACATACTCTCCATAAAGATGGAGAGATAATTTACCGGTATTTTTTATCTTATGATACACACAAGAGCATTTCTGTGCACAAAAAAGCTGCTACCGGGTTTATCTACAAAGATTCTGTTACATTAACGCTTTTCCAAACGGTAAAAAATTGACTTGTCCAATATAAAAGCTACTGTAGACAACAAAATAGATGTTACAAAAGGTTAATATTGTAATAATGTGACACAGAAAACATTGAAGCAAAAGGAGAAAATGCTGATTATCCGCATTTTCTTATTTTGCATCAATCTTTTCCCAAACCTTCTCTCATTAGAGAGTCAAAATCAGGTTTTCTGTGTGAAAGGTTTAGCGCGAAAGTATGGCGCGCGAATAGGGTCTAAAGTCAATATAGCGCTAGACCGATAGTTAAAATAGGGGTAGACCCTTAAAAATAGCGGTCTACCCTTATATTTTTATCGGTCTACCGATAAAAATATCGGTCTACCCATAAAATAAGGGTAAACCGCTATTCAAAATAACGGTCTAGCGATAAAATTACCGGTAGACCGCTATTTTTATCGGTAGACCCCTATTTTTTTCGATAGCCAATCACAGAGCTTGTATTATACGGTCGTTGATATTCTCGGTGGGTTGAGGATGTAACGAGACATTTGATTGGCTAATTAGATTTCGAGCAGAAGGGTCAAAAATAACTATCGGTCTACCGGTAATTTATCGCTAGACCGTTATTTGAAATAGGGGTCTACCCTTATTTTAAGGGTAGACCGATATTTTTATCGGTAGACCGGTAAAAATATAAGGGTAGACCGCTATTTTTACCGGTCTACCCCTATTTTAATTATCGGTCTAGCGCTATATTGACTTTAGACCCTATTCGCGCGCCATACGAAAGACGAATTTCTTGTGATTAACCCTGTCTAAGTAGACTCAATTCTAGACTGGTCCAAATTCAAAGTTGTTGCATTTGCAGACGACAAAACGACTATTACTGAGATTAGAAAATATGCAATTCATAAATTAGAAATTATTGAGGGAAATGAAGAAAATGCTGATCATCAGCATTTTCTTCTTTTCCCTCCAAGATTTCTAGAGTAACGTCCACTTAGGTCCTCAAAACAAGAGATCTGTCGGAAAAGGGATAATCAAAATTGCAATTAACGAACATCACTTGTACTTTAAGTTTAATCCTTTCCCAAACAAGGTTTTGACTCCCCTAATAAGAAAAGCTTAGGAAAACATTGAGGCAAAAGAAGAAAATGCTGATAATCAGCATTTTCTCCCTTTGCCTCAATATGTTCCACACTGTATTATATACTAATTCTATCTTCGTCAATTAAATTTTGTCGTTTGCTTCACTTGGGCTACTGGGCTGTTGTAAAATTTCGCCGTTTGGGAAAGGGTTAACCTGCCTAGGGTTATTTTTTGAAAGCTAATTCATTTAACGAACAATTAACCGAGTAAAGAAGGTTACTTTGGTAACCGAGTCATGCGACAGATGGGGAAGCGAAGTCGTCTGCTCGCTCAAATAAGATTTCGTCTGCAAACAGATGGGTGGCTGACGTCACGCCACGTGCCTTTACACACGCGCCACCTCGAGCCTCGCGGACGTAACGAGCGCTTACCCTTTCCTAGATTGAAATATTGGACTGCTCTGAATTCAAATGTATTGCAGACGACAATATTAATAAATAAAAGCAACTACAAACAAAATATATGCAAATAATGTCATTGAAAACACTAGGAGAAAAGAAGAAAATGCTGATTATCAGCATTTTCTTCTTTTCTCTTAAGTGTTTTCTAAAGTTTATAGTGTTGGAGTAGTCAAAATTAGAAATAATTTAGGAAAGGGTTAATCGGGAACTCAAAGACTGAAGCGTTCTTTCGTTTGAGCACTATTTGCTAAAATTACACTAAAGTGAATTAAAGTGGGGCTCATTTAAACATTGGAATCAAATTAAAGCAAGCACTATTTCCAATGAGTGATTATTCGCATTGTTGTGTTAAATTTTATTACCGTTGGTTGATTTTTGAAGCTAATCTATCATATTATTATCGGCGTATTTCAGCCATTGTTCGGCGTGATGCGGCTCGTCTTTAAATGATGATCATGCCTAAATCAAACTCTTTTTCATATTTTAAAAAGAAAAAAGAAAACGCCCCCTCCGTTATTCAACTATCTTTTTTTGTATCTTTTGCCACCAGTTTCTTCTTATCGTTGTATCTTTTGTTTCTTTCACAGTTCGTTCGGTCTTTCTTTCTTTTGTGTGTTGTTGTTATTAAAAACATACATCTTTACTCGATTTGAGTTATTTATTTATAAAGTATATTATACAAGTATGTATATTCTGATTTTTTTCGGGAGACAGGGCGGAGCCTAGTAAACGGTTATTACATTGAAGATTGAGGAGAAACAGCGTTTTCAATTAGCGGTAAATCGTCGGTGTTATTGCAAATTATTGTAACTGCAGCTTGAATCAAGCTGTATTTACGAGGTTTTTTAATAACACGTTTTACAATCGCACAGTCTTTCAATTTCTAAATGTTTTCATGCTCGTGCCGCACGTTTTTCTCTTATGTTAACCAAAGTATCGAGAAGTAAACTCGTCGAATAACCTTTTGGCTTAGCCACACCCTTTCAGGTGAATAAAAACGCAATATACAAAGCATCATGGTATAACATATTGTGTTATGTTTATATGTACATTTTAGACTAAAATATTTCCTGGTTGAAAATGACACGTTAGCATGAAATGGTCTACGAGGACACTTCTAACAAGGGATGTATATCAGTGCGGAAAAAGAAAACATCGAGGGATCATAATTTGTTTCCAAAGCCTTTGCTGCGATTAGAATGTTGGTTTTGACTATATTCCGTGATTATCATCAGTGCAACAGATAAGAGGCAGTAAAGAAATTATTCTAAATTGGTTATTTCAAATTCAAACCCTATGTTGTGGGTACTCATTTGAATCGTCTCGATGAGGCTATTTTTATGAGTACTCATATTACACCATCTCATCTGTAGCTACTTAACTAAGAGTAGTATGTGAGCACACTTTGTTGATTGCCTCGTAACAGTAGTATATTAGGCATGCCTTTTGTCAGTATTTCTAACCATCCCATATATAGGCCGGCCGGGCACGAAACCTTCCTCGGTACTGGCAGAGTCCTGAAACAGATAAAGATAAACAAATGAGCCAGGATCTGGAAAAACATCCTTTATGGCATTTGAGAACAACCTGGATCCAGACCAGCCTGTGCATATGCACAGTCTGATCAGGATCCATATTGTTCTCTAACAGATTCTTTGTGGACTGTAGCAACCATAGAAGAGCAGCATTGGTGTATGCTAGTCTTTGCTTAGGCACAGGCTGGTCTTGAAACGTGGATGTCTCAAATGCTATAAGGGACGTTTTTCCAGATCCCGGCTCAAATAAAAGATTTACAGAGAAGCCTGATAAAGCAACCATAACTGTATAATTGTGACAAGAACACAAATAAACTATGAATGTAGAATTTCTGAAAAAGAATAACGAGAATTCAATAGCAGAAGATTCCTTTTGAAAACATGATATTTCTACAAGAGAAATTGTGAAATTCTATTGCTTCAAACGTTCTTTTAAAGGGGCCCATGCAATGCTTTTCACAGATCAACATGGGGACAGTCAGTTTGCATTGTTGTGTGGTGCATTGCAATAACTAGGACCAAAATGAAAGGCATTTTAGCGCTGATACCAAATATTTTACTATATATCAAGGTCCAGTTTTCCATAATTGTTACCATAAATTTAAACAGTGGGTAAGTCAATTATATGCAGATTTGATATAAAAGGACTAAATGAATTCATTTGAAATTTCCTTGGACAGAAATAATCAAATTATGCTGGATGTCCATTCTTACCATATTTCTTGAATAATTTTTACTTCCAACAAACAAAATGTGTATGACACTAAGTATAAAATGTTTACATAATCTTTGAAATGGTAAAATTTTCGATGATAATCGTAGTGCGTCTTTAGAGGGTATGACTTATTTAGACAGTTCAGAGAGAAATTAAAAGTAAAACTGACTTACATGACTATCAGGCTGGCTTCGCTGGAATACTCCAGCAATTTCTCTCTTATACGTAGATGTCTGTAGGTCTGGCGGAGAAACAAAATGTAACCATTCTTTTAGACAAAAACCATCGAAATTCCTACATGGACGTAGATATCACAATATAGTGGACGCTCGACAAATCGGCCATGTTGTCCAATAGCAAAATGCGTAAAAGATATATAGGTACAATTCTAAGATCTGTATCATGTGTTTTGTTCTGTCATATCAATTATGGTGTGTTAAAGGGCGTGAGTAAAAGAATCTTTATCAAAAAATTATATTCAAATACAAACAAAATCCCTTATATAGGCCATACGCTACGAATGTGACTATTACTTATTTCTTCCTACCATTTTACTCGTACATTTATCTTAATTCAGAAACGTCTCGTTTATTTCGGATGCAGTTCAAAGTACATGCACATAATTATTTTGTCTGGCAAAGTCTATAATAATAATGGTAAAAAGTACAGAACTATAACGGCATGTTATCTGAAAGTTCATCGTCTGCTTACCTTTTGTTTATGGGCGAGTAGATCGCCATCTGCAATTTTCCACAAAAACTCGTCCTGGTATTCCCCGGGCTTCAGGCGCCATTGATGAATCAGACTCTCGAACTCACGGTACCTAAATATAACAAAAGTAGACACTCGATATGTCGAACTCGGGTAAGTCTAAATTCTGTTTCGCAATTTCCAAAACGGCAAACATTTTGACTAATTCAATTAGAAAGCTACTGTAGACGACCAATCGGCTATTAATAAAGATTAAATTTGTGTAAAATATCGCTTAGAAAATATTGAGACAAAAGCAGAAAATGCTGGTTTTCAGCATTTTCTTCTTTTGTCTCAATGTTTTCTGAAAGCTTTCTCGATTATAGACGTCAAAGTCTGCAATTTTCCACAAAAATTCGTCCTGGTATTCCCCGGGCTTTAGGCGCCATTGATGAATCAGACTCTCAATTCACGATACCTACAGTATAGTTAGATATCATCGATGTTACTGAAAAACCTCGTAACTACGGTTTTAATAAAGCTGTAGTTACGAGGATTCGCAACGACATCGACGTTATGTCCTTGGACAAATACAAATATGTAATTCAAGTGCATATGTGATATACATGTATTTCCATATCAAGATTACCTTATATGGCCATTTGAAAATTAAAAAAAAAGTTTGACGCGATTGTTGAATAAGCTCTCGAATTCGCGGTATCTACAGTATAATAAAATATGGCCTTGGACAAATGCAAATATGACCCGTCATAATAAATGAACCTTCTGGGAAGTGTGGAAAGTATCGACCTTAGTCAGTCTGTGCAGTCCGCACAGACAGAACGGGGAGGGGGGGGGGTGATACTTTTTAGAGTAATGTAATTTTCTAAATCAAGAAGTTTCCCCGACTTACTATATATTTCCTTTGACCACCTACGATATGATTATAGTTGACCTCTGCTAAATCTGATCGGTTTATCAAAATTTGGGGTTTGGGGTTTGAACTTCTGACAAGGTCCCTTTTAGTGCGACGGGTCACAAATATGTAATTCAAGCGCATAATAATTATATGTAAGTAATTCTATATATATCAAGGTTACATGTATGTCCATTTGAAAATTTAAAATATAATTGAGGTGCCTCGTGAGAAAACCTGCCTTAATGACAAAAAAATCGATTTTCACTTTTTTGCATATTTTCATGCAACGACAATTTTTCTTTCATATGACACCATAATTAGTTCAATGTGACAAATATTAACGATTTTATTGATATTAAACGATAACCTATGATAACGTTGTTGAACACACTTGTAAACGTGACGTCAATGACGTTCACTTTTAAGACGTAGGCCTACAATGTGTCGCCTCCATGACTCTGGAATAAATATAATAATAATAGGGCCTACAACATCTACCACTATAGTCTATACTGTCGTGACAGTACAGATTGTTTTTTTTTTTTTTTTCTTTTTTAGAATTTTGAATTAATGCATACTTATGAAAATATTTGACAAAAATGTTCAACATTACCTCCCTTGCATATGAATACAGAGTAAAATAATATTTGTAAATTATTTTCTTCTTGAAGCATAATCTTGAAATCCGGCATGGTGAATCAACTTACGTGAAGTGTATTTACAAGTGTGTGTAATTTGATGCATTTCGTATGGCTAGAAAGTGGTGTTTTCATTCTCAGTTCGTAAACCTTAATACATGTTTTATAGAAAAGAGATCTCAGATCATCAGCAAATATATATTTGCTAAAGCAAATATTTCAATCAGTGTGATAGACTGAACCCTTCCAAAACTAGAGTCGTGTTCGGGAAATATACAAGCTATCACTAGGCTAAGAACTGGTTCGGAATACCCGACAGAATGACAGTGTAAAATTGCTGATTAATTATCAATTTACTTCTTTTCCCTCGAGGATTTCTATGTTAAAAGTAGTAGGCCTAGATATTCTGTTTTTCGTAGTTGTAGACCTAAATGTCACCTACAAAAAAAGGCTTTCAATTTCAGTTCAGGATTAGATCTATGCTATTTATGAAAAGGCTGAAACATGAATAAGCGACGCATCTTAAACTGCACCTTTTAAGATTATGCAATTAGGCTTATCTACAGTTTCATGGAATTCGACATTTGCTTAATTACTTTTCAAATATTATGGCCTGTGAAGCTACTGTTTTATAGGCCTAGATATCTATGTACAGCCTAAGCTGTGATTATAAAGAGGTTGGCAGGATTTCTAGGCTATTAAAGGTGGTAGGCCTACTTTCTTTGGTGTAGCCTACATAAAAATTCAAAAGAGAATCTAACTTACAAACCGGGATTGAACAGCAAGGCCAATCTCTTCAACAGCATTGAAAATCCAATTGTGTTAACCTTGTCCAAAACAAGGCCTGATTTTGACATTCCTAACAAAATTGGTTTTGGAAAATATCCGAGACAAAGGTATTTTTCCTTTTGCCTTGATATTTTCTTTCTTAGATCTTAATTGTACACAAATGTTATCTTTGAAAATAGCATATATTTGTTGTCTGCAACAACTTTTGAATAAGACCACCCTAAATTTGTGCAGTGTGGGAAAGGGTTTGAAAACACCCATGTGCAGGTCTGGATAAAATGACGTCACGCATACGTCACACATAGCCTACATGTACAACTGTCAACCCGAAATCCATGGGATAGTTTATGATAGTTTTGAAAGATCAAGAGAAACTGCTAGATCTAACAGTTTTGCTGTTCAACACTGACTTTCATTCACATGAATGGTTTTCTCAACCATTAGAGCAATATTTTAGAGAACATTAATGGAAATGAAGAAAATGCCACTAACCAGCATTTCTCCTTATCCTTCAACATTTGTATTCCATTACCATTTTTGGTTGATTAACATAATTCAACAAGCAGCAATAATTTGACGGTGTTATGTCAAATTTTGGTTTTCACCAACAAAAAAGTGGAATTCTTTTTCTACACTGGAACAGCAACAGTAATGTTCAACGTTTTGATGTCGGTCTTTCAAACCCATTTAAAACGTGTTCCTGTTTTGACAACTCTTTACGATATTGGTTTAGAAGTCTTAATTAACAAACATTTTTTCTTTTCCTTCAAGTATTATTTGCTAAGCATTGAAGAAACTCTATTTTCAATAAAACAATGAAAAAAAATGTTTTGATTTTTGCATCAACATTGACATTGGACCACCCTAAGTTTTCTTTGTTGTGGGACGTGTGAAGGAAAATCGAGAGCATCGTAGTTATTCTATATATCAATTGGGTAAGCAATGATAACAGAAAAAACATCTGTGTGAAACATTTTTTCCCTTCTTGTTAAATCTAGAGATGTTTAACTCGGCCCTTATCCTTTAAGATATTCATAACTATCCCCTGAGTGTAAACTAGTGTTTCTAGGTCAAACTTGATGTGACGTCATCTTTACTTTACTTTTGTGTATCCATGTGGAAATATATCAGTGATGGATGATTATTAGAAATTATTCAAAATTCTAATGGAATGTCTAGCTACGATATCATAGCCACAAACTTGATGATGTACTGATTTGTGAAATCCAGATCAAGATTGGTTTCGGAGAATGATTTATTGCATTTTGCAACTAGGAAATATCTATTCTGACAGGTAGATATCTATGTTTGTTTGTTTGTTTGTTTTTAAAGCCAAATTTGGACTATAAATGGTGAATCATCAACACCCCAGCTACGCTTACTTTGTAGATCTATACATGTGTTATTTTATTCTATAATCACTCAGAGAGATCTAAGTGTAGTCCACATCTCTTTTTTAAAATTGCACGGTTGTGATGCATCGAAGACTGTCGCCTACCCCGGAAAGAAGAGCTAATTTTCAGTTTTCAATACAGTTTTCGGCTTTTGAATACATTCCAATAGTTGTCATATAATATATAAACCTATTAAAAAAACACGGAATTTGTAGATCAAAAAAATACCGTATTGTAATTTGATAGGAACAAGATTCGTTTCGTGATTTTGCGCGTCAAATTGCGCGACGTTGACCTTACTTTAATCGGCTTTTACGGCGACGTCACGTCATGTCATTAAGGCAGGTTTTCTCACGAGATCCCTCAATTATATATATATATATATATATATATATATATATATATATATATATATATATATATATATATATATATATATATATATATATATATATATATATATATATATATATATATATATATATATATATATATATATATATATATATATATATATATATATATATATATATATATATATATATATATATATATATATATATATATATATATATATATATATATATATATATATATATATATATATATATATACTTTGTGCGATTGTAAGGTTCAGATCGAAAGAACACAGCGTATGTATTCAAAAGAATAAACAAAATGAATAAACATTATTTCGAAAACTGGTTCTCAATTTTTCAATTGTTCAAGTTATATATCGGGAGTAGTATAATAGGTCGTAAGGATTCAAATTCGAATAAATTTCAATTATTCCATTACCCCTACAGATGCAATACTATAATGGAAAGTTGGGGAAACATAATTTTGATTCTCTTATCAATATTTCTGTGCTACAAACCGCAAGAATTCATTTTTGTATTAACGTCCATTTTCTCGTTTGCAACAGGAGCTTCCGAAATGACGCTTTGTTAAATTTTGCCATGATGTCACAGCAAGGAAAGGTCGCTATATAAGTAAAATGACTCAGGCTTCTCCACTAATATGTGAATATCGTAGCTTTTCTTCGAAAACCCCGTAATTGTAGCTTGTTTAAAGCTGCAGTTATGATGTTTTGTAAGAAAAGGATAATTCGTTGGTGGGGAGTCAAATCCTCGTAACTACAGCTTGAAT
Organism: Fragum sueziense; assembly: GCA_963680895.1. Lineage (NCBI taxonomy): Eukaryota > Metazoa > Mollusca > Bivalvia > Cardiida > Cardiidae > Fragum > Fragum sueziense. Next base: position 49,233,903 of record OY804598.1, on the reverse strand, counting down.
AAGCTGGAGTTACGAGGTTTTGACTCCCCACCGACGATATATGTATTACTGATGATAACATGCAGACACATAATTGTAAAAATGGTAATATGGTTGTCGGAAATAAGTTTTGACATTATCAAACTTGTTAAGTTGATTGAAAATTGAATTGTTATGATACTGCGCATGCGCGAGAATGCTAATAGTAAATTGAAAACATAATAGCATTGCAACAAATGCATGTTCAAAGTTCGTTAAAAGTCACAGAATTTTGGTAGCTGCAATTATTGTATGCTACGTTTGTGGGTCGCTAGCTGGTAATATGCAAATGAGGAACACAGACTTGCTTGATATGGAGTTGCATGGTTGCATAGCAAGGGACAACACTAAAACAACGTGATTATACTAAAACATAATGAAATTAACGGGTTTTATATATACATATACTTAGTACATTTAAAAACGCAGAGTTTTCAAAGCCTTATATCAAGATGTTGTAAGATGTTATAAGAAATGGAAATATGTGTTATGAATCTTCCACAAGTTTTTAAACATGAATAGAAAAGAATAGAGTAACTAAACCTGGAACATTTTACGACGTCTTAGCCAAAGCGTTAAACACGTTGTCGCTGCGTAGAACTGGTGCATGTGAAACTCGAGTTAAATTGCAACATGTTTATAAAGTTTGTCTATAGGGACACTATAAAAACAAGTTTTATCGAAAGAATCTCATTTCTATCAGTATGAATCGTCTTCTTGAAAATGTGAGGAACCAAGGTTTTGGAACGCATTTGCTAGGTTTTTCAAAATCGGACATTTCACTGCACGTAGGATGCTGTAACTTATTAATATCACGACTAACGACACGATGGCTCCGCCACATACTATGGTTACACACTACTGGTCTGTTATGTACCCTATAGAACATGCTTGGAATGACCCGAAGAGATGCGTGTATTTACGCACCCCACCACCCAAAACGTTGCAAAAACTTTGTATTCCTGTTATTCAAGCTGAACAAAATGTCACAGGAGGTTTCATTGCGAGAAAAGTCCTTTTTATGCCACGACGATGTAAGACTTTAATCCAAGCTTTAGGTTGGCACACTTGCTATTAATTGATTTGACCTTTCTCAATTAAAAATAATCTATTTTTATTCCGATGTGTATTTAAAGCATCTTCTACCTTAAGAGTTTATGGAATTAAATAAATCAACGAAAATAAACCCGCATTACGTAGCATTTGCTTGTCATTTCCATCCTATAAGAGAACGAAGTATCTCTGCGGAATTAAATGTACTCAGTATAGTAAAAAAAGTTTAGCAACAAAATGTTAATATCTGTAGTAACTAAACTATTTTTGTTTTAACATAAAATTAAACGTTTACACAATGGATTATAGCTAGAGAACACAAACACGTGAATTTTATACCGCCATCCCGTGCGTCTCGCACTCCAGGTGCACATTTCCGGTTTTCATGTCTGACATGGTTTTCATGTGTATGGAGCATAATTCTAGAAAACGTTTAGGTATGAACATAATTGTATTTGCCTAGCATGAAAAAGGCCACTTAAAAGAGTTTTCTGCAACGCTGTGGGACTACGCCATGGACTTACGTTAGAAGGACGTTTTATCGCTTATGTGTTTCTTCGTGGTAGAACCGGCGATAAAGAAGTATTATTGAATTTTGCGCATCTCAAACCATAAGTAACAGTTTGATGATGCCATGTGAGCCAATTTTTATGGTTTGAGATAGTCCCTGTCAAGGACGTCGTAGAAAAACGCCACGAGAAGATGACCGTCATAATTTCATAACGTCAGGGCAAAGATGTTCCATACCGACACTAAAACTTCCGATTGTCTTCCACAGGAATTTCAACATCGAGTATCCACACTTACCATCCGTGATCGTCTCCACAGATGAACGGTTACTAGACGTTGATCATACGTTGTAATTTCCCTGACGCTACATCATGAACGCACCAGACTTGACTGGCATATAGTCCTAAATGCTTTTTAAAAGTCAAATTAAGCGTATACAGCATTGATGTACTCCCATTACCATACCTTTCTTTCTGATTTGTCACCCATAGAGCACATACGGTGCATTTACGGAAGACGTGTGCGTGATCGTACTGACGCGAATGACGTTCAATCTCTTGATAAAGTAGTGAATGTTGATACTGTGTACAAACACTTTAAGTGGATTAGAAATCGTTTCACTGCTGTTCTTGCTCGAAAATGGCCTCATAATCGATACCGAATTCTATTGTAACTTTTTATTTTGACCCCTTACCTACGCCAAGACAATGTTTCTAACACAATATTTAACGTTATCACAAAGCGACCTTTGAATGTTGTGCGTAAATGCATATGCTAAAATGTATATAACGGTTGTGAAATAAATATCACAGAAAATACATGTTTTCAATTAACAAAGTCAGTGTTGCTAAACTTTTTTTACATGGTATATTTATAATTGAATAAGGCTTTAAGTAGTTCTAAGCTAATAGCTAAAGCTTCTCTGCCAAGTAATTCATTAAGGTATATACTTACGTAGATAGTTGTGGTTTCTTGTTCAAATCCGTAACCACGGTCAGGTCAGAGTAGTCTATTCTAAACTTGGAGAGGAGAGTTGCCATCCTGAAATAAATTTCAAGTAAAAATTGTATACATGTATTCATTTATATTATGATATCCAATTCGTTCAAAGGCTTTCAAATAACCTACGAGGTAAAAAAATAACTCTAACAATACTGTGTGAATTCTGAATTATTTCCAAAGCAAATAAAAACATTTAAAATGTCTAGGAAGGCATTGTTAATGCTATAACAAAAATATGCATCACTGCTCTTTATTACAATTTAGAAGTAATAACAAACATTTCGTTGTTTTTGTTGTTGCTTTCTTCCTTTTTTAAATCCATTAAACTAGCACAGAGAATCTTCAGTGATTCCACCATTCATTTGTTAGGATATGTCGGAGTCCTGAAAAACAAATTGTATCTAAACAAATCCTACCTGACTTGATCTTGAGTAACGTCCCCCTTCTTCGTACCTATACAGAACACTCGTAGTTTACAGTTCTTCCATTGTTTACGTTGTGATAGGATGTAGGGTATCAGCAACGTTAAGCCTAGAAAATAGAGTGGATTGTTACTTTGAACCATTGATTTTTCGATTTCGACAAAAAATATAAAGTAACGTATATAGCACGCACGTCTTCTTTGCTGCCTGTCAAAGAGCCAAGAATATTTCAAGATCATTATAAATATGGATACATAACAGTTAAGAAACAGCATTGTCAAAATCGTTTCCGAAACAAGCCCTTGTTTTAAATCTCTGTTCATTTTTTTTTATATCTAAAACACTTGAACACAACATCGAACTGCAACTACTGTGATTTTTTATGTGATGGTTCACGCCTGCAGGATTTGAACCAACGCATGCAAAAATGTGTTGGGAATTTGAGATTATGAACGTTTTTCATTGTTTACAAAATTTGAATAAATAAAAAAAGTCATGCTTTTTGGCTGGATTCTAGACGCATGCATCAACTGCAAGGACAAGCATACACATACCGAACTCAGAATAATAAAATATCTCTGCTTTTCTTATTTAAAACTTTAAATAAGCTTTAGTTACGAGGTGTTTTCTTTTCTTTTGTCTTTTTTCTTTCTTTTCTTTTATTTTATTTAAATTACATAATGACCCGTCTCTGTCACCGTATAACCACCACACATCTATGGTACCGTAGTTGTATTTCTCGGAACTGTAAAATATGAAAATCAAGTCTCAAGACCGACAGTTGGTATAAACGTAGACACTAGCTGCGTAGATCATACGTGTTGTCTGATCTTTAACTACACCGCTTATATGTTTTATATCCACAAATCGCTATTGTCGTATAGCCAACATACGTCTATGGTACCGTACTGTTTTTCTCGAAACTGTAAAGTGTGTTCCTTGATACGTTTGTGCTATATTTGACGCAGAGGCAGACAACAAAAACCAAGACCAGCCTGCACATACGTGCAGTCTGACCTTGGTCTTTACTGCCTGCATTTTATTTTCATTTAAATGTGTAAAAAAGACGGTTGTTAATGTCGAATGCAGTCACAAACCTCCGTCGTCGTATAACCACCACACATCTATGGTACCGTATTGTTTTTCACGGAACTGTGAACTCTGAACCTGAAACCCGGTGGACGGCATTTGTTCTTGAGGTGATTGATTTGGTAAACTGTTCGGGAAATCATCTTCTGAAAAGAATATGTCGGAGCGATTTTTAAACTTACAACAAATAGATACATAGGCATAATACCCATAGTTAAAAGCCACCCAAGTATCAGGCTATTTCCAGTATTATAAGATGTGAAATAAATGAAAACAGGGTGGGATCAGGAAATAGAATAATGTGTCATTTGTGACTGACATGAAATCAGCAAAATGGTAGCCTTACCAAGATCAATGCAAGGCTATCTTCCAGTAAGAACAGGATATCTACAAGTTATGCATGGGCATCGTGTTTTTCAGACGACATGTACATGTCTGCAAATTTAGTTTCAAATGTCATAAAAAAATTCAAGATCTACATCTTATTACTGAAACGCGTTAAGAAAATGTTTTCCGATAACTATTTACGTAAATTCGATTCCCAGAATATATTCATGATCTGACATGGGACAATTATGTTAAGACAAATTTATTTCTAAAAGTCCTGTTTAACTACCATGAGGCAATAATTAACTTTGTGCTCAGACCATTTAAATGTGTGGTGTATGCACGTACTTTGCAGATCATTTTATGTGTAGGCTACTGAGTGACATAATAGATGTATGTCAAGATAATACGTCGTTTTTCAACAAAAACATGTAACTGCAGCTTGTTTTAAGCTGCAGTTACAATTTTTTGATTGAAAAACGACGATAATTATACTGAACTAGTAAAAACCGAAGTCCCATTCATATACAAGCCTATTGATCACCAAAGTAATTGTTAGGACTGGATATAAGAGTTATGTATTTAATAATGAATGCTGCCATTACCAAATTACATGTTTAATTTCGTTATCGCTATTGTTAATGTCAAAAGTAGTCACATACAATCCACAAAAAATAATGGGGATTACATGGGATGTTTTTTCCACTTTGATGGACATTATAGAATCCTAATTGTGAAGCGTCACTCTAAAAAGCGAACAATACTATCAAACTCAAAGCACGAAAAGTGCAACTACATAGACTGAGATGTAACGAAACCTGTCGCTTTTTTTGGTTGATTTCTTGAAAATAGGATAGCTTTTATTCAATAACATTGTTTGAAATACCAATCCTGACTTATTTTTGTTCAATGTTAATGCATTTTTATTTCTATTTTTCTGATGTGGAGTATTCGAATGATCCCTTTTATAGCAGTGAGTTATTTGACATTTCAACTTTGACCTTTTATCTGGTTCGCATAATGTTTTATATGATATAAGGCTCCGAATCGTCATATTCCAACTCAAATATGATTTTATAGTAAAACATACGAGCCGGGATCTGGAAAAACGTCCCTTATAGCATTTGAGACAGTCAGGTTTCAAGATCAGGCTGTGCCTAGATACAGTCTAGCTAGCATCCATGATACTCTCAAATGCTTGCTACTGATCATGATGAAGCTATTGGAGAACAACATGGTTCCTGATCAGACTGCGTGTATACGCAGGCTGATCTGGAACCATGTTGTTCTCAAATGCTATAAGGGACGTTTTTCCAGATCCTGGCTCATATTTTTTACCCGTACTTACTATCAAACCCCTCATTTTCAGCACCCTCCACAAGCGTGTTGAGTCTCTTCATTCTATGGTACTCTCCCTGTGACGTCATCACCACGGCCGACTTTCTCTGTTTACTTGAGTCGTCTGTTTTAGACGCCGCATGGTCTGATATTGGGGCTGTCTGTTTGTTTGGTGAGTCCTTGTGTTCATTTGTGTTAGCCGTGTTGTCTTCTTCGTCTAAAAGTACAACATAAACGTGTGCTCAAAACAAATCAATTTACATTCCATAGAAAAATAAGAAGCATGAATTTCGAAGGCTCTCCCCACGAATAGCCACATTTCATGTTGTCGTTGTAATTGCAAACCTCGTATCTACAACTTTTCTCAAGCTTTTCAACAACACTGCGCTTGCATTTAATCAATGTATTTTATTTCATTGGTAGGTCTAGTAAGGACACCACCTTGATAAAGAAAATTATGACTGAAATTATGCACTTTGAAAATACTTCTGTATCTAATGCACACATGCGATGTAGGCATATGTTAAGCCGCGTTCCCATTGTCGACCAAATCTACTCGATCTACTCGATTGCCTAAATTCCCCGATCAAACCCGATTTAACTCGATCAAATGTATTTACACGACTTCTTCTTTATTTCTTGTCGATTAATTCCCGATCATTTTACCGACCACGCTCGATCGTCCCGATCACTCTTGCCGACCAAGCTCGATCAGTGCTCAATCGCTTGATCGAGCTTGATCGAGTTAATTGGGTCGACAATGGGATTGCGCCTTCACGTTGTCGTAACACGTCAATAGCCACTACAAGAAGAAAAATCTACAAGTTCTACATAATTCTACATATTTCATATACTAGTAGAATTCTACAAATAAATATCGATGTTTTTCAACAAAAATCTCACAACTACAGCTTGTCGTCTGGTATTAAACAAGTACCTATATCTCCATATTCTTCGTCAGAATCGTAAGCCGAGTTGTTGTCGCCGTCCAAATATTCGTCAGGAACTTTATGTCGGTCAAATCCGCCTTGCACTCGTAATATACCGATTCCATAACTCAGGTCAAACGCGTCTCTGTAAGTATGAGCCTTTTTGTAAAGCATTTCGTGTGTGTAATTGCAAAACCTCGTAACTACAGCTTGTTTTATGCTGTAGTTACGAGGTTTTGCGATAACATCGACGATTTATAAGTTCATTGTGGAATGCCAAGTCCAATTATTTTATAAATAAGTTTCTAAATGGGACACTCATTCACTTTAATAAATTTCTTAATTATTCTCGAAAACCTGTCTACGCCAAATAAGAATATGTATGCGTTCTTTGAGTTTATTTATTATATGTATGTATTTAGTAATAACAACACTGCAGTTGTAAAGTTCTATAATTATCTATTGCTCATTTCATTTGAAATGCACTGAATTTTGGGCAACACTGGTTCATATTATGCAAATAGCATAATATACACCAAAAGAGGCTTAAACCAACATACACGAATTTAAAATGAAAACAAGAAAATATGACAGGAATATGACAAAAGCTCAAGTGTGTAATTTATGATGATAAAAGTTAATGTTGCACCATGTTAAATCAAATCAGTAATACAAATGACTTATATACGCACTGTATAACATTGTAATAATCCAGAACATCTAGTGGGTCCGCTTTTTGCCAATCATTTTTGTATCCAAGCATTAACGTATTCGGCCTCAGCTTTCCTATACCCAGTGCCTGAAAAAAAAGCATTGTGCCAATATATGCTTTTGTAAATAGAAAAAATATAATCGATTGGAATCAATTATAACGTAATAAATAGGAAAAATATCATTTTACCTTTATTAATTTCTTGACACAAATTTCATGGTGTGTGTATACAAAAATATCAGCATTTTTTCCGAATGGTTTCCAAACCTTTTCTGTCAAGTACGTGAGAATCTCATACACAGTGAGAAACCCGTTTAGTCAATGTAATCTTATAGTTATTACATTTACGATATAATTAGTACATTCGTACATCTATCGATCGTGATATCGTCGCTTTTCTCCGAAAACCTCGTAATTGTAGCTTAAAGTGACATTTCAGAATTTTTTGTCATAAATTTTACATTTATTTTTATCTGAAAGAGCATAATTCCTTATGAAAATTCTGAAAATTTTAAGCCAAAATATTGCGCCGTTTACGAGATATTTATATTTTTGTGATAAAATTGAACAAATTGTTGTGGACAACAGTTCGGATTTACATGCAATTTATCGATTATGTCTCAACTTTAAATGCGTGTTTCTCGCTTATTGGCGACAACTTAAAAAACTAATAGTATTTACACTCATTAGAATAACCAATCTTGGCATCAAGACATACTTTAAAAAATCGAAATTGGAATGAAATGTCCCTTTAAAAGAAACTGCAGTTACGAGGTTTCCGAAGAAAAGCAACTATATGAAGTATTAAGAATGTACATGTATTTTTCTATGGGTGCAATAATTGTCCAAAGGAGTTCTAGTGGTCAAACGGCTTCCCCGAAAACATTTTTTTTTTTTACATTTTACTTCTCTCATACATATATAGGTTAAACAAGATATGAAGGGTCAATCTAGACCGTTTACCTGTAACAAGACTTGAACCCCTATCCTAAACGTGGGTGCTGTAACACTGTTATAGAATGCCTTGATCTGTCGTGTGTTGAACCATTTATACGCCGACATAGAACGTAGCCTGTTAAGGTGGTCAGAAAGCTCACCCTGGATGATAAATTACTGTTGTTACTTACGTAAATGACAAAAACATCATTAATAATTACCCAATAGGCAAATCTCGCTTGTATAGCTGATTTAATTTGACATGGCACTGACCTGTATTCAAAGCATGTCCACATTTTGCGAATAGCGTAACAATTACAGATTCCATTTCACATGGTGCAGTTTTACCTTCTGTTATAATCAATTACCACTGTGTTGTAAGTTGTACGTTAGATTTGTGTAGTTTGTACGGAAGTTTTGAGTGGTCAATCAAAGATGGCGTCCGTGGAAAATCGTTAGAGGTGGGTGTCTTAGTTTTTCGTCGATAATTTCCTTAAATTGCCGTATCTTGTCTTGATACTGATATCATCGTACAGGAGAAATGTATACCTAATAACGGTGCTATATAGCCAAGTACCAGTGTTGTCCTATCGTACTCAGTCGTTGTGCAAAGACAGCCAAACACGGAAAACTTTTTTCGAAGCGAGAAAGTTGGCCTTTTAAGGATGATTACAATGTACACAGCGAACTAGGGAACAAACTATTGCTCTTACTTGGATGTTTTGAACATGCTCTTTTCTATGGTTACCGTTATTGTACACAAAAATGTCCAGAATGACCACAAACGCTGTGTTTACTAAATGGCCAAACAACGGTGTAGTCCCAGTGAAAATATGCAGACACAACGGTGCAGTTTCTGTGTTTTATGTACGGTGTAGTTATTATTTTCACAACAAGTTGTGAACGGTGTAGACTTGGTATGTTGTATAGGGCGAACTAGCTCGAACAGCTAGCAGATCATCTGCACATCTGATTTATCTCCCTCAAATACTCTGGTCTTAGAAAACACAGTTATTTCCCTTGATGAAAACGCCACCATCCTCAAAGTAAACGAAAACAAAAGTTAAGGAAATATGCCGTTTTCTCTTTTCTTCATTCACATAAGCCTAAAACAGTTCGATGTATGTTTAATTTAATTTTTGGAAGACATTTTTTGTTATTTGGTATTGAAAAAAAAAAACATCTGACGGACATGATAATCACAAGGAATACCATCACAAAATATTAAACAATACATACGATAGCAGTCATTTTAGGGCCATGTTTAGTGACTTACCCTAAGATGTGGATGCAATGCTCAGTTTCTTGTTCATCCGTTCATTTGATTTGTAGATTCGAAATTTCAACTCTGGCTTTGAATTTTTCTTTGTAACTGTTTTAATTGGTTATTACAATCAATTCTTGTAATGAATGAAATGATTTCAACTTAAGGAGTATGATAATTATTGATCAACATGTATCTAGTTTTCAAATTGACCTCTCATTGAAGTATGATTTTATCCGAAATAAAGGATTCCATCAACAAAACATAAATTATAAGTAACAAAACATAAATTATAAATTTGTTTCATAAACATTTGGGCCTTCCGTCTTGTTCGACTTAAAGTAATTAAGTCTTGAAAATAGAATTACGGAACTGCAAAATTCATTTTGGAATTTTCATACGTAATTAACCTCTTCTTCAGGACTGACAATTTTTTTACCAAGATTTTTTGGGCCCACTCATAAAATGTAACCATTTGAAATGAAAAAGACAATATTCTATTCGTCAAAACCGTTTGACTATTGGAGTAAAACGCATTGAAGTACTTCCAAGAGAGTAGAACTTACATCCATAAATAAATGAAATTCAATGTTTTCCATCGGGAACCGACCTTCCTCGACTAAGATAAACAATTACCAAGTTGATCAACGCTTCTCAATCACAATTGGGAACAAACTGTTCATTTCAGCCATTGTTTCCATGTCTCGTGGAGAAAGAGAAGAGTCCCTATCCGTATCATCTGTTTCAGCACGTCCAATGGAAATATCAGGAATTAAGGTCGGAGCTTTTTGAACGACTTTATGGGGTGTTGAACTTCGTAATTTTTTATGTACTGGACTCATGCATTCAAAATCGGGGATATCATCAATAGAAAGATTGTTAAGCCCAAAATCCTTTTTTCTACATTGATGAGGTCTATCTTGTGTATTCTATGCTCGCAAATGGGGATGATGTCCTAGTCTGACCTCTTGATAATTGGGTCTTTTCGTAATTCCGGTAATACAGAGTTGTCGTTCCTGCGGGACGGTATATTTACTTCCATTAGCCTGTTTGACAAGCGGCAACTTTAATATTTTCATCAAATCAATGAGTAATTAAATAAAAATGATTTTTATTGTAACTTAATAATGGAATCTAATAATACCTCTGCACCTTCCATCATTTGTAAACCATTCAGAGATATATAACAAAAGAAATCTCCCATAATCCGATGATAGTTTATCATTGAAAATATTTTCCCCGTGGTTCGCCTCAAATCAGGCGAGTGTCGTTATGTGACGTCATGACTTTGCCTTACACACTCTAGTCATATGACGTCATAGTAATAAGTAGAGGGGCACCTTTGGGGAAAATAGATACATGTATATACATGTACGCTGTGAGCGAGTTTTTCCAAACGAATATTTTGTAATTGTTTGTAAGAACATTCCGCTCCACACGGTTCCACTGTCGGAAAACGATTAGAATTCTAATATCGAAAATAGAATAAGTGAATGTTAAAGCACAGAAAATATTGAGGAAAGAGGTGATATTTCTGACTAGATAGAGCTATCATCAAATTGCTTCCTTTTTCTCAATGTTTTTCCAAACAATCTACTGAGGTCAAATACAGGACTTTAATATTAAGAAAAAGGCTTAAAAAATTGAAGAATTCGTTTATAAATGTGCCGAAAAGATGATGAATTTCTTTAACCCTTGCCCAAACAATATGGTCCTTTCCAAATTCAGTCTTGCTCAGAATGATTCTGATTTTGCTATTTGTGGGCATCAAAACAAAAAATTGGTTAGGAAAAGGTTAATATAACAAACCACCATTTTAAATTTAATTCAGAGTTGAAGCAGGCTGTAGACTTTGATACGTAGATCTACTAAGAAAAACAGTTTGGTGTAGATTGTAGAATAGGAAATATTGAGGGAAAATTAAATTGTGAGCAAAGTCAGCATGTGTTTTTTTTTTTTTTTTTTTTTTTTTTTCTCAAAACTTTGCTATTTCGTTCAAGTAGATCTATGTAGTTCATTGTTTTTTCGTTAAAGCTTTCCCAAACAAGACTGTATCTAGATCTTCTTAAGAGAAAATAGCCTACTTTAGGAAACATTTTGGCAAAATTTAAGAGCATCCCGATATCCAGCATTTTCTCCTTCTGTCTCAATAGACTAGATCTACTTTGATATGTAAGCGTTTAGATTGTTATGACTATGTTGTGATGGGCTTTCTCTTTCTTCTCTCCGCTCAGGTTCCTTTGTTGGAATCTCCCAACGATCTACGCGTTTCGGCTAATAGGGCCTAAGTACTAGTACTGTCTCTCAGACTCGGGTAGGCCGCCTACTATAGGCTAGATACGATGTTTGGTTCTAATTCTTGCGACTTAATACAAGAATTCAAGCTCGTCTTGTATTTGCCTCTTTCGATATAGTTTGTGCATTTTAAAATTTCCAATTCAATACACAAAATTATGGCATTAATAAATGCAGTAGCGGTTCTTTCCCACTGATAGCGCTTGTTAACATTGACACCGGAAGACGGCATACCGTCCCGCATGAACGACAACTCTGTCACGACGGAATTACGAAAATCCCGAATATTCGGAATGATACTACAGTTCAGAGTTTTCAAACCTGAATATCTGACCGGAATGGTCCTGTCCCGAATGCTTCACAAACTTTTCGAAACTTCCTTCGAAATGACGGTAGTAACAAGTGAACAGCATGGAACTGAAAATAAAAGAAAATAATAAAACAGACACCGCCAGATTCTTGGTACTTTCTACTTTTTGACCCTTACGGAATTGCTTTGACAAATAGCAAAGAAACTAGATTCTTTCTGTATTTTGATTAAAGTATATTTTGTAGACATAATTATTGTCACCTTCTTTGCTGCAAAGCAGTTACAAGTCAGTCACCTATTAACATAATTGTTGAATAATTTCGGTAGTAATTATAAAACATGATTCTCAGCCGTGAAAACGTTATCATTAAACATTACTATTGCTTCAAGTCTACACCGTTCACAATTGAATTATGTCTACACCGTTCACAATTCGTTATGAAAATATAACCACACCGTACACAAAACACAGAAACTGCACCGTTGTGTCTGCATATTTTCACTGGGACTACACCGTTGTTTGGCCATTTAGTAAACACGGTGTTTGTGGACATTCTGGACATTTTTGTGTAAAACGAGGGTAACCATAGAAAATAGCATGTTAAAAACATCTAATTTAGAGCAATAATTTGTTCCCTAGTTCGCTGATTACTATGTAATCATCCTTAAAAGGGCAACTTTCTCGCTTCGAAAAAAGTTTTCCGTGTTTGGCTGTCTTTGCACAACGACTGAGTACGATAGGACAACACTGATACTTTGATATATAGAACCGTTGATAGGTATACATTTCCCCTGTATAATGATATCAGTATCAAGGCAAGATACGACCGTATAAGAAATTTATCAATGAAAAACTATGACACCTACCTCTCATGCTATATCGTTGTCGCCATCTTTGAATGACTACACAAACCTAACGTACAACTTACAACACAGTGATTACGCGCCTGGATTATTTTTAAATAACTATTCAGTAATATTTCAATGGTACAAGTCTTTTTTGAAGAATGTTACGCTATATGCGACATATGAATACATTTTGAATAAAGGTCAGTGTCGGGTCAAATGAAATCCGTAACATAAAAGCACTTGTAATACAGATTTCATTTCACATGGCGCAGCTTGCAGCTTTAGCTTTTGTTATCATCAATTGCACGCCTGGGCTTTTTCTAAATAACAATTTAGAAATACTTTCTTGGAAACCTTTAATGTCAAGGTAATATTATGCAAGTCTTTTTGAATAATGTTACGCTATATGCGAAATATGGAAACATTCCATATAAAGGTCAGTGACAGGTCAATTGAAATCCGCAACATCACTTATACATATATACATGTATAAACGTTGTGTAAGAAAGTATTACTGAGTTATTTTCATGAAAAAGCTTAGGCGTGTGGTTTATGATAATAAAAGCTAAAGCTGTGTCATGTCAAATGGAATCTGTAATACCGCAATATTGCTCAAGGCGTTAAGATTGTTCTATTAAAGGGAAACAATCATTCGAAACCAGTGCAGTTATATGCACGGTTAATTCCCTTGTTAGATTTAAAAAAGAAAAAAAATACACTGTGCAATATGTGAAGCTTCTGAGGCATATCTAGTAAATGCAAATGGTTGTTAAACATTCTAATGACCTTACTTCTCAAATCGCCACACTTAGACCAATCAAAACCTCAATATAAGTTAGAAATGACAAAATAGAAGCGAGTAAAATGTTATTTTGGCGAAAATATTTGGATTCAATTCGATACAAACTAGAAAAAATGGGGAATGGGATTTTTTTTCCAAAAAAAGTTCTAAAGATCTGTCTTTTTTAATCTCACCTGAAACACATGACCAGTTATCAACAAACTTTGTTTCTTCGTTATAATGGAGGCAAACTCAACGAGACTAGCACGGTTTCTAGGGTAACCAGACAGCACGAGAATTTGTGGCCTGTAATTTTTCACGTGCTCTTCAACACCAACGAGTTTTAGGGAACTTCTCAGTGCGTCACGGTATACGTTAGCTTGTGTGGACGAGCCCCAGTTCACCTCTACAATGAAACAAGTTGGTGAGAATATGATTACAAGAAACAGTAGACCTGTATGGTTCAAAGAATGACCAAATACCAGCTTTCTGTTTCGTTTATATTTTTTTCAGGCTAGATTTTGTTTATGTTTCTTAGACCAGTTTCTTCATTGAGCCTCGCCCAAAGTTGGACTTGCATGCCATTAAGAAATTGTCAGGTAAAATGTTTTATCTTTATATAAAACAAATGTCTATATGCCATAAGACTGAATTGATTCTGCTATTTGTAGTCACCGCTTTGTCATCTGGAATGTCTTTCGGCTTTGGTAAGTATTTGATATTGTTGCTTTAGAAAATAGTTTAATTTTCAAGTCGAATAAACATGTCTGTGAACAAAAAAAAAGTCTAATTGAAAAAGTTCCACTTCAAGAATACCATTTTCTTACCAGGTTTAGTGACCTTGACATAGCTATATAGACCGGAACAAATCACAAATGTGACGAGGGCCACCCACGAATTAATGAGGAACATCACGGCTATACATAGTAACTAACCCACTAAACATGACCCACTTTTGAGGTGCCTACAAGAAAAAGCTTGGGAAAACATCTAAACAAAAGAAGAGAAAATGCTGATAATCAGCATTTTCTCCTTTTGTCTCGATATTTTCTGTGCTATATTTTACACAAATCCTGTCTTTATCTACATCGATTTGTCGTCTAAATTAACTTTTAAAGTGGAACGGTCTAAACTTTTGCCATCTGAGGCGCGTTCTTTAGAGCGAGATTTTTGATTTCTTATGATGTTTTTGATACAGCGTCTTTGAGACCGAGATTATACGCGAGGTGTTCCGAATGTTCCATACTTCATACAAATGACGTCATCATGACGTCGTTTGTATGAAGTATGGGGCATTCGGAACTCTGCGGTTTATGATTCATGGAGCATTTGGAACAACTCTGTCAATTCTCTCCCATATAGATTCTACAGAATTTACCGCGGGGTTCCGAAATAAGTAAAGAGCAATGGCAGCTCGCAGTGATCGTCTTGAAAATCTTGCTCAAATGAGCGCTTTATCCTAAAACATCTTAAGAAATCTCAAGATATCTTTAGAAATCTTGCTCTAAAGAACGCGGCTCTGGTAAAGGGTTAAAGACCGTCGTGATCTTACCTGGTTTAGTGACCTTGACATAGCTGTATAGGCCGGAACAGATCACAAATGTGACAAGGGCCGCCCACCAATTAATGAGGAACATCACTGCTATACATAATAACGACCCAATCAAACTGATCCATTTGTTGTAGTATTTAAAAGCGGGTCTGAAACCAGGAGAGTCCGCAACACTAGCGTCAAAGCATGAGAAGTTGATCATAGCATACGCCATCAGGAAAAAGTTAGAGATTATCGGAGCTATCAGGTCCAGAGATCCTGAAAATAAACGTAATTGAAATCAATTTTGTGCTAGAAATAGACTATACAAAGAAACAACCTCTCCAAACTGATCCATTAATTTTGTTGTAGTATTTAAACGCGGGTCTGAAGCCAGGCGAGTCAGCAACACTAGCGTCAAAACACGAGAAGTTGATCATAACGTACGCCATAAGGAAGAAATTGGAGATTATCGGAGCTATCAGGTCCAGAGATCCTAAAACGAATGAATGATTCTGATACAAGAGAATTTCACGACCATGTGAAAGCCAAAAGTAGGCCAAATCCTAAGTACCAAGATTGGCAATTTCTCAGTTCTTTTTCGGTATAGAATTAGACAATAAGGATATTTTCTTTCAAGAATAGCCATGAATTTTGATGGTGTTGTTATGAATTCCTGTCACTACAGCTTCAATCAAACTGTAGTTGCCATGTTTTTTATTCATATCGACGAAATACATGTACTAGTATTCGTCAGAAACAATGTCATTGTTTACTTGTTAAAATTGGTCCCTATATTAGGTGGCATCGTGAAAGCTTCTCTTGTAATTCGACATAGAAAATAGCCACAAGGTGTATAATATCAAAATTCAATTTACTAAAAACCATTTGATAAGGGAAAAAATTGTTACTCACCCACGCAAGTCATGGCCACACAGATACCAAAACACAGAAAGTAACCACGTCTGGGTTCCTTGTTACGTCCAAACTCCTTAGCGAAAATATGTATATGGGGGAATATCTTGTCTTTGGAGAGTGCCTGAAAATAATCTTTTAATTTTATATTTTTAAGACTCATGTTATTGCTTGACAGAAATAACCTGGGCCCCGTATTACTAAACATCTTACGATCAAGTTTTTGTGTAAACTGTGTAACAAGACATCTGATTGCATGAGAAATTAGGCTGAGCCAATCAGGGCTGTTGTTACAAGTAATTATGCAAAAATTAAACGTACGATCGTTAGTAATACGGGCCCTGAACCTGACCCCTATGCAATAAATAGTTGTTACACTGTCGCACAGAATCGATTCTTTACGTGGCTTTGGATTCTGCTCGTGGCAATGTAGACAGATAGTCTCGAAAGTGTATATAGAAAACCACACATACAAAAAATACACTGATTACTAAGGTGGGGTCCAGGTGAATTTATCAAAGCAATATAACATTTCTTGATTATGTAAATCAATCATTATTGTAAAAAAATGTTTCAAGGCAATTTGTAATTTATTTATTGCCTTTCTACAACGTCTACAATTTCAGCTTGCAAAGAGTGTAACTGTTGGTCTACGTCATATCTAGTTTGATAGAGCGTTGAATTGGTTACGTTTATTGTGACAAATAAACCCATTTCCATTTTGACGCCCCAAATAGAACAGGCTTGGGAAAACATTAAGACAAAAGAAGAAAATGCTGATCATCAGCATTTTCTCCTTTTGTCTCAATATTTTCTATGCTTTATTTTACACCAATCCACTATATATCAACATCTATTTTGTCTCCTGCTTCCGCTTTAAATTTGGACAACCCTAAAATTTTGTCGTTTGGGAAAGGTCAATAATCATATAAACAGAACATTTTAATTTTCTTATATGCAATATGATAATTATTACCTGAAAGACCTTTGGTGCACCAACCATACTTGCTAATGCTGACGACAATGTAGCAGAAAATATACCCGCGAGAATAAGAGGTCTCCATCCAGAAACGATCCCAACCATCTATAAATACATATACGTTTTGCTATATTTAATAGGCAAGTAAACTGTGGCGTAGTCGGCATTGTTCTAAAACCTCGTAACTACAGCTTTAATGAAGCTGTAGTTATTAGATTTTATAATAACGCCGACGATTTATCGAAACACAACAGTAAACCCAGTCTATCTTTAGCACAAAATTCATCGCTATTCAGATATGAATGTTGCGGTGAATAAGGTTAGTCTGTGCGTTAGCCCCGATTTTATTCGATGTTGCTGGCTTGAATACAGATTTAAACGGTGGGCATATGCTAACATTGCTTGTTATAAAAATACATGTTTAAAGCTTTAATGACCTGCAAAGTTTAAAGCATAATTATGCATTTTCCAAATAAAATATCAAACCTACACAGAATCTGAGAAAGGAATCATACTTTGCCTGAAAAGCATTGATATACACTGTAACAGTTTAGTTTTTGACGTCAAAATTATGTGCTTACTCAAAAGAAATACTTGTCGAACGTGACTGAAAAAATACATACCCCGTTGTCGTTCAGCAACCCATATTCACAGGAAGTTTGATTAAAATAACTGCAGTCTTCAATAAGTTCTATATCGGGTGAAACAGTTTTGTTAGTATCAGGATCCATCAATAATGACGCCACTTCCGGTCCCACGGCATTCAACAACATGCAACTTCCGGCGGACCACGCGATTCCTATGTATACTATTGTTGTTAACAAAATAGCTAGAAATGTTCCTTTTGGTATCGCGGTTTGAGCATTCTGAAATACATATAAATGGCATTACTTCTGATCTCATTTGACATGGCGCAGCATTAGCTTTATCATAATACATACCCTAGTTTTTTTCTTTAAAGTGACATTTCACATTTATTTCATTTTTTAAAAGTTTGTCTTGATGCAAAGATTGTTAATTCTAATGCATAGAAATGCTATCCGTTTTTCGAAGTTGTTATTTATAAGCGAAAAATACGCCTTTAAAGGGATAATAGCTGTGAAAAAGGAAGAAATACCACAAAAAATATTTTTTGTGTTATCGAGGTCTAATCATCTGATATTATGAAAGAAGTCTTTTCCGCCTGTAACAGAAATGTGTATTTGCGTATTTTCCCCCTTTTACAATGTATGTCAGTAGGTAATGTTTACAATTTCAAGTGCGAGTCGGAATTATCCGAGTTCTGAACGGTAAAATACGAAAATCGACGGAATTTATTTTCAAATCGTGTGCACGCATTGAAATGACGTCAGAGAATATAAACAGTAATATTGCAAAATGTGACCTGTCTCAGTAAAAGGGATCTTCTGGTAATTGTTAAAGTACCAGTCCTTGTCAATCTATGAAGACTGCAAAGACTACCCAGGATCGGAACTTTTTACTCTAAGTTAGTTTTCTGAATCAAGATTGTTCTTCCAATCTACCTATAATATATTAAATATCCGATTTCAAAATTCGAATGAGGTTGGTGTCCGATAGATGTTATCCCAAAATTCAGTTTTCAACTAACTTCATAGAAGCACGCCTTTAGCGTGACGGGACACGTTAATACGGATGAGCACTGACTCTTTCCCAAACATGACCTTGTTTGAATGCCCTTACTAAAAAGAGTTCAAAAAGCATTCGTGCAATCTGAGGAAACGCTGATAACCAACATTTCCCCCTATTGCCTAGATATTTCACCAGCAGTATTTTACTAAACCCTATGTTTATATACTCATTTTGTCGTCTACAAAACATTCAATATTCCAATTTATGAAAAGTTAAAATTATTGCCGCATGGGAAAGGGTTAAGTACAACAATTTACTACAATTTGAGGTTAACCCTTTCCCATACAAAACCTGATTCGGACGCCCCTATTTGCTAAAGCTGAGGAACCACCGTGACAAAAGAAAGGAATGCTTATTATTAGCAGTTTCTCCTTTTGCCTTTATATTGTCTAAGCTATTTCTTAAATATTTTACATTTTCAATGCCATTTATTTTGCAGTTTGGATCCGATTTCAATTGGAAATGGAAACAATTATTTTTTGTCGTTTTGGGAAAGGGTTTAACATTATTCATAAGAAAGCACGCACTGGAATCCCGTGGAAATCGAAACGTTTTGTGACCCGTCATGTTAAAAGGGACCGTATGGGAAGCGTGGAAAGTATCGACCTTGGTCAGTCTGATCTGACTGCGCAGACTGACTAGGATCGGAACTTTTGATTCAAAGGTTATTTTCTGAATCTAGAATGGTTTATACATCTTACCTTATTTACATTTTCCAGAAGCAAAAAATGATTGACATCTGTTGAGTCTGGTTCATTTCGCGAAATTTGATTTTATAGACTTCCCATTAGGCCCTTTTCTGCGTGACGGGCAACATTCATGAAATAACGGGAACTCATTTAAATTTGTGACGCACACTTTCCTGTGTATCACATGATCAACCGACTGTATACGGATGTTCACGGCTGTGACAAGTACCCGTTATGCTATATTTAGCCACGAATGTAAACATATTTTGAGCGCCGTGGAAATGTGAGAATACCAACATTTATACGCTTGTTGTGGGTAAACCGCGCATGGTTACTCGCTTGAAATACGGTCTTTCTGCATCTTTTTGTTCATACTTTAAAAAGGTAAACCTTTTTTGAGGCAAATAGACAGTTTTTTCACAGCTATTATCCCTTTAAAGTTGAGACAGAAATGACAAATTCTATATAAATCTGAACTGTTGTCCACAACAATTTGTTTGATTTTAGCACAAAAATATATACCATGTAAAAAAAGTTTAACAACACTGACTTTGTTAATTGAAAACATGTATTTTCTGTGATATTTATTTCACAACCATTTTATACATTTTAGCATATGCATTTACGCACAACATTCAAAGGTCGCTTTGTGGTAACGTTAAATATTGTGTTAGAAACATTGTCTTGACGTTAGGTGAGGGGTCAAATTAAAAAGTTACAATAGAATTCGGTATCGACTGTGTGGCCATTTTCGAGCAAGAACAGCAGTGATACGTTTTCTAATCCACTTAAATTGTTTGTACACAGTATCAGCATTCACTACTTTATCAAAAGATTGAACGTCATTCGCGTCAGTACGATCACGCACACGTCTTCCGTATGTGCACCGTATGTGCTCTATGGGTGACAAATCAGAAAGAAAGGGATGATAATGGGAGTACATCAATGTTGTATACGCTTAATTTGGCTTAAAGCATTTAGGACTCTATACCAGTCAAGTCTGGTGCGTTCATGGTGTAGCGTTAGGGAAATTACAACGTACGGTCAACGTCTAGTAACCGTTTATCTGTGGAGCCGATCACGAATGGTAAGTGTGGATACTCTATGTTGAAATTCTTGTGGAAGCCACTCGGAAGTTTTGCTGTTGATATGGAACATCTTTGCAGTGACGTTACGAAATTATGACGGTAATCTTCTCGTGGCCTTTTTCTACGACGTCCTTGACCGGGACTATCTCAAGCCACACAAATTGGCTCACATAGCATCCTCAAATTGTTACTTATGCTTTGAGATGCGCAAATTTCAAAAAGGCATCTTTATCGCCGGTTCTGCCACGTAGGAACACATTAATTAGCGATATAACGTCCTTCTAACGTAAGTCCATGGCGTAGTCCCACAGCGTTGCAGAAAATTCTTTTTGGTGGCCTTTTTTTTGCTGGGCAAAGACAATTATGTTCACACCTAAATGTTTTCTAGATCTATGCTCCATACACACGAATACCATGGCAGACATGAAAACCGGAAATGCTCACCTGGAATGCGCGATGGCGGTATAAAATTCATTTGTTTGTGTTCTCTAACTATAATCTATTGTGTAAACGTTTGATTGTATGTTAAAATAAAACTATTTTGGTTACTACAGATATTTACATTTTGTTGCTAAACTTTTTTTATTATGTATATATTTCTCGTAAACGGTTCAATATTTTGGCTTGAAATTTTCAGAATTTTCATAAGAAAACATGCTCTTTCAGATAGAATAAAGTAAGATTTATGTGAAAATTATTCTGAAATGTCACTTTAAACAGTTATATTTTTTGCATTCCTTTTATACCTGTACTGTACCACTTTGATGTATGTTATGCTATTTGCAAAATATGGACAAGTATTCCATAAAGACCAGTGTCATATAAAATGACATGAGTAATAGCTAATAATTATCATTTTCATATGTACGTGATCGAAATCAAAGTACATTACAAGTATCGTTGCTGGTTTTCTAAGAAATGAAACACTATGTAAGTAGTCGACGAGGACATGGTAAAACAACACGACAGCATTACTCTGCTTTTCAGTAAAAACCTCGTAACTGCAGCTTGTTTTAAGCTGCAGTTACAAGTTTTTGTTGAAAAACGACGATTACCTTTAGATCTCCAGATATATTAGCGCCAGCCAGGACGCCGGTGGCCGCGGGAAAGAATATGGCAAATACGGAGAAGAAACTGTTGTCCCCAGTGAAGTGTGGACCGAAATTGGATTCAAACGTATCCGCTGAAAATATAAATAACGCACGTAACTTTTGGGAAACGTTCACAAAAAAAATCGTCCGCTTCGAGGCATTTCGAAATAATTTTGCTTCAATGAAGAAACAAAAGGATTCCGTGTAGAATTAGAACCGGGATTGACACTCGCAAATTCGAGCACGTTACACTTTATGTCGCCAAAATCCGTAGAGTATAAGCTTTGAAATAAACATAACATAACTTGAAGCGAACGATTTTTCGGTGTCAACGTTTCCCAAAAGTCACTTGGGTAAGCCGCAGTGTATATAACATATCCGACATTTTTCCACATAACATTTTTTACATGTAATTGATTGAGTACATGAATGAAGAACAAAGGGATTCTCTGCAGAATTAGAACCGGGAATGACTCTCACAAATTTGAGCACGTTATACTTTATGCCGTAAAAATCCGTAGAGTATAAGCTGAGAAATAAACAAAACATAACTTGAAGCGGACGATTTTTCGGTGTGAACGTTTCCCAAAAGTCACTTGGGTAAGCCGCAGTGTATATAACATATCCGACATTTTTCCATATAGCATTTTTACATGTAGATCTAATTGATTGAGTACATGAATGAAGAACAAAGGGATTCTCTGCATAATTAGAACATGGAATGACTCTCACAAATTTGAGCACGTTATACTTTATGCCGTAAAAATCCGTAGAGTATAAGCTGAGAAATAAACAAAACATAACTTGAAGCGGACCGTTTTTCGGTGTGAACGTTTCCCAAAAGTCACTTGGGTTAGCCACAGTATATATATGATATTACCGACATTTTTTCACACAGCTATGCATTTTTACTTCTAATTGATTTAGTACATTAATTGTTTGTTAAAGTATAAATGTATAAAGAATCAAATTGATAAATCGACACATATGTTTTCTTTTTTTGTTCTAAGACTTAGACACTTGTATCACGACTTCAATAGCAGTACAAATTGTCTTTTCATGTCAATTTTTGGTTCATTTGACAAACTTCCGGACATTTGGCGAATATTCTTTTACAATATTGATTCACTGGATATATATATTCAAAGGTAACCTGTTGCAATGCCGACATACACGTTTTACAAACAAATACCCCTTCAACAGACCTACCCCTATATCCGACTACTCCTTTCCATTTCTTTTCGTCATCAGTCGGTAAAAACGTTCCAACGAAGAAATTTATGATCGCTATAACAAGTATGCAGAGCAGACCAATCTGGGCCTACAACAGAAATCACAGTCTATCGTTACAATTCGTCATATAATGATGAATACAAATGACACAGATAAGTCGAATCTGGTCCGAAATTCAAATGAAGCTATATATTGCAGACAACAAATGAAAATAATATATAAAAGGTCACCACTAGATACAGTTTCAGTAAGTTATTATTGCAAATAATGGTACATGTAATGCAGATCACAATTTAAGATAAATCTCATCATCAGCCATTTTCAACAAAATAAAGTAAATCTGAAACAGCATTATTATTAAAGAACCTCCAATTTAGAAATCGTTGTGCTTACCTTCGCCTCCCATTCCATTCCAATCATAATAATTCCAAGACACAGACAGCATGTTATAGTTCCTATTATCCGAACTTCGTGTATACTGTCTCCTGTTATCTGGGTACCGTACTCCTGAAAATTCAGAAAAGTAGACCAATCAAGGGCGGATCCAGGAATATTTTCCAGGGAGGGTCCAAGCTCAAATTTTTTTGCAGGGGGGTCCAAGCCCAAATTATGGCTTAAAATGTAGTAAATATGTAACGTTACACTAAATTAAATAGTCAAAATTCAATTTTCGGCCAATGCCAGGGGCGTCCAGACCCCCCCCCCGACCCCCCTCTAGATCCGCCCATGCCCATCCTTAAACATTGCAACATTACCAACATCCAACTATGATGTCGGCTGTCCTGTAGCGAGCTACCTCCACTTGAAAGAGGTTGAAATGACCATATTCATTTTACAATTTGGTAAAAGACAATAAAAGCTATTGAAGCAAGTGCCGTCATAGACGGACTATGCTCCCCGAATAAGAGTTAGTCACAAAATAAAATTATCATACATTAAGCCTCCTTTTCCCATGAAAGATTATTTGTACACACATTATTTTATAGAATACGGTCTAGAACATCTCATTTATCACATAAGTACAAAATTTTTATTAAATTCTGCCCATTAGATGAAGAGAAATTAGAGAAAAAACAATTTTTACATTAAGGCCCCTTTTTACATGACGCCGCCCCAAATTAAGAAACGGAAATAAAGGTCCTTAGGGATAATTCCAGGATGTTCACGTGTGAAGTTTCATTGAATTTGGTCCAAGGGTTGCTGAGATCTGGCTGTGGACGGACACACGGATGGACAGCGTGGCGACAATATGCTCTCCCGATTTTTTTTCGGGGAGCATAAACAGGTTTATGTTGATATTTACGTTACATTGACATTCGAGACCTTTGACTATGCTAAATCCAAAGTTTTGTCAGATACCTCTGCTTTCTCTCAAAACATTTGCACTACAACAAGTGTAAAAAGCCTAAGTAAGGAAGTCTTTGAAGAAAGGTGGCAAAACCTTTCTCTATGGTCATCTTTATATTTATGAGGCTAAACTACTATTATAATACAGTCGACACTCGTTATGTCGACATCGGATAAGTCGAATTTTCGCTTAAGTCGAAGTTCAAATCTGGTCCCGTCCTCATCTATTGACATACTGTTTTCAAAACAAAATAATTTCGAACTGAATATAGCCATTGAAATATAGTAGGAAAAGGATAGAAATTGCTCGACACGAGCAATTTCTTTCCTTTTCCTACTATATTTCAATAATGTTCGTACTTGATAAGTTTCAAAAACGGTCAAATATCAAATATCTAGAAGCCGAAATAAATCGGATGAGTCGAACTCCGTATATGTCGAGATATTTTGACGGCCCCTCAAACTTCGACACAACGAGTGTCGACTGTAATTAAAAACATATGGACTAAATGAATCAATTCAATCATGGCCATCACTATTTCTTCTACTATTTTCTTCTTTTACATACGTTTTATTAACCCATTACCAAACGACAACATATTAGACTTGTCCAATTTGAAAGATCCTGCAGACGACAATTTTAAGTAAATGGAACTTTTAATTTGTATGTCTTTTTGGATGGAAAACATTGTGGGAAATGAAGAAATTGCTTATCACAAGCAGTTTCTTCATTTTCCACGATGTTTTCCATGGTCATTATTTTGTTGGGAGTCGAAAATTAAGAGTCATTGTGTGGTAATGGGTTAACAAGAATAAGAATACCATTTATTTGGTGATATTTGAGGATCATAGAATACATCGTCAACTTTCATGCACAATTTAACCCATTACCACACAATGACTCTTTTTGACTCCTCAAAAGATTATGCCATTGGAAAACATTGAAACAAAAGAAGAAACTGCTGATAACCAGCAGTTTCTTCTTTTGTTTAAATATTTTCTGAGTCATATCTTACACAAATCCTTTCTTTAATAACATCCATTTTTGTCATTTGTCGCAGTTTTTTAAATGGATGACCCTAAAATTTTGTCGTTTGGGAAAGGGTAAAATAGCGACTTACCCACATAATATCCCGAACAGTTTCAGCAAACCCCACAACATACATGGCCGCCGCTACAGCATTGGCTAATGAAAATATGACGCCGATAGATCCACCAAACTCGGGTCCCAGACTTCGTGATATCATGTAATAGGCTCCACCTAAGATGAAATGGTAGAAGTATTAGATTTAGGCAGAATCGCAGATTCTACGTTGGGTTAATGCATAAAAAATATGGATCTTAATCATGTAGAAAATCACGGTCAACTGATATTGCCATATCTTATGGTATGCAATTAGACACATAGGACACTATAGTCTGGAATTAGCATAGTCAGGATCGCATATTATACACATGTATATCGGTATAATCATATTTACCTCCCTTGACCTCCCCGTTTGTACAGATGGCGGACATGGACATGGTTGTTATTGACGTCACGATTGAAGACAGCAGGATAATCACGGTCGTCAGTCCGATACCAGCCTGTCCCGTGATCCACGTCAAACGTAGAAACAACATCACGCCGAATATACTGAGTAGACATCGTACCTAGGGATACATTCAGAATGGTTATTCAGGAGTGGTTTATCAAATCTTTAACAACCTCGAATCGAGACAAATAAGAAAATAATTATTTGTTGTAGATTTCCAACGAATCTTTCGAATGTGAAAGAAACAGTTGTCTTAAAACTGTCTTCAGATCAGTGAGTTTTTATTTTGTTTGGTCTTGTACCGAAGTTGTGCATCACTCATGGCTATCTTCATTTAAAGTTGGTGTGGCTATTAATCAGTTAGTCTGGAAGTATCACCTCTCCTGAAATGTCAACGTTATCTATGCAAGTGGATTTTTAAACGATTAGGTTTACTTTAGTAGTATGCCTTATTACTGTTACCCATATCGGGATTGGATTCCCGTCTGGAAAAAAAAATAACAAGAAAATTGTATATCATTAATGTGGTTATGATGAGCTAAAAGTTTCAGAATGTGCATTAAAATCTAAAGTATCCTTAGAATTCATATCTCTGTTTTAAAAGTATTTTGTAATGAAAATAACACTTACAAGTACTCCCTGTATCCAACCAAACTTGAGCCCAATTGTTGTGTCTTTATTTGTTGTAGCTTTTTCAAGATCTGTATCGTCACAAAGTTCCTCGGTAAACAATTCAGAAGATTGGCTAGTAGGTGAGATGGGCTCCGATAGCTGTGACAAACGTGAAAATAAAATTCATGAACCAAAGAGTTGCGTTCTATAAACATTATTGCGTCGGTGTAAATGCAAAACCTCGTATGTCGATTTTTGCGATTTTCAAAGTACAAACTTGTGTGCCCAGTTACAGACAATTCTTGTAGGTTTGGAGATATTTTACTGATCAGTATTGATGACAAATCATTTGTGAACAATATGTCCAAGTTTCAAGTAAAACATTTCAGTTTGGGAAATGTTATTGCACTTTTTTTCCTCCCCTTTGAAATTTTCCAAAAACGAGATACGAGGTTTTACATTTACAACGACGATTGGCTTATTGCGTTACATAGTATAGCTCACGATAAATGACCTGGCAGAGCATCTCTAGCTAAGAGAAGTTATGTGGCGAAACAGAACAAAAAATAAAGACACAACAGTTAATTATAGGTTTCGATAAATGACCTGGCAGAGCATCTCTAGCTCTTAGCTAGAGATGCTCTGCCAGGTCATTTATCGAAACCTATAATTAACTGTTGTGTCTTTATTTTTTGTTCTAATTCGCCACATAACTCCTCGGTAAACAGTTCGGATGGTTGGCTGGTAGGTGAGATCGGCTCGGAGAGCTGTAATACATCCGAGCGTACACAGATTATTATATATATAGTAGTCCGCTACGGTACCGCGTCTGTTACGGTATCGCAGTATTCAGAACAGTGTTCATTTGCGGACGAAGTATCGCCTACCGACTGCGTGCATTAGCAAAACTAAAAGCAAAATCATTTACTCTAATCTTTGGTGATTACTTTTATTATAATTTCGACTGCATTTGATTTACCTAAGAAAGAGAAATCATGGAATGTTTTCATGTCCCCATTTAGTATTGATTTTTCCGGACGCCATTAAGTACCGTGGTACCCAAGAAGACCATCCTAAATAATGTTTGAAAACTAAGGGCTCTATGATAATATCATGTGAAGTATTCTTAAATCTTTAGCATTTTTGTGAATGCGCATTGCGAATTCCCAAATTTGTTCAAGGTGTTATTACACAAAGGAGGAAGAAACATTTTTAAATACATGTGTGTACTGATTTTCTAGAACAGAAATGGGCTCACCTATCTAAAAGCGCGTACCCATTGCCGACCAAATCAACTCGATCAAGCTCGATCAAGCGATCGAGTACTGGTCGAGCTTGGTCGGCAAGAGTGATCGGGACGATCGAGCGCGGTCGGCAAAAATGATCGGAAATTTATCGACAAGATATAAAGAAGAAGTCGTGTAAATACACTTGATCGAGTTTGATCGGAGAATTTAGGCGATCGAGTTGATCGAGTTGATTTGGTCAGCAATGGGAACGCGGCTTAAATCAAAATGGGAGGTATCGGGAGTTAATTTGCTGTGCGAAAATTGAGCGAAATATTATGATGAGTATGTATGTGAAAGTTATAAGAACCAAATAATCACCGGATCCTGAAAGCTTTAATTGTATCATTCAGAGATAATACGGGGTTCCAATGTCATAAAGGAAAGACATGACATAGCCTATGTTTTGCATGTATCTGTATATGGAAAATGCTGAAAAGAGCCAGTTAATGAAAATATACAATTAGACAGTGTTTGTATCGGAAGTATCAATTTGGTAGAACCCTGACACACAGGTGATATCGCTCAACGAACACCATGAATGTACGTATTTCTAAAAACTAAGTTCTCTGGTCACAATGCAATCAACAGTTTAGACTCTTAAATCATGTGTATGAAAGTTATTTACAATGTTCAACAATGCAAATCCACTCATGAGAAATCTAAAAGGTATATCTTACAACTTAATTATTTAAGTGATGTTGTAATACATTGTTGATGGTCATAAATTTCAGACGCGTGTCACTTTTATCACATAAATAAACAATAGCTGTCTAAAATGGCTACAACAAATGTTTTTCACTTGTCAGGATACCTTACGTTTTGGCCATTCCAATTCAATTCTTTACAGCCTAGCTCATCGTAAAATTGTCATACTAAGCCACAATATTCCAGCTGCTTTTTGCAATGCAACATAGATTAATATCAGCCTGCACATACGTGCAGTCTGGTCTTATTCTATATTGCCTGCTTAATCAAATCATATGTGCCAACATACTGGCATTTCGTCGCTTTTTTCAACAGAAATCTGGTACCTGCAGTTTAAAAGTTGCAAGGTTTTTGTTGGAAAGCAACAATTTGGGTTCCTTCTTTTGTTTTGCTTATTATGAAAGAAGCCATATTCGTTTTTGGTATGAGCATTTTATAGAAAATACAGTAATACAATATTAGATCATCTGTTCCCGACTTCCCGTGAAATCGTTTAATCATTTAATTCTTTTCCAAATGGTAAAAATAAATTGTCTCAAATGAAAATATGTTGCAGATGATAATTATTTCAAGTGAATGAAATTTTACAATTTGAGGTCTTTTTGGATAGAAACAATATGGTAAATGCAATTTCTTTATTTTCCATAATGTTTACTAAAGCCATTATCATGTGGGGCATCATAAAACGTCAATATGTGGGAATGGGTTAAAGTGTTTTGCCAAATAGGCTAGATATTGTCTTTACCTTATCCTCTTCTCTAAGTTGATACAAAGTTGGTCTCCGACGTATATCAATCAGATTCGCAATATCTCGGTAATGGTCAACACAAGGAAGAGATTCAAGGGTATCCGCTTGTAGAGTTCCGGTATCGGAAACACTTCCAGTGGAAACTACAGACACCTTCCCATGCGGTATCTCAAGAAGCTGGTTCCCCAAACTAAACACAGAAATCTTCCCATGATGCTGGGAAAACCGGGAACCCGGAGCTGGGTAATAGAACGCCTCCATTGAAGTTTTTCGACTGCCTGGTCTGGAATGATCAGGCGTCATAAAGCCGATGGAGTTTGACGATGTTTTTCTGCTGGCGGCGGGTGAATGAGAGTAGGGTAGATATACGGGTAGGTATGCTGTATGCCCACCATCTTGGTTGATCTGGCCGTGCGAACCATCTGGCGTGAAGAATGATACCTTTCTACTGCTTTCTGATTGTGTCTCCGTATCTGTCACCTGGAATGGGCCAATAAAAATCATTATAGACCAACAAGATAAATTACAGTATAAGTGATCGACGTTTTCATTTTTTATACGCCCGACGTATATTGGCGTCATCTTCTCCGTCTGTCTGTCCGTCCGTCCGTCCATCCGTCCATCCATCCGTCCGTCTGTCCGTCCGTACGTCCGTCCACTTTTCTTGTCAACGCAACTCCTCCTAAGTTTCTGGCTGGATCTTCTTGAAACTTGGTCAATGTTATCACCTCAATTGGTAGATGTGCATGAAGGAAGGATTTTATGGTTCATTGATTTTTGCCTGAGTTATGCCCCCTTAAAACTTAGTCTCTGGGGCGGCGTATATTGTGACCATGGCACTCTTGTTATTATTAGTCGATCGTTGTAAATATTGACGGAATATATGCCAAGTGGCGTTTTGCATTTTCGTTGAATGCAATGAATTGTTGGTTTCTGGTTTAGAATTTATAAACATTTCCAAATTGTATATTACATGCGTATAAAAAAAACTGCAACCACAGCATTAAAATGACATTTCACGATTATTTTTACATAAATTTTACTTTTATTCTGTCTGAAAGAGCATGTTTTCTTATGAAAATTCTGAAAATTGCAAGCCAAAATATTGAACCGTTTACGAGAAATATATATGTTTGTGCCAAATTTAAACAAATTGTTGTGGACAACAGTTCAGATTTATATAGAATTTTCATTTCTGTCTCAACTTTAAAGACGTATTTTTCGCTTATAAGATAACAACTTCAAAAAACTGATAACAATTCTACGCATTAGAATAATCAATCTTTGCATCGAGACATACTTTTAAAAAATGAAACAAATGTGAAATGTCACTTTAAATGTTATTAGTAATTATGTTGCATTTACAAAGATATGCCCATGCTAATGGCCATTGGTGGTAATCCGTGTTGTTATCTTTTCTCTCGTAGATTTCTCCTTCCAGGACGCGAAAACAGGGGACTGGTTATAAAAATCAAGAATAGAATTATTTAAAAGGGCATAACATTCCAATTTTCATTTTCTTAAAGTATATCTTGATGCAAAGACTGGTTATTCTAATGCGTAGAAATGTTATCAGTTTTTTAATTTGTTATTTATAAGTGAAAACTACGTCTTTAAAGTTGAGACATAATATAACAAATTCCATATAAATCTGAACTGTTGTCCACAACATTTTTTTTTAATTTTAGCACAAAAATATAAATTTCTCGTAAACGAAGCAATATTTTGGCTTGAAATTTTCTGAATTTTCATAAGAAATCCTCTTTCAGATAAAAATAAACGTAAAATTTATGAAAAATAAATGTGAACTGGCACTTTAAGAATTACCTTAATCTGCGGAACTTTGTCGGCTTCCTCCTGAATTGTTGCATAATATCCGCTTTCATTTGAATCACTGACATTTGCACATATCTTTTCTGTTCCGTCTTTTGATTCTTCTTCTGAATTCATGTTTCAGTTGTTATTCATGAATGTTTATTAAAACTTTTAAATTCAATGATTCCTAATTATGTTTAATTACAAAGCTCCGTGTGCTCTAAGAATATCATATGATTCTAAAACGATGTAAGTATCTCTCACAAACACGTTTCCACAATTCTGTGTGATAAAATAATAACAACAATGCGACGAAATACCACGCGGCTGACAAGTTAACAAATGCACCGTCTCAACACGTCATAAACGTCTATTTAAAGGCGTTAATGCGTTAAATAACGTAGACCAAGTTGACCGTTACGCTGCCTTTAATCAATTTTACTATATACGACGGCTTATTCAACAGGTTTCTTAACATTCTTGTTTATTTATTTTTTTTCTCACGTTCTCCGAAAGATTGTAGACATGGGATACGTTTGGTGGAAGAGAATAGATAAATTTGATGTTGTTGTTGCCGCCGTCGTCGTCGTCGTCGTCGTCGTCTACAAGGCCTCACAACCTTGAGCAGTCTATCGTACATAGAACGACAAACTTTTAAGCTGTTCAGCATTTTCCTCTTTTCTCTTGATGTTTTGCAAAATTCCTTCTTTTGGGACCCTACAACCAGAGATGGTAAAGGTTTTATCATTTCCAATACAAAGACAGATTGAACGGCCA
The DNA here is from genome assembly GCA_963680895.1 of Fragum sueziense. NCBI lineage: Eukaryota > Metazoa > Mollusca > Bivalvia > Cardiida > Cardiidae > Fragum > Fragum sueziense. The sequence continues at coordinate 49,202,064 of OY804598.1, read as the reverse complement.
TGATGTGAAAAACATCGAAAAAATATTAGGCATATATAGCGGACGAGAATTGACCTGGCAGAGCATTCCATTCGATTAGCATGGGCTGCTCTGCCAGGTCATTTATCGTGAGGTAGACAAAAACACAGAACTTGCGGATATCATCAAAATACACGTCACTTCTGTTTGACCAGTCTTTAACCCTTTGACAAGAGACAATGTTATACACGTTAGTCAAGCGCAAAATTGTTGTAAGTACATCTGCACCATGTGCTTCATACAATGCATGTTTATTACTGATGAAGACTTGATATTCTTCTGCCATTGGTCACATCCAACTTCGAAATTGTTTTAAGCTGCAGTTACGAGGATTTCGTTGAAAAGCAACGATTTGATCTGAAATTTCCGTAGTGGTCACTCGGTAGATAGATCTACTTGTGCACTAAATTTCTTGAGACAACAGATGTTTTTGTATTGACGCTGTTCAAAAATATATTTTGATTCAATCCCAAATGTAATGAAGAAATGTATTCCTGAGTCGTTGATCAGTTTGTTTGTTTGTTAAGTTAATTGCGTAATATGTTTTAAATGAGGTGAGAACGGAGAGCGGTTCATAAATCATAAATTGGCAACAGAAAAAGGGGTGTTGGTGTGTTCTATCCCATTGAATGCGAGATATGAAGCCCTGAAAATCCTTATCGGCATTTTCCTCTTTTGCTTCGTTGTTTTCAAGAGTTGTTTTCGTGAGGGAAATCAAACCAATGTCTTTTTCTTTGGATGGAGTAAAAGACATACATTTGAATCGAAGCATTATTTCGTATTAACAGGAGGTCGAATGATAGATTCTGTTGCACAGAAAACAGGAAGTTGGAGACAAATTACACAAATTAGAACTTATTACATAGAAGGTAGACGTCGTGAACTTATTTGCATCAAAAGACACACAATTATTTACGTGCATTACCACTCAGTGACTCTTTTTGACGCCCCTCAAGATAAAGGCTTTGGAAAACATTGTGGAAAATTAAGAAATAGCTTGTGACAAGCAATTTCTTCATTTCCCACAATATTTTCTACACAAGAAGACCAAAAAAAAAATAAAGTTCGATTCAATTTAAACTGTCGTCTGCAACATCTTTGAATTTGGAATAGTCTAAAATTTTGCCGTTTGGTAATGAGTTAAACAAGCAGAGTTGGTGCGTATGGAATGTGCATGGAGTTCATTACGTAATACTGTCAAAATTTTGACACTTTAAAAGAAGACTTAATTTATGGCAATAACGTTAAATACAAACGACACAATTTTCTACCGCTCCAAATCGGGAGCCACTTCGGACGACAGAATGGACGCTAACAAGAATGCATTTTAGGCTATTTTAGGCTATTGCACGAAAATGTTGAGGCAAAAGTATAAAAATGTTGGTTATCAGAGTTTTCTCTTCTTTTCTCAATTTTTTCTCATAACTTTTGCATCAATGGATGGTCGGATCTGTTTCGGAAAGGGTAAAACGCGCGCGTTGACGTTGTTTACGTCACTCAAAATACGGTTTGAAGCAGAAAATAAACGTCATTGTGTGGTCATTGGCATTTTGATAATAACTTTGTTTATAGAAATTTTGTTTACTTTGTTTTACCTGAAATACGAGTACATATATCTAAATCTGATATGTCAAATATTTATATATCAATATCACCGGTAGGCAAATTCGTTTCCCACATTTAATTTTACAGATAGCGAAAATGGGTGGTAATTTATTTCAAGTTATTTGTTTATTAAAACGATCTAATCCATAAATAGACATATCGATATCAAATAACAAATTGTCGGTTACGTTCGAAAATGCCGTAACTACAGCTTGAAAAAGCTGTGGTTACGGCATTTTAAACATGGCAAACAAAATATTATTACCGGTAACCCATCCTTTTATCTTTTTGACAAACATTTTAACGCTCCATGGAAAAATGGGTGCCACTGTAATTATGGAACTTGAAAATAATTAAATTGTGTATAGAGAGAATCTATGCGGCATTTGAGTATCAACGTGTACCCAGATCAGCCTGCGCATACGGACCGTCTGATCAAGACCCAAGTTGTTCGTTTATAACTTCATAACACGTTAGAACAGTAAGAGAGCGGGGTTGGTCCTAATCAGACACATAGGGCTGATCTAGATCCATGGTGGGTAAGAGTGACGCAATGCCCCGTTTCCCATATCGTCGGTGTTAATGTAAAGTCTCGTTACTCCAGCTTGATTAAAGCCGGAGTTACGAGGTTTTGCAATAACACCGACGATATGCCAACTCAATTCAATCAGATAGTATTATGGGAATGGGAGGATTTTTTCCGTTTTATGTTTATTTTTTCCCCAAGACAAGGAAATTGTAGACTCATCTAAATTGAAAGCCTTTGCAGACTAGAGAATAAAAAAGTAACAGTATCTGTTGATTCTAAGTTTATACCACAGAAAATATTTAGGTAAAAGGAGAAAACGCTTGTAAATTCAGCCAGGTCAACTGCTAAAACATTTTCGCATTGGAAATACATTAACCCTTTCCCAAGCAAGACCTGGTTTTGACGTCCCTATTTCGAAATGCTTGGGAAAACATTGAGACAAAAGAAGAAACTGCTGATAACCAGCAGTTTCTCTTTTTGTCTCAATATTTTCTTAGCTACATTGTACAAAAATCCCCTTTTTTTCAATGTGTCGTCTGCAGCATCTTTCAAATTGGACCATCCTAATTTTTTGTCGTTTGGTAATGGCTTGAATCATTTGTATCTGGTTATTATGTGATTTGAAGAAGAATTATTTGAACAAACGGATTACAAGAGATCTTTAATTCTGATAATCAAAGTTGGTCCAAAACCGAATTCCATTCCAATTTTTATCTACGATTTTTGGCATTGGCCAGACTAATGATATTTTTAAATTAGACGTATGAGGCATAAGAAAATGTACACATTTAATGTTTTGTATTAAACACCAAATAAACACCAAAATGTTTTTCTTGCCCCCAAGCCCCCCCCCCCCCCCCCCCCCAATATTGTACTCTAGCTTTTGCAACCAGCCTCCAATGTCTCTTATAGACGGGGTACAAGAATGCTGTAAAATTATGGTTTTTATCCCCAGATTTGAAAGTCGACGGAAACCCTGAAATCTTTTTTTTCCAAACTATACCTGATAATGGAGACACTGTGAGAAAACAATACATAGCAAATATTTAGACGCAAACATGGAAATTATAACCAGCTGTTTTCTCTCTTTTACCTTATTTTTTTTATACAAAGTACATACCTTTACACTGTTAATTAATTCGTTTTCTTCAAAAGCTTTCGAAAACTTTTATATTTTGCTCTTGCGTTAAAGAATCATTTGGAGAATAGCGAAAATAGCAATTCCTCATTTGTCGCCATTAGTGTGTATGTTGAGTTTATCGTCTAGAAACGGGTTAAAAGCAGAAATAATTTGACTAGCAATGAGCGGCGTAGGTCTATTCAACCCGGCTTATTTTTATTGAATATGTAAGATTGAACGCTACTTAAATACCAATGTATTGACCATAACTTTAAAATGAATATGGATTAATTCTTACGGCTTTAGTGTGGAACTGCTTTTATGTGTTAAAATCGTAAATGGTTTTTAGTTGTGCTATAACTGGATTTGGCGCAAAAAAATGCATAATTATAATAGTTGTTCAGCTTCGTACACAGAGAAATATCAGAGAAAGCCAGATATTGTTTGTGGGATAAGTCCCAGAGTCACGGTGGATAATCACGTGATACAATATTTTCAGAAAATCTTCAATAATTTTGTTAATATGTGACCGATTTGAATTCGGTTTGAAGCAGAGAATGTGGACAGATGTCACGCATTAGACAGCCGTGGTTGATTTATGAAAAATCAACTGATAAAAAGTTATTGAAGATAAACCAAAATTTTGGTTTATATTCATTAACTTTTTTATCACTTGATTTTTCAAAAATCCAACACGTCCAGCTTACTCCTGGCATTTACCCACCTTCTCTGCTTCAAACCGAATTCAAATTGGTCAAGTATTAAAAAAGATATTGAAGATTATCGGAAATTCTGAGTCACGTGATTATACACCGTGAGAGTGTCGTTATTTCTATAAAGAGTCGGATATCACTACAACCTACAACATGTTCAAGAAATATCTAAGAGAAAGTTTTACTCAGTATATTATCCTTTCCTAACATATCCATGGTTTTCTCGAAACGAAATATGTTTCAACATATTGCTATTTTTCAACAAAAACTTCGTAAATACACCTTTAAACAAGCTGCAGTTACGAGATTTTCGTTGAAAATCGACGATATTTAGGGAAAAAAGGAATGTTGATAACGACAAATTCATCTTTCCCCGTAATATTTGTCCACTCATCATTTGCAATTCATACAATTAATGTTTCAAATTAGATTTTCTTTCTCGTTTATGTCTCCCATTTCAGCTTAAAACCAGAGTTACATTAAATAGGAAATAATCGTATTTTTTTTTCAAAATGCAGTTAGATATCTAATCAGTTACCATTCATCAAACACTGTGTTATGGTTGGTTACTGGAATTTTCTCGTCGAGACTATCCAAATGAGTACCCACAACATAGGGTTGGTGGTTGAAAAAACAATTAGAGAGTCTTTACACCCCCTCCCCTTATAGACCCCTATGTTGCTTTGTGAAACGATGATTTTTTTTCTCGTATAGGAAAAGGTTAAGTTGAGCATAATCGAAAGTGATCATGATTATTTACATCGTATTGGATTACCCAATTCAATTTGCGATTGAAATAGATCAATAGATCGAGTTCAACTTTTATGACAACGGCAAAAATCATTAAGTCATACAAGACAATGAAACATTCGCCTTGTTCAAACTCGTAATCGTACAAAACTATAGAAGATTCACTTTGAAATCATTTTACGTATTAGATAGAGGCTGTATAGTAGATTCTACGCGAAATAAACATTCAAATTCGCTAGCGGTTTATTGGAGACTGGGCGTGGCTATCTATAGACGTCACATAAACTAGCCGGCAGCCCGTTAATGCGAAATTGAGCAGCGAAGTTTTAAAATATACTGCAATTTCATTGGTCCAAAAAGTAGGTCGAACACTAAGACTTGCTAGAAAGGAATGATACCGATAAAGCTACTTTTGTCGGTCCTATTTTGTTTTGGAAAGGGTTAAATACCAAGCGCTGATTACTGAAACAAAGATTCTGAAATTTGATTTCATTTTTCAGTTACAAGTTTATTGGAAATGAAATTAATCAGTCATTCACGGATGGTACCTGGATTCGGTTGTCGCATTATAAAGAAACGTGTTAACCTTATTAAAGATTACTTTAAGTGAACGGTAGATTAGTGTTAATGGATTAAACCAAAAATGGATTTATCAAAGACTAAACTCTACAAGGCGATATTTGACCCCAGGGTCAAGGAGAAGGCGCTGTTAAAACTGTGTCACGATTACGTCGACGTCAAAAAGAACGTCAACCTGACAGATGACGTCACAAGACAGACGTTTCTGCACGTGATGTGCGCACATGGCGGGCGTTTGAGAACGCCGTGGGGCGTGACGGTGATATATTTGATGGCGAGTAGTGGTTTGAACCTGGACGCTCGAGACGTGCATGGTGATACGTGTCTACATGCGGCTGTCAGGGTCCCCGGCTCATTTAGAATTGTGATAGCTCTCATGAGGTGTGTATGAATTAATTATACATCAAACTACGATGAATTGTATTTAACCCTTTCCCAAACAAGACCTGGTTTTGACGTCCCTAATAGAAAAGGTTTGGGAAAACATTGATACAAAAGAAGAAACTGCTGATAACCAGCAGTTTCTCCTTTTGCCTCAATATTTACTGTGCCATATTTCACAAAACTTTGATCTTTAATAACATCCATTTTGTCATTTGTGGCACTTTTTGAAGTGGATCACCCTAAGATTTTGTCGTTTAGGAAAGGGTTAAGGTAGTCCACCCCTAATGAGATTCAGACGACGTCGGCAGTTTTCGTTCGACGTCATTAACATTCGTCGCGTATCCGAACCTATTCGAGCGACGTCGCAAACATTTGGCGATGGAACGTTCCATCGTCGAATGTTTACGACGTCGCCCGAATAAGTCCGACATCGTGTGAATGTCATTAGGGAAGGACAGCCTAAATATGGGATATGGGCAAAATCCCTTAGGTTTATTAATTGGGGACATCGTTATATTAAGAATTTGTTCGGAAAGAACAAATAGAACCCATTTTCATCCGTCCCCTATTGAATATAAATATAGATATAATTTATACAAAGCAATTTGGCTTAACTATTGTATAAAATGTTTTGAAAATATTTAAACTTATTTCCATTATTCATTGAATTATGATAGCTTTAAACCCTTTCCCGAACAAAGGCGATCGTTTTTGCAACTAGGAAAGGTAACGTTGGATAGAAAAGCGTTTCCTTTTTCATTCTTTTATGGGAAGAAACATTAAAAATATTTTTTCTTCTAGTGAAGTCATCTAAGTCGTATGCCCGAGTGCATCACAAATTAATTTAAAAATGTAGTCAGTGTAGCTTTTTGTAATTGTATAAAAAGGTAAACAATGATATCTAAGGCCTTTATCTTTGCTAGGCAATTTAAAGATGACGATGGATTTCGCCATTTTCTACGATATTTCAATTTCCTAACACCAGTATTATTTCATTATTTGTATGCATATTTTAACCCATTACTGCACAGTGACACCTTTTGACTCCCTCAAAGAAAAAGGCTTGGGAAAACATTGTGGAAAATGAAGAAATTGCTTGTGACAAGCAATTTCTCCTTTTTCCACAATGTTTTCTAACCCAAAAATGGAAAGATTTTTAAAGTTTATTCAACTTTGAATTGTCGTCTGCAACACCTTTCAAATTAGAAAAGTCCAAAATTTTGTTGTCTGGTAATGGGTTAAAGTTGTCGTCTACAACAGCTTTCAAATTGGATTAGTCTACAATAGGCATACTTCTACCAAATTTCATAAGTGGAAAACTATTTTGCACAAACGACCTAAACATTTCTATGTTTCACAATTAGCATTTTGCAGATAAACAAATAGTTCAGTTGCATGAATGAAATATGAAACTTCAAGTCTAGTTGTAAATAATACTGACTAGGGCCTACTAGACCCTGTGGGACTGGCAGGGACACTGGTAAAGGGGTCGGGATGGTGACAAATAACCCTTTTCCTAAACGGTTCTAATTTTGACGTCCATGATAGATGTAAAAGGGCTTTTGAAAGCATTGAGACAAAAAAGAAAAAAGAAAATGCTGATGATTAACATTTTCTCCGTCTGTTCTATATTGTATATACTATATTGCACCAAAACATATAGGCCCTAAAACTTGTTTTTCGAGTAATCGCTTATAATGGGATGAAACTTTTGTCTTGTCCGTCGAAATGGCAATTTAAAAAATGAAAACAAAATTCCATAAAAGTTAGATTATGGAAATTAAATCGATTCTCAATCAGCAAAGTTTCTATTTTTCTATTATGTTTCAATAATGCATACAACGCTTGTTCAAAGAAAAAAAATCTGTCAATATTCTTGTGTTGTCGTGATTATGTAAAAGTTCAGATTCCTCCTATTAATTCAAAAACCGCTTAAGCCGCGTTCCCATTGGCCGACCAAATCAACCCGATCAACTCGATCGCCTAAATTGCCCGATCAAACCCGATTAAACTATATCAAATGTATTTACATGACCTCTTCTTTCTTTCTTGTCGATTAATTCCCGATCACTTTTGCCGACCACGCTCGATCGTCCCGATCACTCTTGCCGTCCAAGCTCGATCAGTATTTGATCGCTTGATCGGGCTTGATCGAGTTGATTTGGTCAGCAATGGGAACGCGCCTTTAGACCTCGATATTCTATCTTGATCAACTATATGATAAGCTCTGTTTTGTCCACTTTCATGCTGTCTTTTCGGAAGAAGGTAAAAATGTTGTTGCTTTTATGAAAAAAAACATAGACAAAACGTTTTGGCGCGGAAACCACTGAATGAAAGTGTCATAATATTCGTCGCTTTTCAACAAAACCCTCGTAACGGCAGCTTCTTTGAAGCTGCAGTTACGAGGTTTTTGTTGAACAGCAATGATATTCTTTTCTCTAAACGATTGAAAGAATTTGTAGTTCCAAGCAATTTGATGTGCATCTTGTCGAAGATTTATTATTATTTTGCCACTATGCATCCATATACGTGTATGATTGTTTATTTGACCTGAGCAAATGTTTATCGGAATGAATGATGTGTCTGTTTAGAAGCGGTTTTCAATTTCAACTATTCAAAACAAAAAAATGTTCGAAATGTGACTAATAATAGCCTATATAGTACTCAAACTTGAGTTTAACTTTACGGTAATTACATATAGTATTGATAATTGGTAAACAAAGAGGAAATTTAATGTACTGCGTTGTCCTAATGAACTAATGAAAAGCCATTGTTTTCAATACTCTTTTAGTACACTTATTGTTCGACTTTTGCTTTTCATGTGTGATAATATCTAGTTAAGTTTTAGCGCACTCGATTCATACGCTAAATATACTTAGTACGCCAGTAGGAATAGAACTTTTTGGGGGAAGAGGAGAATAATTTCTGTTAACATTTCCACAATGAAAAAATAAGTATTATACTTTAAATAAGCCGTAGTTACGAGGTTTTGCAATAACACTGGCGATTTCATAGATTTATATAGACATAAAAAACTTTTCGTCGTGACGCGGAATAATTTTGGTCACGAGATCATGGGCGATAAATCGTCCCACACAATAAAAGACTTTCGTTCAATAATTTTCTAGTATTTATTAACACGTCGACGTTACATTGATAATATTGAATTTATACGGCAATCTGCCTTTGTAAAATGAAAACGATTTGTCAAGTGTCACCCGTCTTTTTAACCCTTCAATTTAAATACAAATTTTGAAAAAAAAAGTTTAATGTTATTTCTGAGTATTATTTTGTATTGAAAATTTAGATGCTTTCAACACTGGTTTTGACGTGCCTGATAACGTAACTTGACCTTGACTGGTACTTATTTTTTTGTAAACTGGTACCATTTTTTCAAGGTTCGTAGATATGCAAGGGTACCAGTAACATTACGGAAATATTAATCCGAGTTTTCTTTGATGAAATTCGGTATTTGATATGTTGATGTCACTCATATACGTAAATGAGCGACATCAACATATTTCATCAGAGAAAACTCGGATTACGGAAATACAAACAAGATCGATGAAATGCTGGTTATCAGCATTTTTTCTTTTGTCTCAATGTTTTCCCAAACATTTTCTATTAGTGACGCCAAAATAATGTCTCGTTTGTGAAAGGCTTAAGCTCAATTGAGATAACAACAATTACTTAATGACCCCGGCAATGTTTTGTTATTCTGTATGTCAGGTGTGGTGTTGACCCTCTCATTAAAAACAATGCCGGACAGACTGCCGAAGAAACATTGCTGGAAGAGAAGCCTGAACAATGGCAGCAAACGTTACACTGGCTTAACAAATATTCACCGGGTAAGTGAAGAATGGCCATTTTAACCCATTTCCCAACATTGACGCTTTGTGACACTCCAAAAGGTAAATGCTTTGGAAAACATCGCGGAAATGAAAAAAAATTGCTTGTGACAAGCAATTTCTTCATTTCCCACAACGTTTTCAATATCAAAAAGATCAAAATATGTAAAAATTGTATTCACATGAAAATGACGTCTGTAAGATCTTTCAATTTGGACCAGCCCGAAATTTTGCCATCTGGTAATGGGTGCTGTAATTCGGAAGTTTCTGCAAAAGACAAAACATGTGTTTTGATAAAGATATGATATCATATAGTACAATATAGCGCAAAAAATATTGAGACAAGAGAGAAAATGCTGATTATCGGCATTTTCTTCTTTTGTGTCAGCGTTTTTCCGAGTATACTATGTTATGATCTAAAAAACTAGTTCTTTTGGGGTAAGGGTTGAACGGATTTAGGAGTCCGTCTTTTGTAAATAGTGTGACATTGAATTTGTCGAAATTATCATTATAATGAAAAAGAAATTAAATTAATTGGTCTTACAAATAAATAAACAAACGAAAACGTAAAGCCCTATAGCGGACGAAAATTGACCTGGCAAAGCATTCCATTCGATTAGCATGGGCTGCTCTGCCAGTTCATTTATCGTGAGTAGTCTAGGGGCCAACCCCAAAAAGAGGCCTAGAAAGTGGTTTTCTTTGGACCAACAGTCCAGAAGGATTCCGATGGTACAGTGAGTTAGGGTAACCATTGGGGCTTTATTTTATGGTGGATGCCAGAACTGAAAGTGGTGCAGATTTTCTCCAGGGGCAGATAACTCTACCCACCCAAAAATGAAATATACAGTTTTTTAGTTGACCATGAATCGAAATTGTCGTCAAAATTTTTTCTGTGACTTTTTTCCTCAATAACTTTATGTTTTAATTGAAATATTATGTATGCCAAAAAATAATTAGTAATATAATAGTCGGGTTTTAAAACACATTTACCGTAATTGCACTAATAAATGTTCATTCACCAAAACAGAAAAATCACTCTAAAATAATTAAGAAAAGTTTTTTCAAACTTTATTATCTTTTTAAACGTTGACGATAGAAAAGTTTAGACACCATAGGGATATTTTGAAGTCAATTAGGTTTCGTTCCAGGATGACTTTTGCAACAAATGTCGGTGTGATTTTTTTCTGGGGGCAGACAACTCTTACCACCAATAAGGGCATGTTCAAAGAAAGGCTTTATGACAAAAAATGTTTACAATCTAGTTCTCGCAAAAGTAAACCAATATTCATTAAACTAAATCAGAACAAGTATGATAATAGGTTCTTCAATGAGTTTGATTATTGGCCAGATCGGACCAGAAAGTCATGAGTTATCTGCCCTTGAACATCAAAAATAGCTATTTTAGACTTTGTTTACCATCTAGCATCCACAAATATTCACCAATGAAAATGAAACTTCTACATAATGATAAGGATCATAAGATCTCTGATGAGTGTGATTTTCGGCCTGATCGGACAAGAAAATTATGAGTTATTTGCCCTTGAATTTGACAAAATTGCCGTTTTTGACTGTTTCCGACTTTGTTTACACTCTAGCATTTATAAATATTGACCAATCAAGTTGAAACATGGACATTATGTTGCTGACTATAAGATCTCTGAGGCATTTAATTCTCAGAATGATCAGAATAGAACATCCCGAGTTATATGCCCTTGAATTTAACAGATTTGCCATTTTCGACTATTTTCGAATTGATTTACACTCTAGAATCTTCAAGTATTGATCAATCAAAATAAAAAATGCATAACGATTGGAACCAAAAGATCTCAGATGAGTACAATTTTCAGAATGATCGGGACATAAATTCATGAGTTACTTGCCCTTGAATTTTACAAAATTGCCGTTTTACGACTATTTACGACTTCGTTTACACTTTAGTATCTACAACTAGAGTCCAATCAATTTGAAACTTGGTCATTATATTGTTGACCATGAGATCGCGACTGGGTACAATTTTCAGAATGATAGGGACATAAAGTCATGAGTTATATGCCCTTGAATTTTACAAGATAGCCATTTTCAACTATTTTCAACTCCGTTTACATTCTTGAGTGTATAATTATTGACCAATCCAAATGAAACTCACACATAAGGATTGGGACTATAATATCTCGATTGAGTACAATTTTCAGAATGATCGGGACATAAAGTCATGAGTTATATGCCCTTGAATTTTACAAAATTGCCATTTTCGACTATTTTCGACTCCGCTTACACTCTAGCATGTATAATGATTGACCAATCCAAATGAAACTTATACATAAGGATTGGGACTTAAAATGATATCTCGATTGTATACAATTTTCAGAATGATCGGGACATTAAGTCATGAGTTATATGCCCTTGAATTTTACAAAACTGCCATTTTCGACTATTTTCGACTCCGTTTACACTCTAGCATGTATACTTATTGACCAATCCAAATGAACTTATACATAAGGATTGGGACTATGATATCTCGATTGAATACAATTCTCAGAATGATTGGGACATTAAGTTATGAGTTATATGCCCTGGAATTTTACAAAATTGCCGTTTTCGAATATTTTGACTTGGTTTACACTCTAGCATTTACAATTATTAATTAATCCAGATCAGAAAGCTGTGTTTTTGTGCCCTTGAATTTGATAAAAACTGATGTTTTTTACTTTGGTTTTACTCTAACAACCACAAATTTTGGCCAGTCGAGACAAAAAACTAAAACATAATGTTGGTGACCATTCTTATATTGTAACTGAACCTCAGAAATAACGCACCACTTACATTTTTTACTATAACTTTTTTATTATGCTACTTTTTCAAACTGTAAAACCACAACCCGAACGGCTATCACTTTATTCGTTTTTGGCCAAAACATTGTTGCGCTACATTAAAGCAATCAACCGTGACAAACGCGCAAACGTGACTACCCTCTAAAGTAAAAGTCACAAAATCAGTACTGCGTGAGACCACTTTGCAGAGCAATACAGTCTGTGCTTCGTCGACGCATGGAACTGATCACATTTTGGATTCTGTCATTTGGAATGACTCTCTACTATCCCTGTATCACTTTGCACTTTAACCCGTGCACCTGTTTGAGCTGCAGTTGGGACCTTTGACGCACCCCTTCTCGGGCAGTCCAGCAGTGCACCAGTTAGTTGGAAACGCTCTCTAAACCGGGCAATAGTCTTGCGATGAAATCTCATCATGTGTACAATAGCGCGTGACGTCATCACTGCCTGCACCATCCCAATAGCACGATTACGTTCACCAGTGGAAAGTCTTGGAATTGTTTAAAGCATAAAAAAATTCCGATTTATGAAATGTTTGGGTGTTTTCTTTCTTTCACCGACTACATGTACCAGATAAACCGATAAGCTGGTTTGTGTACGAGGTCAATAATGCGGCACGTGCAGAAAACCTGTTTACCAAGTTTGGACGGCTAGCGTCACAGATGAATGGGTTTTGTGCGTAAGAGTGTGTTGTGTGCATACCTAGTGTCCGGCGGATACCAAATAATACTGTGTCAACAAAATTAATGATTTTTTTTTAAAATATATGAAACAAGAAAATGTGGTGCGTTATTACTGAGGTTCAGTATAAGATGAATACAAATTTCGACATAATTGGACCAGAAGTTGTTAAGTTATCTTCCGTTGAATTGGACAAAATTTCCATTTTATTTTCAGTCAAATAACCAGATAGATGGACAGATCAAGACGATATTTGATGGGTAGAATGTTTCCGACGTTGTTTTACTCTAAAAACCACACATAGTGAACAATCAAGACAAAACATGGACACCAAGATAACGACTACGAGATTTTTGATTAGTTTGGCATTCAATTATTTAGTCAGGATAGAAAGTCTTGAGTTATTTGCTCTTGAATTCTGTAAAGTTGACTTTTTCGACCCTGTTGTCACCCTAGCTACCACAAACATTGACCAAGCTAGACAAATCTCAGTCTGTGACTGTGAGATATATTTTATAGTGTTAATGTGAATCTGACATCCTGGGTTATAAGCCTTTAATTTTGACAAAATGACCATTTTTGACTTTGTTTTCCTTGCAAAAGATACACATGTTGATCGGTCGATACAAAACGTTGACAAAATGTAAGTGACCACAAGATATGGTTCAGTTTTCAGCCTGATCATGATCAAACAATTTTAATTGCTTTCCCTTGAACTTGACAAAACTGCTGTTTACGAGTATTCAGTTTTGCAGTCACAAATATTAATTGATTTGAATAAAACTTGGGCTCATATTATCTTGGTTCAGGTGAGCGATTTAGGACCATCATGGTCCTCATGTTATTTATTAAGAATATCTGACAATCAAAACTATTTTTCAAGGATTTGCGTTAAATGTCATTTGAAAACGCGAAATTCGTTAAGTTACAGGTAAATATTGATTACGTTTTAAGCACACGAAGTTTGGGAGATGAAAGACGTACAGACGATCGGACGGACAAAATGGACAGTAGAATTCATTAACATATTCTAAATTGTCTCCTTCTACATTACTTCTATCAGTCTTTTTCGAAGATTTGGGTGCAAAATTGTGACTTATCTGAATTATCTGCCAATAAATTTAGCTATCAGCCATTTCCGACAGAAAACTTAAAATTTTCAAAAAAAATATATCAACTTGCGGACATGGATTAAACATGTTTTTATCCAATGACATGTCATGTTAGAAGTTTAAAAACATTTCCGGGTACTTGGAAATGCATTTTCCCAGTTTTAAGCAGATCTATGAGTTTTTGGCTTTTTAACGACATCATGAAGTAGAAGGGGGTAGACATAGCTTAAATTGGTGGGTGGGGTAAGGACAATTGTAGATTTCTTAGACTTCAGGATGATTTTTGGTATAAGAAAATTACAATCACGAAGACTATTCAAATGTGATTTCTTTCCATAAAAATAATTTATCAATTAGATAAAAATGGTTGTATAAAAACAATTTCTGACGACTACTATTTAACCTTAATTTCAAGTGGGTGGGGTAAGAAAAGTGCTTGTGAAAAAAATTTGCACCACTTTTGATTATGGCATCCACCCTATTCTAACGTCCCATTGAACTAACAATCACCTGGTACCAACTGATTTGTTCTGGACGATTGGTCCAATAAAAATTCATTTTGCGGGACGGGCCCCTAGACTAGAGGTATACATGCATTTTAAGATTCGGGAACAAGATCTTTGTACCTGGTTCGTCATAGTATGCAACTAAAATAAGAGCTAAATGGCATTGAGAGAGATGCATTTCAGACATGCGTTCGTTATAACTTCATATCGTCATTGTCATAAGTACCATTACAATTTTATAAAATTATATCATATTGATACCAGTATTCATTATCTTCACGAATCAGGCTTGTACCATACTCTGATGAGTGACCAGATCGACCTACAGTTAACTGAACGGTTGTTGCGTGGCTGGGTTCGAACCCGGCTGACCCGCCAGGACGGTCAAGAGGTGGACATTGTCAATGTAATGGACCTGCCGGACAGTGTCCGAACTCTTCTACAGAAATACTCAACTACTAATGAGTTTGTCATCAGAATGCTGGCCGACAGAATAGCAGAAAACGGTTAGTTATGTATTTTGGTACATAAATCGATGTTTGCTATCGTTGTTTCAAGACATATCGATGCCTTTCAACAAAAAACCTCGAGACTGCAGCTTGTTGTAGGCTGCAGTTACGAGCTTTTTGTTGCAAAGCGACGATATGTACTTGTTACCAATAAAGGTACTGAAACTATATCTACATAACCATCATGAAACTATATCTACATAACCATTTCAATGATGAAGCATTTACTGGCATCCGAGAAAAATTAACCATAATGAAATAATATTTTTTCACACATATGGCTAGTTTCTGATAGAAAAGAGTGTTCAACTTAAGCCAATACGTACATTGTTTCTGCTATGCTTATCAACTGCATATTCATAGATCTAGAAATAATTCACTTGCATTTTTAAGCAAAATACCATATAGAGTGTAATTTCGGCCTAGGCTTATCAGGAATATGCATTATGTTGCCAGTTGAATGTCTTGATAGATCTATAACTAAATAACATTTTAAGTTTCGGTTGAACCAAGTTAAGCTTACCTTTTGACAATATTGACATTCTTTTTTAAAACTTTCATTGCCAGGGTTAAACTACTCGGATATCGACATCAACACCCAGGACTATATGAACGAGGTTGACACCGTACACATGGTTCCGGTTCCGGTCGCCAAGCCGTTGTTAATGGCGGTTTGGGAGACGAGAAATGAGGAGGCTGTGGACGCCCTGCTGAACCTCGGAGTGGACTCGTCCGTCAGGTACTCACACACGGGCAGCAGGAAGGACGCAGAACCACTCGTGTTTCATGTAAGCATCAATCTGCATAATAAGGAGTTCCTTCTTTAACTCAATGTAATAGATCTATATGATTCTCTATAGATCTACTCCAGTTAAATGTGACTACCATGGGCGGTACTAACCAAAAGTTTTCTTAACCCTTTCCCAAACAAGACTTGGTTTTGACGTCCCTAATAGAACAGGCTTGGAAAACATTGAAATAAAAGAAGAAACTGCTGATAACCAGCAGTTTCTCCTTTTGTCTCAATATTTTCTGTGACATAGGCCTATTTCACACAAATCTTATCTTTTATAACATCCATTTTGTCATTTGTTGCAGTTTTTGAAGTGGATCACCCTAAAATTTTGTCGTTTTGGAAAGGGCTAACTAGATCTACGTGATTCTCTATCTACTCCAGCTAAATGTCACTACCATACATTGGTGGTACAAACTAAAACATTCATTAATGAAAAAGTATAGAAGAATGCGTTTTAAAAGAAAGAACCAGCTCTATGTCTATTTGCAAAAGAATGTGTTCACGGTATGCGCAGTGTAGTAGCCTTTATGATTTCCAGAAAATATTTTAATTACAAAACAAAACAAAATTTAAGATGTCAATTTGTAGTCTTTCTATTATCTTCAATACAGTATCCTACTTTTAAAGCAGCGTAATGCATATTTCTGCAATGTCTATATTTATTATCATTATATAGATATGTAATGACCACATATCTTAAAATCATTTTCAGCTCATAGGAAAAAATAAACGAATACCCGACAACATCGTTCACAAAATTCTGTCTACAGCCGATCTGGACCTCCGAGATCAACACGGACAAACTCTTCTATTCAAAGCCATCACACACGATTACTCTCACCAATTCATCAGAGCTTTGTTCAAATATGGCGTCAATCTCACATCACGTGACTCTCGCGGGAGGACAGCGCGTGACTTCGCGGAATCACTAAAGAAGTACAAGTATTTCAATGTTATTGACGAAGAGGTTGTGAATATTGTGTCTGAAGGTGATTTAGACAAACTTCAAGTGTTGGTGCTGCAGGGATATGATCATATAGTGGATATAACTGATGAACACGGGTTTAATATGATCAACATTATACACAGACTGCCTCTAAAAGATAATAAACAAGATGTGTTAACTTTTGTGGAGAAAATTCCATCAATACAGGTCAGTTCTGCTATATGAGTCCATTTGTTTATGTTTCTTTCATTTATATCATTGTGATTCTTATTGTTTTATTTTGAGAATCATATGATACAATAGTAAGAATTTGTCAACGGTAGATAGGGCCTAACTGTTTCACACGTTTTTCTTTAATCATTGGGTGGGGGGAGATGCCCCTGTCGTAATATAGTCACCGTATGACTATTTTTCCGTGTTCTTTTTGTTTGTTTGTTTGTTTGTCTGTTTGTTTGTTTTTTTTTTTTTGTTTATTTTGTTTTTTCACCTTTAAAACACAAAGGGGCTAATTTATGCACAACTGTCATCCACGATCATGACTTCGATAGTTCTAACAATGTTCAGTGTTGTACGGACTCATTTAAATACTTGATCATTTTTATTCCACACGATGTAGCACCACTTAACGTTGATGTTCCGAGCGACAGATACGGGAGATACCGATGAGCTCCGGAGATTCACGAGTCGCAAATTCGCCATGGCACAGGATAAATGTGGCCGGACGATTCTACACCGGGCAATACTCAACAAGAAGAAAGAGATGATCAAGTTTATAGTCAACAACTATCATCATATCATAGACATGCAAGACAATGTTAGTATCATTCTTAGATTAAATACCAGCATAATTGTAGCGAATTAAGATTAACATATTTTCTCGGAGAAAGATTTATATAGGCCTATGTCAATATGTATTGTGTCAAGTTAAAGTGAGATCTTTACGTCATCGCATCGGTAAATCTTAGCATAATTATACCGTTGCGTCCCTCTGATTATCCACAAAACATTTGACGTCTTGGCATAACTTTGAATATTTAGTTATGGTGCTTTTATAATTATCATACATAGGCCTATAGTTATTTTACGTAAATTGTTCTCATGAGTTCTTGTGACATCAAGACTGAAAGGCCAATGTCAAGGTCTAATACAAAAGTCACATTTTCGATAACAAACAGTTGCGAAGGCATCTCGAGATGTTTCTATTTACTTGTAATTTGGCCTGCTTTCTAATCTTTAAGCATATATTATAATTTAAGAATCGTATGCGTTTTTTCTCTTTCTCTACATTACAGTTGGGTAGAACGGCCCTCCATTACGCGTATCTCATCACAGAAGACGTGAGTCTCGTCAACTATCTCGTGCACAACGAGATCTCAACACAAAAACGAGATTACGTATGTTTTGTTTTTATCTTATTATATTTTCATTCAAAGACCTTTAAACAACATCGTTTTATATTTCTTTTATTCGTGTACCAAAAGTCGAAAATTTAAAAAGTATTTAAAAGCGGACATTCAGTTCTATTTTCGTAAGCTTAAAGTAAGTTATTCTTAACCTCTTTCCATACAAGCATTTTCTCCACTTCAATCCATCAATTATGTGATGTTACTTTAATTTAAATATTTTTCAGTAGGCCT
Source organism: Fragum sueziense (assembly GCA_963680895.1). NCBI lineage: Eukaryota > Metazoa > Mollusca > Bivalvia > Cardiida > Cardiidae > Fragum > Fragum sueziense. The sequence continues at coordinate 49,183,500 of OY804598.1, read as the reverse complement.
AACTTCGATTTACGTATCTTTTGTAAAACCAGCGAATTCAGACTTGCATAAAACTAGGGCCTACAATTTTGTTATGTGCAAAAATTTACAATATCATACCGTCGTGTTTCAACAAAAACCTCTAAACTGCAGCTTAAAACAAGCTGCAGTTACAAGGTTTTCGTTGAAAAACATCGACATGTCTTATTTCTTGCAGTCCGGTCGACTGCCGCTTGACTACAGTATAAGCAATTGTGGAAAAGAAGAATATGTCAGACTACAGTTGGCCATTGTCATGTTTTATTGAGTCGCTTTCACGCATTTTGACACCCCAAAAACAAGTCCTAGAAAATTGTGGAACATGAAGAAATTGCTTGTGACAAGCAATTTCTTCATTTCCCACAATGTCTCCTGCCAAGACAGACCAAAATTGTAAAATTTCATTCAACTGAAATTGTCTTCTGTCGTCCGATTTGGGGTCTGTTTCTCACATAATTTTTATCAGTTAGACTGTAGTTGAAAAAATAATGTTGTAGCCCGGGGTTCTATGCTTCCGCCTAAACATGCGCCCGGTTTTGTTATGTAAGAAAGATTAACAATTTGACTTATTTCTTACAGTCTGGTCGATTACCCTTGGACTACAGTATAAACAGTTGTGGAAAAGAAGAATATCTCAGATTACAGTTGGCCATGAAAACTTTTACCATGGATGTTTATCTAGCAGAGACTAATTTTGAACAAGCATTACATAGGGCGGTTAAGGTGGGTATCGAGTATGAATCGTGGTTAGGGTTGGACTACCTTAATACATTGATATGATTTGATACAGTCTGGTCGATTACCCTTGGACTACAGTATAAACAGCTGTGGCAAAGAAGAATATCTCAGACTACAGTTGGCCATGAAAAGTTTTACCATGGATGTATATCTAGCCGAGACTAATTTTGAACAGGCCTTGCATAAAGCGGTTAAGGTAAGTCTGGAAAATAAGTCATTGTACTATGTATAAAAAGTAAAGGCTATTAGAGTTACTATACACTATATTTCTTCTCTAAATTGTTGATGGGCAAATCGTCGATTTTCAACAAAACCCTCGTAACTACTGCTTGTTGTAGCAGCAATGTAATAAACTTGCGTGACATTGAGAAATTTTAATTTCATCTTAATTGTCTCGATTTAATATTAGAATTTTAGAGATGCCATTTCAAAAAAAAATCTGTCTTTGACAAGAGAAATTATGTGCATGGATTTTCTTCGTCTCCTTGTAAGGTATTCTATTATATCAACTAAATTTACCAATTTTGTATTTAATAGACACCTATTTCCTTTGTCACGTGTTGATCTAGCACCTTTAGTTTTGTTCTTGCACTATTCAAATTCTGTTCACCCCATTTCCTACGATGTTTTCCAATGCCTTTATCTTGTGGTATGTCTAAAGGCGCCAATGTGTGGTATACCTCATGAGAAATGACCTGGCAGAGCAGCCCATGGAAATCGAATGGAAAACTCTGCCAGGTCAATTCTCGTCCGCTATCATGGGTTGTGTTTAATTCTTGATTTCCAGAAAGGCGAGTTATCGTTGGTAGAGGAGCTCGTACTCGGACTGTCCGACAAGGGAGACCTGAGCCGTTATGCCAATGTTCTGTTTAAATGTGTGGACGAGGGGAAACAAGACATAGCTATCTATCTCATAAAGCAGGGGATACGTACAGATATTTATAAACAGGTGAGTGTGTGTGTGTGGGTGTGGGGGGGGGTCTGAGCCGTTATGCCAATGTTCTGTTTAAATGTGTGGACGAGGGGAAACAAGACATAACTATCTATCTCATCAAGCAGAGGATACGTACAGACATTTATAAACAGGTGAGTGTGTGTATGTGGGGGGGGGGTCTGAGCCGTTATGCCAATGTTCTGTTTAACCCATTCCCAAACAAGACCTGGTTTTGACGTCCCTAATAGAAATGGCTTGGGAAAACATTGAGACAAAAGAAGAAACTGCTGATAACCAGCAGTTTCTCCTTTTGCCTCAAAATTTTCTGAGCTATATTATACAAAAATCCAATTTTTTCCAATATTCATTTTGTCCTCTGCAGCAGCTTTCAAATTGGAGCACCCTAAAATTTTGCCGTTTGGGAAAGGGTAAAATGTGTGGACGAGCGGAAACAAGACATAGCTATTTATCTCATCAAGCAGGGGATACGTACAGACATTTATAAACAGGTGAGTGTGTGTATGTGGGGGGGGGGGATCTGAGCCGTTATGCCAATGTTCTGTTTAAATGTGTGGACGAGAGGAAACAAGACATAGCTATCTATCTCATCAAGCAGGGGATACGTACAGACATTTATAAACAGGTGAGTGTGTGTGGGGGGGGGGGGGGAGATCTGAGCCGTTATGCCAATGTTCTGTTTAAATGTGTGGACGAGAGGAAACAAGACATAGCTATCTATCTCATCAAGCAGGGGATACGTACAGACATTTATAAACAGGTGAGTGTGTGTGTGGGGGGGGGGAGATCTGAGCCGTTATGCCAATGTTGTGTTTAAATGTGTGGACGAGAGGAAACAAGACATAGCTATCTATCTCATCAAGCAGGGGATACGTACAGACATTTATAAACAGGTGAGTGTGTGTATGTGGGGGGGGTGGGGTGGGGGGGGGGTCTGAGCCGTTATGCCAATGTTCTGTTTAAATGTGTGGACGAGGGGAAACAAGACATAGCTATCTATCTCATCAAGCAGGGGATACGTACAGACATTTATAAACAGGTGAGTGTGTGTGTGTGGGGGGGGGGGGGAGAGATCTGAGCCGTTATGCCAATGTTCTGTTTAAAAGTGTGGACGAGGGGAAACAAGACATAGCTATCTATCTCATCAAGCAGGGGATACGTACAGACATTTATAAACAGGTGAGTGTGTGTGTGTGGGGGGGGGGGGGGAGAGATCTGAGCCGTTATGCCAATGTTCTGTTTAAATGTGTGGACGAGGGGAAACAAGACATAGCTATCTATCTCATCAAGCAGGGGATCCGGACAGACATTTATAAACAGGTGAGTGTGTGTGTGGGGGGGTCTGAGTCGTTATGCCAATGTTCTGTTTAAATGTGTGGACGAGGGGAAACAAGACATAGCTATCTATCTCATCAAGCAGGGGATCCGTACAGACATTTATAAACAGGTGTGTGTGTGTGTGGGGGGGGGGGGTCTGAGTCGTTATGCCAATGTTCTGTTTAAATGTGTGGACGAGGGGAAACAAGACATAGCTATCTATCTAATCAAGCAGGGGATCCGTACAGACATTTATAAACAGGTGTGTGTGTGTGTGTGTGTGTGTGTGTGGGGGGGGTCTGAGCCGTTATGCCAATGTTCTGTTTAAATTTGTGGACGAGGGGAAACAAGACATAGCTATCTATCTCATCAAGCAGGGGATCCGTACAGACATTTATAAACAGGTGTGTGTGTGGGGGGGGGGAGCCGTTATGCTAATGTTCTGTTTAAATGTGTGGACGAGGGGAATCAAGACATAGCTATCTATCTCATCAAGCAGGGAATACGTACAGACATTTACAAACAGGTGATTGTGTGTGTGTGTGTGGGGGGGGGGGTCTGAGCCGTTATGCCAATGTTCTGTTTAAATATGTGGACGAGGGGAAACAAGACATAGCTATCTATCTCATCAAGCAGGGGATCCGGACAGACATTTACAAACAGGTGATTGCGGGTGGGGGAATAATCCTTTCTCAAACAACTCCTGGGTTGGCATTCAATGACCTATCCTCGGATACCCCGTAGTCTCCTAATTCGCTACTCTACACTCACTGGTGGTGAACTCGGCTAAAGCGAGGAACGGTTTTTCGCAAACAATGTATTCCATCGGTGTTGTTATAAAATCTCGTAACCACTGGTGGTGAACTCGGCCAAAGCGTGGGACGGCTTTTCGCGGACAAAGTATTCCGTCGGTGTTGTTATAAAATATCGTAACTACGGCTTCGATAAAGCCGTAGTTACGAGATTTTATAACAACACCGACGGTTTGTCAATACATAACGGTCAACCCGGTCTATTTTTAGAACAAATTCATTGTAAAATCTTTAAACTCACATTTAAATCGCAAATATTTATACCTTGTTGTAGAGAAAAACGTCCCTCGCTTTGGCCGAGTTCACCACCAGTGACACTGCAGCGTACCGAATAAGGATACTCCAGGGTATCCGAGGATGTCACCGACCAGTTTAACTCCAAAATCATGCAAATATTCGCTGGATAGAAACTCTCTAAAAGAAGGCCTACCTTTTCAAGTTAACAATTGTTTTAATGCATTTATAGCCTACATTATTTCTTATATGTGACCCGTCACGCTAAAAGGGACCTTATCCAAACTCCAAATTTTGACAGACTTGTCATACCCAGCACAGGTCAACCAGATCTCGTATGCGAAAAGTGAACATATTGTAAGATAGGGACAACATTCCAGATTTAGAAAATTACATAAAAGTGAAAAGTGTCGGCCCTAGTCTGGCTGCGCGGACTGCGCAGACAGGCTAGGGTCGATATTTTTCACACATCCGATAAGGTCCCTTTTAGCGCGATGGGTCACATATACTAAAGGAAAAAAGAAACGCAACAAAAAATAAATTTGATCATACGTTATGTTTTTGTCTTTCTCAAAATCACCAAAATTCGAGTACTTTTTTCAATGCATAGTAAAACTTCATCATTTGACTTTCTAGTGTCAAAATTTCATCAAGGTCGCAGGTTTTACGTGGCATAGATATGCGTTTAAATGAGAGTGATTTGGCGTCAACGTTAAATGCGTTCTTGCATGCAATTCAATTTGACGTTAACGATTCCTGGCTGGAATTTGATTGCTGTACTGTCCATGAATAGCATAAACAGTTTTTTCGATAAGAGAATTTGTTTCCGTAGGTAAAATGAGCGAACGTTATGATCCTAACGTCGTGACGACAGACATTGACGGCCGCTTTTCGGGTGACCGTCAGTTGTTCCGTTCGTCCTAAGACGTTATTCCAAGCAATATTTTGTCAACGGATATACACCAAAGTCAGAAGCAATTGCGGGTTGAGATGTTCCATGCGTAAACATCACAGTTGCTACCGGATGATGTCTTTGAATAAGTCGCAAAATGATATGAGGGATTAAATCCAAACAAAAATCATTGCCTTTTGTCGAGTCGACAAGCATCTACACAAATCAAAAGAGTTTTGTGTAAAGTTTGGGAATTTAAAAGTTTGCACGTGAGAAACGTGTAAACGTCTATTTTGACGTTGTCGCAAAGGTAAGACAGGTTCCAACGTAAAGACAAAGATCAATATCAAGATAAAGTACCCTGTAATTATCATTAACATCTTTGACTCAATAACATAAAAGAATTAGGAGAAATAGCAAAAAATAGTTGTTGCGTTTCTTCTTTCCTCTAGTATATAAATGTTTTATCTATATTTTCATTCGACAAACTAGCATGGACACAATAAAAGGCAAAACAAATTGAATCCATGTTTCTGTCTATGTTTCAGTACCATCACTGCATTGCCAGCAGCTCGGCATGTTCCAACTACACGTGTAAACATACTCTGACGTCATTCTATGCACGTGCCAAACAACAACATTGTATGGACGTGGTGGCCGCCATTAATGAGCTTTCTGGAAATAAGGTAAAGATCAATTATTATGCCACCCTTGCCTAACTGATTTTAAAATCCTCTCACATTGCTTTAGCCTCTCTTACAACCCGTCGACTCTTGATTATTCCGTGTCACAATTACTACCGGTATTTGCATATTCGTCAGGTTCAGATGAAAATTTTCTTGCAGGTGCCAAAAGCAACAAATTTGTTTTCAAGCTCTAAATAATGGTGAATATTTATATTCAATTTTAAATAAGATTTCAAACAATATTGTCATATTTTATCGTTAGGCAATAAGAATAATGCCTGGCTATTTTTGCCAGGCAATAGGCTTAAAACATAGGCATTAAGCTTAATGCCTATAATGATTTAGGCAATAAGCTTACTGCCTAGGCAATAGCTTATTGCCTAGGCAGTAAGCTTATTGCCTAATTTTACTTATTGCCGCTAACATACACATCTGCACGCAAATATCCCCTCCCGGTTGGGCAAGTTACACATTTTATATAACATCTTTCGTTCATAAAGTCACATAAAAATACCATTTTATCAGAGTGCATGCATCATATTTCTCGTAATTGTTCCTTTTACAGAAGTCCATCGAAGTTGACGGCCGCCCACCAGTTACCAAACCGTCTACCATGGATCAGTTATCATTGTTGGGTCTCTTGTAAGATACGAGCGAGGGACAATCATCATGGTGCTCGAAAAGCGAAGGGAAATCAGCACGGTGTTCTTCGAATCGATCGATTGATTGATCGTGTTGACTCTCAACGTCGCGACGATCGCGTCAAACAAATTGACGGCTGGTGCTAGTTAAAGCTCATCCCTAGTCTATAGGCTATCCAGCCGTTGGTCAGAAAATAAATTAATGTCTTTTAAGTTTTAACCTATGTCGGAAACACAATTTGTCAATCTGGGGGTTCGAATCCACGAAGAACAAAGATCCCCAGATCGATATGCTAGGAAGTTAGAGCTCGAGTTCTCGCTACAGAGATGCAAAACTAATGCAAGTGTATAATTATGTTGCAAGTATTTTGGAGCAATCTCTAAATTGCTTAAATACGCGTTTTGCAATATTTATGCTACTAGTAGGCATTTTTTAACCATTTCCCAAACAAGAACTGCTTTAGACGCCCCTGACAGAATAGGCTTGTGAAACATTTAGTCAAGAGAAGAAAATGCTGATAATCAGCATTTTCTAATTTTCTCTCAATGTTTTCGTAGTTATATTATTCATCAATTATACCTTTAGGAACATTCATTTTGTTGTCTGCAGCTGTTTTCGAATTGGACTACCCTAATTTTTACCATCTGGTAATGGGTTAAGCCGTAACGAAATTGCTCAACTGAATTTCGCAACATCTAAGAAATTTCGAAATTGCTTAGTTTCAAGTTTGCTTAAGATAATAATAATAATGAGCTAGGATCTGGAAAAACGCCCCTTAAGGCTTTTGAGCCCAACATAGATCCAGATCAGCCTGTGCATAAGCACAGTCTGATCAGGATCCACGATGTTCTCTAATAGCTTCCTTGTGACCTTTAGTAACTTAAAGAGAGCAGAATGGATGCATATTGGACTGCATTTGACGACAGCCTGATCTTGAAACAATGCTATATGGGACATTTTCCAGATTCCGGCTCAAATTATTATGTATGCTTTGTTACTGTATGTTACCGGTATTAAATGCAATTACTCTCTTTGTTTCGCATTAAACCATCGATATGTCGAGGCTCTTCTTTCAACCATTTCCTAAACAAGACCTGGTTTTGGCTTCCCTAGTAGAACGGCATTGAGAAAGCATTGAGGCAAAAGAAGACAAGAGTTATCCGCGGACAACGTAGCTCGCCTATAAGGGCGCTTGTCACAAATAAAGATTAATTCTTGAAAAGTAGGTCAAACTCCAAGGTCAAGGTCCTAAATGAAAGGTTTTGGCAGGAAGTATCCATGTGTGAAATATCAAGGCTCTATCAATAATATTGCATGAGATATAGGCCAGATTAAAGTATTTTTAAACATAGGTCAAACTCCAAGGTCAAGGTCCCAAATGAAAGGTATTGGCAGGAAGTATCCATGTGTGAAGTACCAATGCTGTATCTGTAATAGTGCCCGAGATATGGACCAGGTTAAAGTTTTTGAAGACGCGATGCTGTCGTGACCGCGACACTAGGACTGACATTAACTCCCCGGACATAAAGTCCCGGCTCGCTAAAAATGCTGATTATCAATCAGCATTTTCTTTTGTCTCAATGTTTCTGAGCTGTATCATCTATAAGTTTTACCCTTTTTGTCTATTTTCTCGTCTGCAGCAGCTTTCATATTGGATAACCCTAAAATTGTGTTGTTTGGTAGACAAACGCATCTAGGGTTAAGCTTTAGTTACGAGTTTTTTCCTCGAGAAAACCAGCAATGTAATGCAGACATGGCGCATACCGTCAAACAAACAGACATATCTGATAAAATTTCCCTTGGTTTGATGATTTTTGTTACTGTCAGTCCGACTGTCTGACACTACTTTTGATCGGTCAAGATAGTGAATGAGAGTTCGGTCTGACAAAATTTTATTCTGTCCGACAGATTATTTGGTAGATCTACTGTCAGACCGAAAGTCTGACAAAGATTTCTGGTTTTTCGCCATGTCTGGTAATGATGTAAAGCTCTTCTACGATGAATCCATACTCATAATATTACATTATTGTAGCCCATTTGGGCACATGAAATCACACTCAGCATTCAATATTTACTTCAATGATTGGTCAAAGCACTCAACTTTTAAACTTGTAGAGAGCATTGTACTGTCATTCATTAAATCAGACATGGGGTCGATTACTTGAAAAAGTAATCGATTAAATTAATGATTAATGCACCCTTGATTATTAATCGATTAAATTACTTTCACTGAAAAACACTTCAGTAATTGATTATTAATCATTAATTTGGGGGTAAGTAATCGATTATTAATCATTAATCGCGGATAAAGCTTTTGCGGAACAAAAAATAAACAGTTAGAAGGGGCAAATTGCATGTCATTCACTTCAAATACATAATTTGACCAGAATCACAAAATATGAAATATCTTAAATACTATTGAATTTACTTTTCTTTTTAAATGTCTTAAAACAAACCAGTTTGGTTATAGATGTTCCAATCAAGATGAATGGCCTGCTAAAAAGGTTTTTACCAGATGTTGTGGGGCCGCGGCCATGGCGCAGTTGGTAGCACATCTGCCTCTCATTAGAGAGGTCCCGCGTTCAATTATACCCGGCCACAGCAAATACCCTTACTGACAAAAATGTCACCCATCAATGGTTTGAACCTATGTGGGGGAGCAGCTGGAGGCTCGGTAAGGGTATTGTGGTAGTACTGGTATGAGAAACGACAGGAACACATAGTAAGGTGCTCCAGCCGCCGCAATATTACCTTAGTAGTTGAAAACGTCATAAAACCTCAATTAACCATACCAGATGTTGTGGTAAGGAGAATTGAAGAGTTCCATTTGATAAAGTTCGATGAAAATAGGATGTATGGACTTGTTGGATATTGAAGTTTGTTATAGTGAATATTTCTTGGTTATCTTTCCTGAATGCTCTGACAAATTATCACAAATGATGATGATGATGATGATGATGATGATGATGACGACGACGATGACGATGATGATGATGATGATGATGAAAATAGAGTTCATGTATATCAGACCATATTAAAGTCATGGGACCAATGATTGGACCATGGTGACTAGATTTTATAGAAAAATGTTTGATAAATGCATTTTCTCCTTTTGCCCTAGTCAGTAGTTTTATCCAATACCTTTCATATTAAAAACTTATAAAGGAAATGGTTAAGTAAAGAGAAAAGATACTAGTTATCAAATTCATGTATACCATTGTTATTATCAGAATCGTATTATTCAAATCACCAAGTTTGATTCTGTTTTTTGCCCAAAGCTAGTACTTTGCTTTACATTATTTTCTAATAAGTTATGTCTATAGATGATAAATGAAAAATTCTTTTATCAACACATGTATTTACTTAAAAATGAATCGGTATAATTATGATAATAATATGTACATTTGTTATTTAGTTTTATATGTTCATCGTATGATTGCATTTTAAGGAAAAATTTAAAAGTGAAATAAAATTTTGGTTTGTTCAGCATTTTTCAACTAAAATAAGTTTTTAATTTCAACTGCCCAAAATAAGTGAAATTTCAATGACAGGTGTAAGAATAGCACTAGATGGCCCTTGGGCATACTGCTTTGTATAGGTGTGAACAGGTAAAAGGTGTGACTTACTGCTACAGGTGCATCTTACTTTGTTTTAGATCATTTATACATCCAAAATAATCAAAAAGTAATCATAAAATAATCATGATTAATGTCATTTTTTCACCAGTAATTGATTAAATTATTAATCAAATAATCAGAAAAAGCTAATTAATTGATTAATTCATGATTATTGGCATTGGTTAATCGATTAATAATCAATTAAATTACTGATTATGATTACCCCATGTCTGCATTAAATATACATGCAAAACTCTACATCCGTTGTTTTTGTTTTTGGCGAGCCGTACAGGTCTCGATAAATGACCTAGCAGAGCATCTCTAGCTAATAGCTAGAGATGCTCTGCCATGTATTTTATCGAGATCTATAACATTATGGCCGGGGAGGCACATCTAATGTCAGCACTTGTCTGCTACGACGTCTTCGTCGTTGGCGTCGGTTGCGTAGAAAAAATACTATAGAAACACTGGTGATCTTTGAAGACAAAAGAACTGAGAAATTATGATGAAATCCCTTTTAATATTCACATATTGGCCATACAATAACATGTATGTAGAATACATTCTCATCTGAACATCATTAACAATTTCACTAACATTCAAACATGATTACCCAATGATCTGTACAAACATGGCATCAATATTAAACATTTACCAAACAACTAAACAAACGTTGATAGGTTGGAAAATATTGAGGAAAGAGAGAAAATGCTGGTAATCAACATTTTCTTCCCTTCTTTCAATATTTTCACAAGATTTAGTACTTAAGTTCGTCAAAATGCTTCATTGTTTGGGAAATGATTAAATAATAACATGACGTAATGATTCTTACAATGCACCCAGCAACACATTTTCCAGCCAAAATTTAAAGTGACATAATTATGCTTGTGTTTAATGGTTCAAAACCACTAAACTCTTGAGTCATACTGTTTATAATGTACACTTGTTAAAAGGAGCCAATTGGTTGAAAGTTTTAAACATATGTATTTATGTCACTTTTCTATTTGGGTTCACTGTACATAAAGATGAAACAAGCTGTCTGTCGAATCATTCTTTTTTTACATCATACAGAGTTAAACGTCATTTTGACACTTTAACACTTTTGAAAAATACTGCAGACATAAACTACTTAGAAAAAGCATTGTGATCAAAGGAAAAAAAGACTTTGACATTAACAACTGAGCTATTTGGACTTGGCGGAGTACCTTTGTCTTTTCTACTTCAAGCATACTTGTCAAAAGTTTAATAAAGCCCTTTTACCTTTACTATCAAAGATTGTCTAAGACAGAATGAATCATTATAGCCATTTTTATTGACAGTTACAATTCATCAATTCACCTTTTCCCAAGCAAGACATGGTTTTTCATGTCCCTAATAGAAAAGGCTGAAGTAAATATTCAGGCAAAACAAGAAAATGCTGATGACCGGCATTTTTTCACTTTTGCCTAGATATTTTCGATGGTATAATGTACACAACTTGTGCCTTTACCAGCATCCACTTTGTCGTCTGAAGCACCGTTCAACATGACAAGTGTGAATTTTTTCTGTTTTGTAAGAGATTTACAGCAAGTTAATTTCAATGTCCAATTCATTTATTCACCAAGTCACCAGTACGATCTGGGTGGTGGGGGAGGGGGTGGGGGTTGATGCATGAAGCCCCGGTTCTCTCTACCATATGGACTAGGGTTAAACCCGCCTTCTCTTGGACCACCAGGGTTAAACCCATCCCTCCCTCTCCCCTCAAACATATCCCTATTCTGGTTAAACTCGTGTTGAGGGCCCGGTCTCGAGTCCCCCTCCATGAGGGGTGGCGGGGGTGGGGGCTGTAGGATTGAGGAGGCAGCGAAACCTGGTTGTTGTTGTGGAGAGGATGACGGTGGGTTATAAGACTGGGAGGTCCAGGGTCCTGGATTAGGCTGGGAGAATCCACTCTGTTGGGGCTGGCTGTTTCCTGAAAATAGTCAAATTAACCCATTACTAGAGAGGAATATTATAGACAGGCCGAAACTGAAAGATGTTGCAGACGAGAATTTCAAGGGAATGAAATTTTACATCGTTCGGTCTTTCTTCGTAGAAAACATTGTCTAAAATGAAGAAATTGCTTGCCACAAGCAATTTCTTTATTTTTCACAATGTTTTCCAAAGCCTTTATCTTGTGGGGCAACAAAAGGCGTCATTTTGTGGTATTTGGGTAAATGCGTTATGAAGTCTGCAGAAGCATACTAATGGGATAAACGCATAATTTTGCTATTTAGAACAGGATAAAAAAGTATAAAACGTCGATTTGCAACAAAAACCTTGTAACTGCAGGTTGTTTTAAGCTGCAGTTACGAGGTTTTTGTTGAAAAGCATAAAAAAGATTGTATACCTAAATATTGATTTGGTGAGCTTGAAGGTTGAGCAGACTGGTACTGATAGTTAGACTGGTACTGCTGATATTGTCCCCCACCACTCTCTTGCTGATAACCAGTCACACCTGCTGGCTCCCCTCCTGGTGAACGAGCTGGGCCCGGATGCTGGGGACCAGTCTGACCTGGTGCATTCTGGTCACCCATACTTCCTGTCTGGACTGGTTGCATGTTATTCATCTGCTCCATAGACTGATTATTGGGATTATTTGAATCTTGATTCTGATACAATTGTGGAGCATTAGATATCTGGTTGTATGAGTACTTCTTCAACTCCTTAACTTGACTAGCGATGGATGACGGAATATCGCCATCATCATCATCATCCAGCAAACTCTTCATCTTTTTTATATCTGGTCCGGGTGATAGACTGGGGGACTGTCGCTTGATGTTGTTGTCCGCAGGGGGTGATACAGAAATTACATGCACTTACAACAATTTTGTTCTGACCAATAATTGCAGTATTTTCATTGTATTCCTCAAGGTTTTCAAAACATTCACCAAGCATATTCTTCAGTAGCATATTGCTGCTTTTCTTCAAAAACCTCGTATCTGCAGCTTAAGATAAGCTGCAGATACGAGGTTTTTGCAGAAAAGCGACGATATGTTGTTTGAGCTTGTAAAATTTAGTTCTTATCCAAGTAAGAAGCTTAGATATGGACAGCAATGAAAATATGATTTAAACAATGAAGAAAAAAGTAGTTACGGAAGAGGACTGAACCAAAAGTATACCTTTGTTGTTGTTCGGGCTGGGGTTGTTGTTGTTGTTGTTGTTGTACATTCACTTGTTGATTTGTATCACTTGTCCTTGATACATTGGCTGTGGCTGACCGGGCTGTTGCTGACCGGGCTCAAACTGACCACCCTGGGCTGACATACCACCATCCTGTATCTGTACCATCTGACCCGGGCTAGCCTGGACAATCTGCTGTTGTTGTTGTTGTTGCTGGATGGGCTTCCGCTGATCTGGATCCATGCTGGGTCCAAATGTCTTAGGGTCCCCTTTTTTCAAATCCTAGTTCATAATTGTGACCCGTCACGCCGAAAAGTACCGTCTGTAAAAAACAATAGCAGCAGCAGCAGCAGCAGCAGCAGAAGCAGCAGCAACAACAACAACAACAACAAGATAAGCTTTTTGGCATAATATTCATATCGTCGCTTTTCAATGAAAACCTCGTAACTGCAGCTTTATACAAGCTGCAGTTACGAGGTTTACATTGAAAAGCAGCGATGTTTTAAATATTCGATTTTCTCTACAACCGCTCCAACGATTTCCCTGATTTTTACAGAAATGTTAGCTGAAACCTCCATTTAGAGCTTAACATAGACGTTATAACTGTAAAAATTTTTTGCTTGTCATAATTATTTCCGAGAGTACATGTACCGAACAGGCTCATGTATCGTAAGCTAAATCAATATGTTTAATATGATGGTGATATATCGAGGGCTTGGTGCAAAACTATTGTAACTCCATTTCATAAAACCACATCAAATTTACCACCATCACAACAGCGACATTAGCAATATCAACAACAACAAAAGCGACATCAGCAATATCAACAGGAACAACAACAACAGCAATATCAACAACAACAACAGCAGTCATAACAACAAAACAACAACAATTCCAACAACACCGACAATAACAACAACAGCAACAACAACAAAAACAGCAACAGCAGGAACAACAACAAAAGAAGCAAAAACAACAGCAGCAGCGACTGCAAAAACAACAAAAACAACAACACATCATTAGCAGGAACAACAACAAGAGCGACATCAGCAATATCAACAACAACAACAGCAGCAGCAGCAGCAATATCGACAGCAACAACAACACCATTACCAACAGCAGCAGCAATAACAACAACAGCAACAAAAACAAAAACAGCAACAGCAGGAACAACAACAAAAGAAGCAAAAACAACAGCAGAAGCAACTGCAAAAACAACAAAAACAACAACACATCAGCAGCAGAAACAACAACAAAAGCGACATCAGCAATATCAACAACAACAACAACAACAACAACAACAACAACAGCAATATCAACAACAACAACACCACCAACAACAGCAGCAGCAATATCAACAACAACAACAACAACAACAACAACAACAACAGTCATAACAACAAAACAACAACAATTCCAACAACACCGGCAATGGAAGCAATTATAATAACAACAACAACAACAACAACAACAACAAAAACAGCCACAACAGGAACAACAACAAAAGAAGCAAAAACAACAGCAGCAGCAACTGCAAAAACAACAACAACACCACATCAGCAGCAGGAACAACACCAAAAGCGACATCAGCAATATCAACAACAACAACAACAGCAGCAATATCGACAGCAACAACAACACCAACAACAGCAGCAGCAATATCAACAACAACAACAGCAATCATAACAACAAAACAACAACAGCAGCAGCAACTGCAAAAACAACAACAACAACACATCAGCAGCATAAACAACTACAAAAGCGACATCAGCAATATCAACAACAACGACAACAACAGCAGCAGCAATATCAACAACAACACCACCAACAACAGCAATATCAACAACAACAACTACAACAACAGTCATAACAACAAAACAACAACAATTCCAACAACACCGACAATAGCAGCAATAACAACAGCAACAAAAACAGCCACAACACGAACAACAACAAAAGAAGCAAAAACAACAGCAGCAGCAACTGCAAAAACAACAACAACAACAACACATAAGCAGCAGGAACAACAACAAAAGCGACATCAGCAATATCAACAACAACAACAACATTATCGACAGCAACAACAACAACACCACCAACAGCAGCAGCAATATCAACAACAACAACAACAACAACAACAAAACAACAATTCCAACAACACCGGCAATAGCAGCAATAACAACAACAACAGCAGCAGCAACAACAACAACAACAAAAACAGCCACAGCAGGAACAACAACAAAAGAAACAAAAACAACAGTAGCAGCAGCAACTGCTTAACTGTGGTGACCGGACGAGAACCAGTGAATTCTGACGAATATGACTGGACTAATAGTTATTAATAACATGTATTATTACAAATTAGAAATTATTGTGTCACGCTATTCCCCGCCGCGAACATGGAATTTGTTCAAAAGCCTGTACGTGCTGTGCTATATATTTCCTCGTGTATAAATAGAGTTCAGTAAAGTAGCAATTTTCCCTACATTTAGCTGGATGTTAAGTTTTAACAAAACAATTGACGAATAACTGAAATTATTGTGCCACGTGTTTCCCCGCCGCGAAAATGATCATTTGTTCAAAGCTCTGTACTTGTTGTGGTATTTTCTCATGTATGAATTGAGCTCAATATAGCAGCAATTTTATCTACATTTGGCTGGGCGTTAAGTTTAAAGAAAACCATTGACCATTTTCTGAAATAATTGTGCCACGTGATTCCCCGCCGGGAACATGGACTTTTGTTAAAAGCCCTGTACTTGCTGCGCTATTTTCTAATGTTTGAATGGAGCTCAGTACATTGGCAATTTTCTCTACAATTTTGGCTTGTTATTTAAAAGTTTTAACACAACCATTGACGACTTTCTGAAATCATTGCACCACGTGATTCCCCGCATTCGCTCATACTCTGTACCTGTTGTGCTATTTCTTTTATGTACGAATGGGGCTCAGTACAGTAGCCATTTTCTCTAAGACTATTGTGCCACGTGATTCCCCGCCGCGAATAAGGCCTTGTTCTTGTTGTGTTACTTATTCGCGTATGAATAGAGCTCAGTTCAGCAGCAATTTTCTCTACATTCGGCTGGGTGTCAAGTTTTGACCAAACCATTGACGAGTTTCTGAAATCATAGGACCACGCGATTCCCAACCGCACATACATGTACATACAGAGATTTGTTCAAAGCTCTGTACTTGTGCCATTTTCTCAGGTACGAATCGAGCTAGCAATTTTTTCTACATCTGGCTGGGTGTCAAGTTTTTAACACAATCATTGACGAGTTTTTGAAATTATTGTGCCACAACGCGATTCCCCGCCGCGAATATGGATTTTTGTTCAAAACTCTGTACTTGTTGTGCTATTTTCTCATGTATAAATGGACATCGGTACAGTCATTTGATAATACTGTGACGTTATTTCGGACTAGCAATAGTATTTTGTAGGTGTTGTTATAAAATCACGTAACTACGGCTTGAATCAAGCCGTAGTTACGTGATTTCATTCCAACACCGACGGTTTATCAAAACATAACAGTAAATCAAGTCAATTTTCAACAAAAAATTAACTGCCACTGCCCATGTCCGTTTTGCATTAAAACACACATTCAAATCTCACTTGTCTTTTAAATCGAGCTCTATAATCAAGGTCAATTGTACATGTAGAAGAAGAAGAAGAAGAAGAAGACGGAGGAAAAGAAGAAGAAGAAGAGACAGAAGATTCTTATGGCAATATCAACGAATGAAATTGTGACAGAGTGAAAGAAAATCCGACAAAACGAAAATAAAGAAGTCTACAGCACCCGGATTTTCCGGGCGGTCACCCATCCAAGCACTAACCGTGATGGACGTTGCTTAACTTGGGCAAAATGGAGTGCACCCGTGTGGTCGATGGGATATAGCTATATACACGAAAGGTGCAATTTTTAGGGATTATAAATTTTAACTTCCATTATGTTCTATTTTTAGACTAGATAAAAATATGTATATCGTCGCTTTTCGACAAAAACCTCGTAACTGCAGATTGTTCAAGATCCAATTACGAGGTTTTCGTTGAAAAGCGACTTTTAGTTTCGCATTTCTGGGAAAAATATGTCTCTTTTCACGAGTTTGATAGATTTAAAGAAAGAGGATCATTCCAGACCTTCAAATCTGTCGCAAAAACTCGCCATTTCTAGATATTTATTTTTTTCACCATGGCCACTTCGAAAATACCATCACGTCACAACCCCCACACGGAGACCAAATCGCTTATCCGTGAAAATTACTCTAACATCAAGGGTCCCCCCCCACACACACACACACACATTTTTCCCTCATTGTGAATATTAACCACTTCCAGTTTAAACAAGGCGAAACAGGCATAAAAGAGAATAACTAGGCCCACAAAGAGCAAGATACGTCTGATAACAACGTCTGTGCTAAAAATAGACTGGGTTTACCGTTATGTATTAATAAACCGTCAGTGTTTTTATAGAATCTCGTAACTACGGCTTGGGTCAAGCCGTAGTTACGAGATTTTATAACAACACCTACGAAATACCATAGTTTGTCCGACATTACGTCTCGATTAACTGGATAAAATCGTTCATATTGAGCACCGATTTGTAAATCATCCGTTATTCTTAATTTTAATATTTTTTTTGTTGTTGTTGTTGTTCACTCTTCGACATAATAAAAATTATGTTGACACGAGAAGCATGTGCAGAGTACAAAGTCATAAGGCATGTGGAAACTATCGACTCTGCTCGAGAGTGAGGATTGCTGGCGAGTATTGATTATTCCGTGTCACAATTACTCATTGCATATTCACCGGGTCCAGGTCAATATTTACAGACGATACCCAGAAAAGTCACAGCCCTTTGTTTCGACGACGATGCCTTTGTCGTTGGCGTCGGTTGCGTAGAAAACAAACTATAGAAACACTGGTGATAATTGAAGACAAAAGAACCGACAAATTATGATGAAATCCCATTTAATATTCACATATTGACCATACAATAACATTGATGTAGAATACATTTCTCATCTCAAACAATAACATCTCATTAACATTCAGACATGATTACCCAATGATCTGTACAAACATGGCATCAATATTAAACATTTTCCAAACAACTAAACAATCGTTGATAGGGTGGAAAATATTGAGGAAAGGGAGAAAATGCTGGTAATCAACATTTTCTTCCATTCCTTTAATATTTTCACAAGATTCAGTACCTTATTTTCACAAGATTCAGTACCTAAGTACGTCAAAATGTTTCATTGTTTGGGAAATGGTTAAATAATAACATGATATAATGATTCTTACAATGCACCCAGCAACTCATTTTCCCGCCAAAATTTAAAGTGACATAATTATGCTTGTGTTTAATGGTTCAAAACCACTAAACTCTTGAGTCATGCTGTTTATAATGTACATGTTAAAAGAAGCCAATTGGTTGAAAGTTTTAAACATACGAGTTTATATCTCTATTCTGATTAAACTCATGTGACTGGCCTGGTCTTGAGACCCCCTCAGGTTTTGATGTCTCTAATAGTAAGGCTTTGAGAAAATATTGAGGCAAAAGAAGAAAATGCTGATGATCAGCATTTTCTTCTTTAGCCTCAATATTTTCGAAAGTAATTCAACATGACCATTCAACATGTCAAATGTAAAATTTTACTGTTTTTTAAGAAATTTACAGCAAGTTAATTTTAATGTCGAATTCATTTATTCACAAAGTCACCAGTACGATCTGGGTGGTGGGGGAGGGGGTGGGGGCTGATGCATGAACCCCCGATTCTCTCTACCATATGGACTAGGGTTAAACCCGCCTTCTCTCGGACCAGGGTTAAACCCGTCTCTCCCTCTCCCCTCAAACATATCCCTATTCTGGTTAAACTCGTGTTGAGGGCCCGGTCTCGAGTCCCCCTCCATGAGGGGTGGCGGGGGTGGGGGCTGTAGGATTGAGGAGGCAGCGAAACCTGGTTGTTGTTGTGGAGAGGATGACGGTGGGTTGTAAGACTGGGAGGTCCAGGGTCCTGGATTAGGCTGGGAGAATCCACTCTGTTGGGGCTGGCTGTTTCCTGAAAATAGTCAAATTAACCCATTACTAGAGAGGAATATTATAGACAGGCCGAAACTGAAAGATGTTGCAGACGAGAATTTCAAGGGAATGAAATTTTACATCGTTCGGTCTTTCTTCGTAGAAAACATTGTCTAAAATGAAGAAATTGCTTGCCACAAGCAATTTCTTTATTTTTCACAATGTTTTCCAAAGCCTTTATCTTGTGGGGCAACAAAAGGCGTCATTTTGTGGTATTTGGGTAAATGCGTTATGAAGTCTGCAGAAGCATACTAATGGGATAAACGCATAATTTTGCTATTTAGAACAGGATAAAAAAGTATAAAACGTCGATTTGCAACAAAAACCTTGTAACTGCAGGTTGTTTTAAGCTGCAGTTACGAGGTTTTTGTTGAAAAGCATAAAAAAGATTGTATACCTAAATATTGATTTGGTGAGCTTGAAGGTTGAGCAGACTGGTACTGATAGTTAGACTGGTACTGCTGATATTGTCCCCCACCACTCTCTTGCTGATAACCAGTCACACCTGCTGGCTCCCCTCCTGGTGAACGAGCTGGGCCCGGATGCTGGGGACCAGTCTGACCTGGTGCATTCTGGTCACCCATACTTCCTGTCTGGACTGGTTGCATGTTATTCATCTGCTCCATAGACTGATTATTGGGATTATTTGAATCTTGATTCTGATACAATTGTGGAGCATTAGATATCTGGTTGTATGAGTACTTCTTCAACTCCTTAACTTGACTAGCGATGGATGACGGAATATCGCCATCATCATCATCATCCAGCAAACTCTTCATCTTTTTTATATCTGGTCCGGGTGATAGACTGGGGGACTGTCGCTTGATGTTGTTGTCCGCAGGGGGTGATACAGAAATTACATGCACTTACAACAATTTTGTTCTGACCAATAATTGCAGTATTTTCATTGTATTCCTCAAGGTTTTCAAAACATTCACCAAGCATATTCTTCAGTAGCATATTGCTGCTTTTCTTCAAAAACCTCGTATCTGCAGCTTAAGATAAGCTGCAGATACGAGGTTTTTGCAGAAAAGCGACGATATGTTGTTTGAGCTTGTAAAATTTAGTTCTTATCCAAGTAAGAAGCTTAGATATGGACAGCAATGAAAATATGATTTAAACAATGAAGAAAAAAGTAGTTACGGAAGAGGACTGAACCAAAAGTATACCTTTGTTGTTGTTCGGGCTGGGGTTGTTGTTGTTGTTGTTGTTGTACATTCACTTGTTGATTTGTATCACTTGTCCTTGATACATTGGCTGTGGCTGACCGGGCTGTTGCTGACCGGGCTCAAACTGACCACCCTGGGCTGACATACCACCATCCTGTATCTGTACCATCTGACCCGGGCTAGCCTGGACAATCTGCTGTTGTTGTTGTTGTTGCTGGATGGGCTTCCGCTGATCTGGATCCATGCTGGGTCCAAATGTCTTAGGGTCCCCTTTTTTCAAATCCTAGTTCATAATTGTGACCCGTCACGCCGAAAAGTACCGTCTGTAAAAAACAATAGCAGCAGCAGCAGCAGCAGCAGCAGAAGCAGCAGCAACAACAACAACAACAACAAGATAAGCTTTTTGGCATAATATTCATATCGTCGCTTTTCAATGAAAACCTCGTAACTGCAGCTTTATACAAGCTGCAGTTACGAGGTTTACATTGAAAAGCAGCGATGTTTTAAATATTCGATTTTCTCTACAACCGCTCCAACGATTTCCCTGATTTTTACAGAAATGTTAGCTGAAACCTCCATTTAGAGCTTAACATAGACGTTATAACTGTAAAAATTTTTTGCTTGTCATAATTATTTCCGAGAGTACATGTACCGAACAGGCTCATGTATCGTAAGCTAAATCAATATGTTTAATATGATGGTGATATATCGAGGGCTTGGTGCAAAACTATTGTAACTCCATTTCATAAAACCACATCAAATTTACCACCATCACAACAGCGACATTAGCAATATCAACAACAACAAAAGCGACATCAGCAATATCAACAGGAACAACAACAACAGCAATATCAACAACAACAACAGCAGTCATAACAACAAAACAACAACAATTCCAACAACACCGACAATAACAACAACAGCAACAACAACAAAAACAGCAACAGCAGGAACAACAACAAAAGAAGCAAAAACAACAGCAGCAGCGACTGCAAAAACAACAAAAACAACAACACATCATTAGCAGGAACAACAACAAGAGCGACATCAGCAATATCAACAACAACAACAGCAGCAGCAGCAGCAATATCGACAGCAACAACAACACCATTACCAACAGCAGCAGCAATAACAACAACAGCAACAAAAACAAAAACAGCAACAGCAGGAACAACAACAAAAGAAGCAAAAACAACAGCAGAAGCAACTGCAAAAACAACAAAAACAACAACACATCAGCAGCAGAAACAACAACAAAAGCGACATCAGCAATATCAACAACAACAACAACAACAACAACAACAACAACAGCAATATCAACAACAACAACACCACCAACAACAGCAGCAGCAATATCAACAACAACAACAACAACAACAACAACAACAACAGTCATAACAACAAAACAACAACAATTCCAACAACACCGGCAATGGAAGCAATTATAATAACAACAACAACAACAACAACAACAACAAAAACAGCCACAACAGGAACAACAACAAAAGAAGCAAAAACAACAGCAGCAGCAACTGCAAAAACAACAACAACACCACATCAGCAGCAGGAACAACACCAAAAGCGACAT
This sequence comes from Fragum sueziense, assembly GCA_963680895.1. Classification (NCBI taxonomy): domain Eukaryota; kingdom Metazoa; phylum Mollusca; class Bivalvia; order Cardiida; family Cardiidae; genus Fragum; species Fragum sueziense. The sequence continues at coordinate 49,161,614 of OY804598.1, read as the reverse complement.
CAGCAATATCAACAACAACAACAACAGCAGCAATATCGACAGCAACAACAACACCAACAACAGCAGCAGCAATATCAACAACAACAACAGCAATCATAACAACAAAACAACAACAGCAGCAGCAACTGCAAAAACAACAACAACAACACATCAGCAGCATAAACAACTACAAAAGCGACATCAGCAATATCAACAACAACGACAACAACAGCAGCAGCAATATCAACAACAACACCACCAACAACAGCAATATCAACAACAACAACTACAACAACAGTCATAACAACAAAACAACAACAATTCCAACAACACCGACAATAGCAGCAATAACAACAGCAACAAAAACAGCCACAACACGAACAACAACAAAAGAAGCAAAAACAACAGCAGCAGCAACTGCAAAAACAACAACAACAACAACACATAAGCAGCAGGAACAACAACAAAAGCGACATCAGCAATATCAACAACAACAACAACATTATCGACAGCAACAACAACAACACCACCAACAGCAGCAGCAATATCAACAACAACAACAACAACAACAACAAAACAACAATTCCAACAACACCGGCAATAGCAGCAATAACAACAACAACAGCAGCAGCAACAACAACAACAACAAAAACAGCCACAGCAGGAACAACAACAAAAGAAACAAAAACAACAGTAGCAGCAGCAACTGCTTAACTGTGGTGACCGGACGAGAACCAGTGAATTCTGACGAATATGACTGGACTAATAGTTATTAATAACATGTATTATTACAAATTAGAAATTATTGTGTCACGCTATTCCCCGCCGCGAACATGGAATTTGTTCAAAAGCCTGTACGTGCTGTGCTATATATTTCCTCGTGTATAAATAGAGTTCAGTAAAGTAGCAATTTTCCCTACATTTAGCTGGATGTTAAGTTTTAACAAAACAATTGACGAATAACTGAAATTATTGTGCCACGTGTTTCCCCGCCGCGAAAATGATCATTTGTTCAAAGCTCTGTACTTGTTGTGGTATTTTCTCATGTATGAATTGAGCTCAATATAGCAGCAATTTTATCTACATTTGGCTGGGCGTTAAGTTTAAAGAAAACCATTGACCATTTTCTGAAATAATTGTGCCACGTGATTCCCCGCCGGGAACATGGACTTTTGTTAAAAGCCCTGTACTTGCTGCGCTATTTTCTAATGTTTGAATGGAGCTCAGTACATTGGCAATTTTCTCTACAATTTTGGCTTGTTATTTAAAAGTTTTAACACAACCATTGACGACTTTCTGAAATCATTGCACCACGTGATTCCCCGCATTCGCTCATACTCTGTACCTGTTGTGCTATTTCTTTTATGTACGAATGGGGCTCAGTACAGTAGCCATTTTCTCTAAGACTATTGTGCCACGTGATTCCCCGCCGCGAATAAGGCCTTGTTCTTGTTGTGTTACTTATTCGCGTATGAATAGAGCTCAGTTCAGCAGCAATTTTCTCTACATTCGGCTGGGTGTCAAGTTTTGACCAAACCATTGACGAGTTTCTGAAATCATAGGACCACGCGATTCCCAACCGCACATACATGTACATACAGAGATTTGTTCAAAGCTCTGTACTTGTGCCATTTTCTCAGGTACGAATCGAGCTAGCAATTTTTTCTACATCTGGCTGGGTGTCAAGTTTTTAACACAATCATTGACGAGTTTTTGAAATTATTGTGCCACAACGCGATTCCCCGCCGCGAATATGGATTTTTGTTCAAAACTCTGTACTTGTTGTGCTATTTTCTCATGTATAAATGGACATCGGTACAGTCATTTGATAATACTGTGACGTTATTTCGGACTAGCAATAGTATTTTGTAGGTGTTGTTATAAAATCACGTAACTACGGCTTGAATCAAGCCGTAGTTACGTGATTTCATTCCAACACCGACGGTTTATCAAAACATAACAGTAAATCAAGTCAATTTTCAACAAAAAATTAACTGCCACTGCCCATGTCCGTTTTGCATTAAAACACACATTCAAATCTCACTTGTCTTTTAAATCGAGCTCTATAATCAAGGTCAATTGTACATGTAGAAGAAGAAGAAGAAGAAGAAGACGGAGGAAAAGAAGAAGAAGAAGAGACAGAAGATTCTTATGGCAATATCAACGAATGAAATTGTGACAGAGTGAAAGAAAATCCGACAAAACGAAAATAAAGAAGTCTACAGCACCCGGATTTTCCGGGCGGTCACCCATCCAAGCACTAACCGTGATGGACGTTGCTTAACTTGGGCAAAATGGAGTGCACCCGTGTGGTCGATGGGATATAGCTATATACACGAAAGGTGCAATTTTTAGGGATTATAAATTTTAACTTCCATTATGTTCTATTTTTAGACTAGATAAAAATATGTATATCGTCGCTTTTCGACAAAAACCTCGTAACTGCAGATTGTTCAAGATCCAATTACGAGGTTTTCGTTGAAAAGCGACTTTTAGTTTCGCATTTCTGGGAAAAATATGTCTCTTTTCACGAGTTTGATAGATTTAAAGAAAGAGGATCATTCCAGACCTTCAAATCTGTCGCAAAAACTCGCCATTTCTAGATATTTATTTTTTTCACCATGGCCACTTCGAAAATACCATCACGTCACAACCCCCACACGGAGACCAAATCGCTTATCCGTGAAAATTACTCTAACATCAAGGGTCCCCCCCCACACACACACACACACATTTTTCCCTCATTGTGAATATTAACCACTTCCAGTTTAAACAAGGCGAAACAGGCATAAAAGAGAATAACTAGGCCCACAAAGAGCAAGATACGTCTGATAACAACGTCTGTGCTAAAAATAGACTGGGTTTACCGTTATGTATTAATAAACCGTCAGTGTTTTTATAGAATCTCGTAACTACGGCTTGGGTCAAGCCGTAGTTACGAGATTTTATAACAACACCTACGAAATACCATAGTTTGTCCGACATTACGTCTCGATTAACTGGATAAAATCGTTCATATTGAGCACCGATTTGTAAATCATCCGTTATTCTTAATTTTAATATTTTTTTGTTGTTGTTGTTGTTCACTCTTCGACATAATAAAAATTATGTTGACACGAGAAGCATGTGCAGAGTACAAAGTCATAAGGCATGTGGAAACTATCGACTCTGCTCGAGAGTGAGGATTGCTGGCGAGTATTGATTATTCCGTGTCACAATTACTCATTGCATATTCACCGGGTCCAGGTCAATATTTACAGACGATACCCAGAAAAGTCACAGCCCTTTGTTTCGACGACGATGCCTTTGTCGTTGGCGTCGGTTGCGTAGAAAACAAACTATAGAAACACTGGTGATAATTGAAGACAAAAGAACCGACAAATTATGATGAAATCCCATTTAATATTCACATATTGACCATACAATAACATTGATGTAGAATACATTTCTCATCTCAAACAATAACATCTCATTAACATTCAGACATGATTACCCAATGATCTGTACAAACATGGCATCAATATTAAACATTTTCCAAACAACTAAACAATCGTTGATAGGGTGGAAAATATTGAGGAAAGGGAGAAAATGCTGGTAATCAACATTTTCTTCCATTCCTTTAATATTTTCACAAGATTCAGTACCTTATTTTCACAAGATTCAGTACCTAAGTACGTCAAAATGTTTCATTGTTTGGGAAATGGTTAAATAATAACATGATATAATGATTCTTACAATGCACCCAGCAACTCATTTTCCCGCCAAAATTTAAAGTGACATAATTATGCTTGTGTTTAATGGTTCAAAACCACTAAACTCTTGAGTCATGCTGTTTATAATGTACATGTTAAAAGAAGCCAATTGGTTGAAAGTTTTAAACATACGAGTTTATATCTCTATTCTGATTAAACTCATGTGACTGGCCTGGTCTTGAGACCCCCTCAGGTTTTGATGTCTCTAATAGTAAGGCTTTGAGAAAATATTGAGGCAAAAGAAGAAAATGCTGATGATCAGCATTTTCTTCTTTAGCCTCAATATTTTCGAAAGTAATTCAACATGACCATTCAACATGTCAAATGTAAAATTTTACTGTTTTTTAAGAAATTTACAGCAAGTTAATTTTAATGTCGAATTCATTTATTCACAAAGTCACCAGTACGATCTGGGTGGTGGGGGAGGGGGTGGGGGCTGATGCATGAATCCTCGATTCTCTCTACCATATGGACTAGGGTTAAACCCTCCTTCTCTCGGACCAGGGTTAAACCCGTCTCTCCCTCTCCCTTCAAACATATCCCTGTTCTGGTTAAACTCGTGTTGAGGGCCCGGTCTCGAGTCCCCCTCCATGAGGGGTGGCGGGGGTGGGGGCTGTAGGATTGAGGAGGCAGCGAAACCTGGTTGTTGTTGTGGAGAGGATGACGGTGGGTTGTAAGACTGGGAGGTCCAGGGTCCTGGATTAGGCTGGGAGAATCCACTCTGTTGGGGCTGGCTGTTTCCTGAAAATAGTCAAATTAACCCATTACTAGAGAGGAATATTATAGACAGGCCGAAACTGAAAGATGTTGCAGACGAGAATTTCAAGGGAATGAAATTTTACATCGTTCGGTCTTTCTTCGTAGAAAACATTGTCTAAAATGAAGAAATTGCTTGCCACAAGCAATTTCTTTATTTTTCACAATGTTTTCCAAAGCCTTTATCTTGTGGGGCAACAAAAGGCGTCATTTTGTGGTATTGGGTAAATGCGTTATGAAGTCTGCAGAAGCATACTAATGGGATAAACGCATAATTTTGCTATTTAGAACAGGATAAAAAAGTATAAAACGTCGATTTGCAACAAAAACCTTGTAACTGCAGGTTGTTTTAAGCTGCAGTTACGAGGTTTTTGTTGAAAAGCATAAAAAAGATTGTATACCTAAATATTGATTTGGTGAGCTTGAAGGTTGAGCAGACTGGTACTGATAGTTAGACTGGTACTGCTGGTATTGTCCCCCACCACTCTCTTGTTGATAACCAGTCACACTTACTGGCTCCCCTCCTGGTGAACGAGCTGGGCCCGGATGCTGGGGACCAGTCTGACCAGGTGCATTCTGGTCCCCCATACTTCCTGCCTGTACTGGTTGCATGTTATTCATCTGCTCCATAGACTGATTATTGGGATTATTTGAATCTTGATTCTGATACAATTGTGGAGCATTAGATATCTGGTTGTATGAGTACTTCTTCAGCTCCTTGACTTGACTAGCGATTGACGACGGAATATCGCCATCGTCATCATCATCCAGCAAACTCTTCATCTTTTTTATGTCTGGTCCGGGTGATAGACTGGGGGACTGTCGCTTGATGTTGTTGTCCGCAGGGGGTGGGGGAGGGGGCATCAACATTTGGTCCCCTGTAGGAGCCCCTGGCTGCTGTTGCTGCTGCTGTTGTATGAATGTGGGTTGTGGCCCCGGGGACATGGTGCCCACTTGTTGTTGTCTCTCGTCTATATCAAGTCTGTAATACATTACAATCAAATATCACAAAATATCTTACTACAACAAATTGATTGCAAATTATGACAGAAATGGTAGAAAGATCATCACATTTTTAAGTGCATACAGAAATTACATGCACTTACAACAATTTTGTTCTGACCAATAATTGCAGTATTTTCATTGTATTCCTCAAGGTTTTCAAAACATTCACCCAGCATATTCTTCAGTAGCATATTGCTGCTTTTCTTCAAAAACCTCGTATCTGCAGCTTAAGATAAGCTGCAGATACGAGGTTTTTGCAGAAAAGCGACGATATGTTGTTTGAGCTTGTAAAATTTAGTTCTTATCCAAGTAAGAAGCTTAGATATGGACAGCAATGAAAATATGATTTAAACAATGAAGAAAAAAGTAGTTACGGAAGAGGACTGAACCAAAAGTATACCTTTGTTGTTGTTCGGGCTGGGGTTGTTGTTGTTGTTGTTGTTGTTGTTGTTGTTGTACATTCACTTGTTGATTTTGTATCACTTGTCCTTGATACATTGGCTGTGGCTGACCGGGCTGTTGCTGACCGGGCTCAAACTGACCACCCTGGGCTGACATACCACCATCCTGTATCTGTACCATCTGACCCGGGCTAGCCTGGACAATCTGCTGTTGTTGTTGTTGTTGCTGGATGGGCTTCCGCTGATCTGGATCCATGCTGGGTCCAAATGTCTTAGGGTCCCCTTTTTTCAAATCCTAGTTCATAATTGTGACCCGTCACGCCGAAAAGTACCGTCTGTAAAAAACAATAGCAGCAGCAGCAGCAGCACCAGCAGCAGCAACAGCAACAGCAGCAGCAGAAGCAGCAGAAGCAGCAGCAGCAACAACAACAACAGCAACAACAAGATAAGCTTTTTGGCATAATATTCATATCGTCGCTTTTCAATGAAAACTTCGTAACTGCAGCTTTATACAAGCTGCAGTTACGAGGTTTACATTGAAAAGCAGCGATGTTTTAAATATTCGATTTTCTCTACAACCGCTCCAACGATTTCCCTGATTTTTACAGAAATGTTAGCTGAAACCTCCATTTAGAACTTAACATAGACGTTATAACTGTAAAAAATTTTTGCTCGTCATAATTATTTCCGAGAGTACAGGCTCATGTATCGTATGCTAAATCAATATGTTTAATATGATGGTGATATATCGAGGGCTTGGTGCAAAACTATTGTAACTCCATTTCATAAAACCACATCAAATTTACCACCATCACAACAACTACATTATCACCACCTATATAACAACAACAACAACAACAACAACAACAACAAAAAGCAGCAGAAACAGAAAGCAGCAGAAACAACAACAACAATAGACGCTGCAACAACAGCAGCAGCAACTGCAAAAACAACAACAACAACAACAACAACAACACATCAGCAGCAGGAACAACAACAACAGCAAAACATCAGCAGCAGGAACAGAAACAACAACAACAACAGCAGCAGCAATATCGACAGCAACAACAACAACCAGCAGCAGCAATATCAACAACAACAGCAGTCATAACAACAAAACAACAACAATTCCAACAACACTGACAATAGCATCAATAACAACAATAGCAACAGCAGCAGCAACTGCTTAACTGTGGTGACCGGACGAGAACCAGTGTATTCTGACGAATATGACTGGACTAATAGTTATAAATATCATGTATTACATGTATTACAAATTAGAAAGTATTGTGTCACGCGATTCCCCGTCGCGAACATGGAATTTTGTTCAAAAGCCTGTACCTGCTGTGCTATATATTTCCTCGTGTATAAATAGAGCTCAGTAAAGTAGCAATTTTCCCTAGATTTAGCTGGATGTTAAGTTTTAACAAAACAATTGACGAATAACTGAAATTATTGTGCCACGTGTTTCCCCGCCGCGAAAATGATCATTTGTTCAAAGCTCTGTACTTGTTGTGGTATTTTGTCATGTATGAATGGAGCTCAATATAGCAGCAATTTTATCTACATTTGGCTGGGCGTTAAGTTTAATGAAAACCATTGACGATTTTCTGAAATAATTGTGCCACGTGATTCCCCGCCGGGAACATGGACTTTTGTTACTTGCTGCGCTATTTTCTAATGTTTGAATGGAACTCTGTACATTGGCAATTTTCTTTAATACAATTTTGGCTTGATATTTAAAAGTTTTAACAAGATCATTGACGCTTTTCCGAGACTATTGTGCCACGTGATTCCCCACCGCGAAGAAGGCCTTTTTCTTGTTGTGCTATTTACTCACGTATGACTAGAGCTCAGTTCAGCAGCAATTTTCTCTACATTCGGCTGGGTGTCAAGTTTTGACCAAACCATTGACGAGTTTCTGAAATCATAGGACCACGCGATTCCCAGCCGCACACAAACAGATTTGTTCAAAACTCTGTACTTGTGCCATTTTCTCCGGTACGGATCGAGCTCAGTAAGCTAGCAATTTTCTCTACATCTGGCTGGGTGTCAAGTTTTTAACACAATCATTGACGAGTTTCTGAAATTATTGTGCCACCGCCGCGAATATGGACTTTGGTTCAAAGCTCTGTGCTTGTTGTGCTATTTTCTCATGTATAATTGGACATCGGTACAGTCATTTGATAATACTGTGACGTTATTTCGGACTAGTAATAGTATTTTGTAGGTGTTGTTATAAAATCACGTAACTACGGCTTGAATCAAGCCGTAGTTACGTGATTTCATTACAACACCGACGGTTTATCAAAACATAACGGTAAATCAAGTCAATTTTCAACAAAAAATTAACTGCCACTGCCCATGTCCGTGGTGCAATAAAACACACATTCAAATCTAATTTATCTTTTGAATCCAGCTCTAAATTCCAGGTCAATTGTGCATGTAGAAGAAGAAGAAGAAGAAGAAGAAGAAGAAGAAGAAGAAGAAGAAGAAGAAGAAGAAGAAGAAGAAGAAGAAGAAGAAGAAGAAGAAGAAGAAGAAGAAGAAGAAGAAGAAGAAGAAGAAGAAGAAGAAGGAAAAGAAGAAGAAGAGAAAGAAGATTCTTATGGCATTATCAACGAATGAAATTGTGACAGAGTGAAAGAAAATCCGACAAAACGAAAAATAAAGAAGTCTACAGCACCCGGACCTACCAGGCAGTCACCCATCCAAGCACTGATGGACGTTGCTTAACTTGGGCAAAATGCAATGAACCGGCGTGGTAAATGGGATATACCGGGTAGTTGTGCACATGAGAGTATCACTTTTTAGGGTTTATAAACTTTAACATGCATTATGTTCTATTTTTAGAACTAGATACAACGACTCTTCTGTTCAAAAATAACTGCAGGAATCATTCTGAAAACATCTGATATGTACTAAGGAAAAGATTCGAGAAAAAAAATGAGGCAAAAGGACAAAAACAATATTCGATTTAGAATTTGTTCCGCCGCCGAATGCCGCAATTCACTAATCGATTAGTACCAAGTATCGTCTAAATCACGTAAAAAAATATCTATCGAACTGGAAGATGGACTAAATTAACTCTTTTTGCTCACAGTAATTTTCAAACAGAAGAGTATCTTTTTTAAAAGGATACTCATTTTTAGGTCATTCGCAATATAGACCAATCAGCGCTCATTCCATTTATATATCCGGACTTTCCAGTTACAAAATCGCCTTCCGCCTCACTTGATTAAATCTACAAATTACACCCGCTCCTCCACCTACTAAACATATTCTCCTTCCATATCAACCTCGTAACTGCAGCTTGTATTAAGCTGCAGTTACGAGGCTCTTGTTGAAAAGCGACTTTTAGTTTAGCATTTCTGGGGGAAAAAAAAAACACGTCTCTTTTCACGAGTTTGATAGATTTAATGAAAGAGGATCATTCCAGACCTTCAAATCTGTAGCCAAAACTTACCATTTCTAAATATTTATTTTTTTCACCATGGCCACTTCGAAAATACCATCACGTCACAACCCAGCACCTCGGCATGCTCCAACTACACGTGTAAACATACTCTGACGTCATTCTATGCACGTGCCAAACAACAACATTGTATGGACGTGGTGGCCGCCATTAATGAGCTCTCGGGGAATAAGGTATGCCTTATCATGTATGTCATCCATGCTTAAGGGTTACAATCAATCCATGACTACGTAACACTTCGGGCGTCATCCCTAACAACGGAAATTGATGAGGGTATCCCTCATCAATTTCCGTTGCCACGGATGATGCTCGGAAAGATGATGCCCGGAAATTAATGAGGGTATCTCTCCGTAGCCACCGATGACGCCCGAAGTGTTTGGTATTAAAGGATGAGTTGTAGGCCCTAATCAGTAAGTGATTTTGAAATCCTCTCAAAGGCAATCATATACTTTTCTGGTGGGCCTAATACAGCTAACTTCGGACTTGCATGAACGTAACGCTAGACGAAAGGTCTCTCTTCGGAGGAAATGCCACCAGCAAATAAGTGCACGTATATCTAGAAATGCCTGTATGTTGAAGTCTGTGAAAATGATATTGTAATTCATCGGTGCTATTGCAAAACCTTGTAACTCCAGCTTTAATCAAACAGGATTTCCTGCAATAACACCGACGAAATGTTCCACTTTCAGAAGTCTATAGAAGTTGACGGCCGTCCTCCCGTTACCAAACCGTCTACCATGGATCAGTTGTCACTGTTGGGACTCCTATGAGATACGACGGTGACTTTCGGGAATCATTCACACCGTAAAATCGTCCGCTTCAAGATAAAGAAAAATGCTTTCGTTTGAATGTTTGAAGAAACCATTGGATTCGGTGCAGAGCGAGTTAGTACAGGGAATGGCTCTATCAAAGGCGAATCAAAATTCGTATGGTATAAGCTGAGAAATTTATAACAAAACATACCTTGAAGCGGACGATTTTCAGTGTGCACGTTTCCCAAGTCACATGGGTTATTCAACGTAGATACGAGCGCGTCACATGGGTCATTCAACGTAGATACGAGCGAGGCAAAATCAACTACATGTGCTATCCTAGTCGATTGATTGATCGTGCGGGGTATAATGTCACGTGAAACAAAATTCGTGTTTGGTTATAGGCCCTACTTTGACGGATGGTGCGCCTAACCATGTGTTCCTAGTATCATTGCATCAGTTTCAGCACAACAGACGAACCGCACCACTAAAAGCTCATCCTACGTCTATTAAAGATTCACTCATATGTCAGAGACATTTTTTCTTCATCGAACGTGATAAATAATAGTACTGTCTAATCTAGGGTTTAAATCCACGCAGAACGAAATCCTTAGATTGATTGACTCAGACTTGAAGGACCGAATTCTCGCCAAAAAGATACAAATCGAAATGCTGTAGTTACGAGTTTTTTTTAACAGATTCAGGAATGTAATGGTGTAAACCCACTCATTGGGCGTGCGAAATAACTCGAAGCACTCAATGTTTACATCAATGTGCTGAAACTATTAAACTTGTTAAGCACTGTACTGTCATTCATTGAATATACATGACGAACCCTGCATCCGTTGTTTTTAATTATTGGCGATCCGTATAGCTCTCACGATAAATGGCCTAACAGAGCATTTGTAGCTAATAGCTAGAGATGCTCTGTCTGGTCATTTATCGAGATCTAAAACATTATGAACGGGGAGGTACATCTAATGTCACATCACTTGTCGTCTACGACGTCTTCGTCGGTTGTGTAGACAAAAACTTTTAACAACACTGGTGATCATTTAAGACAAAAGAACCGACAAATTATGATGAAATCCCATTTAATATTCACACATTGACCATACAATAACATGTATGAAGAAAACATCACATTCTACTCTCAGTATCATTAACAATTCGCTAACATTCAAACATGATTTCCCAATGATCTGTACAAACATGGCATAAACATTAGCCATTTTCCAAACAATTAAACTACCGTCGATAGGGTGGAAATATTGAGGAAAGGGAGAAAATGCTTGTAATCAGCATTTTCTTCCTTTCCTTCAATATTTTAACATTTTTAAGATTAAATACATTGCTGCGTCAAAAGGCGTCATTGTTTCAGAAAGGGTTAAACAGTAACATGCCATAATGATTCTTACACCCAGCAATAAATTTACCAGCCAAAATTTAAAGTGACATATAGATGCTTTACTACGAAAACCTCATAACTACAGCTCACTTTAAGCTGCAGTTACGAGATTTTTGTCCTTTGCTATCAAAGATTGTTTCAGACACGAATGAATGTTATTAAATGGCAATAGCCATTTTTATTGACAGTAACAATTCATCAATTCACCTTTTCCCAAGCAAGACATGGTTTTTCATGTCCCTAATAGAAAAGGCTCAAGTGAATATTCAGGCAAAACAAGAAAATACTGATGATCAGCATTTTCTCACTTTTGCCTTGATATTTTCTATGCTTCAAGGTAAACAACTTGTGTCTTTACAAGCATCCACTTTGTCATCTGAAGCACCATTCAACATGACAAGTGTAAATTTTTATTGTTTTGTAAGAGATTTACAGCAAGTTAATTTCAATGTCCAATTCATTTATTCACCAAGTCACCAGTACGATCTAGGTGGTGGGGGAGGGGGTGGGGGTTGATGCATGAACCCTCGATTATCTCTACCATACGGACTCGGATTAAACCCTCCTTCTCTCGGACCAGGGTTAAACCCGTCCCTCCCTCTCCCCTCAAACATATCCCTATTCTGGTTAAACTCGTGTTGAGGGCCCGGTCTCGAGTCCCCCTCCATGAGGGGTGGCGGGGGTGGGGGCTGTAGGATTGAGGAGGCAGGGAAACCTGGTTGTTGTTGTGGAGAGGATGACGGTGGGTTGTAAGACTGGGAGGTCCAGGGTCCTGGATTAGGCTGGGAGAATCCACTCTGTTGGGGCTGGCTGTTTCCTGAAAATAGTCAAATTAACCCATTACTAGAGAGGAATATTATAGACAGGCCGAAACTGAAAGATGTTGCAGACGAGAATTTCAAGGGAATGAAATTTTACATCGTTCGGTCTTTCTTCGTAGAAAACATTGTCTAAAATGAAGAAATTGCTTGCCACAAGCAATTTCTTTATTTTTCACAATGTTTTCCAAAGCCTTTATCTTGTGGGGCAACAAAAGGCGTCATTTTGTGGTATTTGGGTAAATGCGTTATGAAGTCTGCAGAAGCATACTAATGGGATAAACGCATAATTTTGCTATTTAGAACAGGATAAAAAAGTATAAAACGTCGATTTGCAACAAAAACCTTGTAACTGCAGGTTGTTTTAAGCTGCAGTTACGAGGTTTTTGTTGAAAAGCATAAAAAAGATTGTATACCTAAATATTGATTTGGTGAGCTTGAAGGTTGAGCAGACTGGTACTGATAGTTAGACTGGTACTGCTGGTATTGTCCCCCACCACTCTCTTGTTGATAACCAGTCACACTTGCTGGCTCCCCTCCTGGTGAACGAGCTGGGCCCGGATGCTGGGGACCAGTCTGACCAGGTGCATTCTGGTCACCCATACTTCCTGTCTGGACTGGTTGCATGTTATTCATCTGCTCCATAGACTGATTATTGGGATTATTTGAATCTTGATTCTGATACAATTGTGGAGCATTAGATATCTGGTTGTATGAGTACTTCTTCAACTCCTTAACTTGACTAGCGATGGATGACGGAATATCGCCATCATCATCATCATCCAGCAAACTCTTCATCTTTTTTATGTCGGGTCCGGGTGATAGACTGGGTGACTGTCGCTTGATGTTGTTGTCCGCAGGGGGTGGGGGAGGGGGCATCAACATTTGGTCCCCTGTTGGAGCCCCTGGCTGTTGTTGTTGTTGTTGTTGCTGTTGTATGAATGTGGGTTGTGGCCCCGGGGACATGGTGCCCACTTGTTGTTGTCTCTCGTCTATATCAAGTCTGTAATACATTACAATCAAATATCACAAAATATCTTACTACAACAAATTGATTGCAAATTATGACAGAAATGGTAGAAAGATCATCACATTTTTAAGTGCATACAGAAATAACATGCACTTACAACAATTTTGTTCTGACCAATAATTGCAGTATTTTCATTGTATTCCTCAAGGTTTTCAAAACATTCACCCAGCATATTCTTCAGTAGCATATTGCTGCTTTTCTTCAAAAACCTCGTATCTGCAGCTTAAGATAAGCTGCAGATACGAGGTTTTTGCAGAAAAGCGACGATATGTTGTTTGAGCTTGTAAAATTTAGTTCTTATCCAAGTAAGAAGCTTAGATATGGACAGCAATGAAAATATGATTTAAACAATGAAGAAAAAAGTAGTTACGGAAGAGGACTGAACCAAAAGTATACCTTTGTTGTTGTTCGGGCTGGGGTTGTTGTTGTTGTTGTTGTTGTACATTCAGTTGTTGATTTTGTATCACTTGTCCTTGATACATTGGCTGTGGCTGACCGGGCTGTTGCTGACCGGGCTCAAACTGACCACCCTGGGCTGACATACCACCATCCTGTATCTGTACCATCTGACCCGGGCTAGCCTGGACAATCTGCTGTTCTTGTTGTTGTTGCTGGATGGGCTTCCGCTGATCTGGATCCATGCTGGGTCCAAATGTCTTAGGGTCCCCTTTTTTCAAATCCTAGTTCATAATTGTGACCCGTCACGCCGAAAAGTACCGTCTGTAAAAAACAATAGCAGCAGCAGCAGCAGCAGCAGCAGCAGCAACAGCAACAGCAGAAGCAGCAGCAGCAGCAGCAACAACAACAACAACAACAAGATAAGCTTTTTGGCATAATATTCACATCGTCGCTTTTCAATGAAAACCTCGTAACTGCAGCTTTTTACAAGCTGCAGTTACGAGGTTTACATTGAAAAGCAACGATGTTTTAAATATTCGATTTTCTCTACAACCGCTCCAACGATTTCCCTGATTTTTACAGAAATGTTAGCTGAAACCTCCATTTAGAACTTAACATAGACGTTATAACTGTAAAAATTTTTTGCTCGTCATAATTATTTCCGAGAGTACATGTACCGAACAGGCTCATGTATCGTATGCTAAATCAATATGTTTAATATGATGGTGATATATCGAGGGCTTGGTGCAAAACTATTGTAACTCCATTTCATAAAACCACATCAAATTTACCACCATCACAACAACTACATTATCACCACCTATATAACAACAACAACAACAACAACAACAACAAAAAGCAGCAGAAACAGAAAGCAGCAGAAACAACAACAATAGACGCTGCAACAACAGCAGCAGCAACTGCAAAAACAACAACAACAACAACACATCAGCAGCAGGAACAACAACAACAGCAAAACTTCAGCAGCAGGAACAGAAACAACAACAACAGCAGCAGCAATATCGACAGCAACAACAACAACCAGCAACAACAATATCAACAACAACAGCAGTCATAACAACAAAACAACAACAATTCCAACAACACTGACAATAGCAGCAATAACAACAATAGCAACAACAGCAGCAACTGCTTAACTGTGGTGACCGGACGAGAACCAGTGTATTCTGACGAATATGACTGGACTAATAGTTATTAATATCATGTATTACATGTTCTACAAATTAGAAATTATTGTGTCACGCGATTCCCCGTCGCGAACATGGAATTTTGTTCAAAAGCCTTACCTGATGTGCTATATATTTCCTCGTGTATAAATAGAGCTCAGTAAAGTAGCAATTTTCCCAACATTTAGCTGGATGTTAAGTTTTAACAAAACAATTGACGAATTACTGAAATTATTGTGCCACGTGATTCCCCGCCGCGAAAATGATCATTTGTTCAAAGCTCTGTACTTGTTGTGGTAATTTGTCATGTATGAATGGAGCTCAATATAGCAGCAATTTTATCTACATCTGGCTGGGCGTTAAGTTTAAAGAAAACCATTGACGATTTTCTGAAATAATTGTGCCACGTGATTCCCCGCCCGCCGGGAACATGGAATTTTGTTACTTGCTGCGCTATTTTCTAATGTTTGAATGGAACTCGGTACATTGGCAATTTTCTTGGTACATTGGCATTTGGGCTTGATATTAAAAGTTTTAACAAAACCATTGACGCTTTTCCGAGACTATTGTGCCACGTGATTCCCCGCCGCGAAGAAGGCCTTTTTCTTGTTGTGCTATTTACTCACGTATGAATAGAGCTCAGTTCAGCAGCAATTTTCTCTACATTCGGCTGGGTGTCAAGTTTTGACCAAACCATTGACGAGTTTCTGAAATCATAGGACCACGCGATTCCCAGCCGCACATAAAGAGATTTGTTCAAAACTGTACTTGTGCAATTTTCTCAGGTACGTATCGAGCTCAGTAAGCTAGCAATTTTCTCTACATCTGGCTGGGTGTCAAGTTTTTAACACAATCATTGACGAGTTTTTGAAATTATTGTGCCACAACGCGATTCCCCGCCGCGAATATGGACTTTTGTTCAAAGCTCTGTACTTGTTGTGCCCCATTTTCTCATGTATAAATGGACCTCGGTACAGTCATTCACTTTTGATAATACTGTGACGTTATTTCGGACTAGCAATAGTATTTTGTAGGTGTTGTTATAAAATCACGTAACTTGAATCAAGCCGTAGTTACGTGATTTCATTACAACACCGACGGTTTATCAAAACATAACGGTAAATCAAGTCAATTTTCAACAAAAAATTAACTGCCACTGCCCATGTCCGTGTTGCAATAAAACACACATTCAAATCTCATTTATCTTTTGAATCAAGCTCTAAATTCAAGGTCAATTGTGCATGTAGAAGAAGAAGAAGGAAAGGAAGAAGAAGAGAAAGAAGATTCTTATGGCATTATCAACGAATGAAATTGTGACAGAGTAAAAGAAAATCCGACAAAACGAAAAATAAAGAAGTCTACAGCACCCGGACCTACCAGGCAGTCACCCATCCAAGCACTGATGGACGTTGCTTAACTTGGGCAAAATGCAATGAACCGGCGTGGTAAATGGGATATACCGGGTAGTTGTGCACATGAGAGTATCACTTTTTAGGGTTTATAAACTTTAACATGCATTATGTTCTATTTTTAGAACTAGATACAACGACTCTTCTGTTCAAAAATAACTGCAGGAATAATTCTGAAAACATCTGATATGTACTAAGGAAAAGATTCGAGAAAAAAATTGAGGCAAAAGGACAAAAACAATATTCGATTTAGAATTTGTTCCGCCGCCGAATGCCGCAATTCACTAATCGATTAGTACCAAGTATCGTCTAAATCACGTAAAAAAATATCTATGGAACTGGAAGATGGACTAAATTAACTCTTTTTGCTCACTGTAATTTTCAAACAGAAGAGTATCTTTTTTAAAAGGATACTCATTTTTAGGTCATTCGCAATATAGACCAATCAGCGCTCATTCCATTTATATATCCGGACTTTCCAGTTACAAAATCGCCTTCCGCCTCACTTGATTAAATCTACAAATTACACCCGCTCCCCCACCTACTAAACATATTCTCCTTCCATATCAACCTCGTAACTGCAGCTTGTTCAACATCCAATTACGAGGTTTTCGTTGAAAACCGACTTTTAGTTTCGCATTTCTGGGAAAAACATGTCTCTTTTCACGAGTTTCATAGATTTAAAGAAAGAGGATCATTCCAGACCTTCAAATCTGTAGCCAAAACTTACCATTTCTAAATATTTATTTTTTTCACCATGGCCACTTCGAAAATACCATCACGTCACAACCCAGCACCTCGGCATGCTCCAACTACACGTGTAAACATACTCTGACGTCATTTTATGCACGTGCCAAACAACAACATTGTATGGACGTGGTGGCCGCCATTAATGAGCTCTCGGGGAATAAGGTATGCCTTATCATATATGTCATCCATGCTTAAGGGTTACAATCAATCCATGACTACGTAACACTTCGGGCGTCATCCCTAACAACGGAAATTGATGAGGGTATCCCTCATCAATTTCCGTTGCCACGGATGATGCTCGGAAAGATGATGCCCGGAAATTAATGAGGGTATCTCTCCGTAGCCACCGATGACGCCCGAAGTGTTTGGTATTAAAGGATGAGTTGTAGGCCCTAATCAGTAAGTGATTTTGAAATCCTCTCAAAGGCAATCATATACTTTTCTGGTGGGCCTAATACAGCTAACTTCGGACTTGCATGAACGTAACGCTAGACGAAAGGTGTCTCTCTTCGGAGGAAATGCCACCAACAAATAAGTGCACGTATATCTAGAAATGCCTGTATGTTTAAGTCTGTGAAAATGATATTGTAATTCATCGGTGCTATTGCAAAACCTTATAACTCCAGCTCTAATCAACCTGGAGTTTCTGCAATAACATCGACAAAATGTTCCACTTTCAGAAGTCTATAGAAGTTGATGGCCGGCCTCCCGTTACCAAACCGTCTACGATGGATCAGTTATCGTTGTTGGGACTCCTATGAGATACGACGGTGGCTTTTGCACGGTGGATAATCACGTGATACAATATTTTCAGAAAATCTTCAATAATTTTGTAAATACTGGACCGATTTGAATTCGGTTTAAAGCAGAGAATGTGGACAGACGTCACGCATTAGATAGACGTAGTCGATTAAAAAAAAATAACTGATAAAAAAGTTATTGAAGATAAACCAAAATTTTGGTTTATCTTCAATAACTTTTTTATCAGTTGATTTTTCAAAAATCCAACTCGTCCAGCTTATTCCTGAATTTTTTTTCACCTTCTCTGCTTCAAACCGAATTCAAATTGGTCAAGTATTAAAAATGATATTGAAGATTATCGGAAATTCTGACTCAGTGATTATACACCGTGTTTTGGGAAACATTCACACCGCAAAATCGTCCACTTCAAGATACAGAAAAATGCTTTCGTTTAAATGTTTGAAGAAATCATGGGATTCGGTGCAGAGCGAGTTAGTACAGGGAATGGCTCTCTCAAAGGCGAGTCAAAATCCGTAGAGCATAAGCTGAGAAATTAAACAAAACATATATTGAAGCGGACGATTTTCAGTGTGCACGTTTCCCAAGTCACATGGGTTATTCAACGTGGATACGAGCGATGCAAAATCAACAAGGTCATTTCCAAGTCGATTGATTGATCGTGTGGGGTATAATGTCACGTGAAACAAAATTAATGTTTGGTTATAGGCCCTACTTTGACGGATGGTGCGCCTAACCATGTGTTCCTGGTATTATTACATCAGTTTCAGCACAACAGACGAACCGCACCACTAAAAGCTCATCCTACGTCTATAAAAGATTCACTCATTTGTCAGAGACAATTTATTTTTCATCGAACGTGATAAATAATACTGTCTAATCTAGGGTTTACATCCACGCAGAACGAAATCCTTAGATTGATAGACTCAGACTTGAAGGACCGAGTTTTTTTAACAGATTCAGGAATGTAATGGTGTAAACCCATTCCATGATGAATTAAGGCTTTTTTGAAGTCCATTAAGATAGCTCATTGGGCGTGCGAAATAACTCGAAGCACTCAATGTTTACGTCAATGATTGGTCAATGTGCTGAAACTATTAAACTTGTTCAGCACTGTACTGTCATTCATTGAATATACATGACGAACCCTGCGTCCGTTGTTCTTAATTCTTGGCGATCCTTATATCTCTGACGATAAATGACATAGCAGAGCATCTGTAGGTAATAGCTACAGATGCTCCGCTTGGTCATTTATCGAGATCTAAAACATTATGACCGGGGAGGCACATCTAATGTCACATCACTTGTCGTCTACGACGTCTTCGTCGGTTGCGTAGACAAAAACTTTTAACAACACTGGTGATCATTGAAGACAAACGAACCAGACAAATTATGATGAAATCCCATTTAATATTCATATATTGACCATACAATAACATGTATGAAGAATACATCACATTCTACTCTCAGTATCATTAACAATTCGCTAACATTCAAACATGATTTCCCAATGATCTGTACAAACATGGCATAAACATTAACCATTTTCCAAACAATTAAACTACCGTTGATAGGGTGGAAATATTGAGGAAAGGGAGAAAATGCTGGTAATCAGCATTTTCTTCCTTTCCTTCAATATTTTAACATTTTTAAGATTAAATACATTGCTGCGTCAAAAGGCGTCATTGTTTCAGAAAGGGTTAAACAGTAACATGCCATAATGATTCTTACACCCAGCAATAAATTTACCAGCCAAAATTTAAAGTGACATATAGATGCTTTACTACGAAAACCTCATAACTACAGCTCACTTTAAGCTGCAGTTACGAGATTTTTGTCCTTTGCTTTCAAAGATTGTTTCAGACACGAATGAATGTTCTTAAATGGCAATAGCCATTTTTATTGACAGTAACAATTCATCAATTCACCTTTTCCCAAGCAAGACATGTTTTTTCATGTCCCTAATAGAAAAGGCTCAAGTGAATATTCAGGCAAAACAAGAAAATACTGATGATCAGCATTTTCTCACTTTTGCCTTGATTTTTTCTATGCTTCAAGGTAAACAACTTGTGTCTTTACAAGCATCCACTTTGTCATCTGAAGCACCATTCAACATGACAAGTGTAAATTTTTATTGTTTTGTAAGAGATTTACAGCAAGTTAATTTCAATGTCCAATTCATTTATTCACCAAGTCACCAGTACGATCTAGGTGGTGGGGGAGGGGGTGGGGGTTGATGCATGAACCCTCGATTATCTCTACCATACGGACTCGGATTAAACCCTCCTTCTCTCGGACCAGGGTTAAACCCGTCCCTCCCTCTCCCCTCAAACATATCCCTATTCTGGTTAAACTCGTGTTGAGGGCCCGGTCTCGAGTCCCCCTCCATGAGGGGTGGCGGGGGTGGGGGCTGTAGGATTGAGGAGGCAGGGAAACCTGGTTGTTGTTGTGGAGAGGATGACGGTGGGTTATAAGACTGGGAGGTCCAGGGTCCTGGATTAGGCTGGGAGAATCCACTCTGTTGGGGCTGGCTGTTTCCTGAAAATAGTCAAATTAACCAATTACTAGAGAGGAATATTATAGACAGGCCGAAACTGAAAGATGTTGCAGACGAGAATTTCAAGGGAATGAAATTTTACATCGTTCGGTCTTTCTTCGTAGAAAACATTGTCTAAAATGAAGAAATTGCTTGCCACAAGCAATTTCTTTATTTTTCACAATGTTTTCCAAAGCCTTTATCTTGTGGGGCAACAAAAGGCGTCATTTTGTGGTATTTGGGTAAATGCGTTATGAAGTCTGCAGAAGCATACTAATGGGATAAACGCATAATTTTGCTATTTAGAACAGGATAAAAAAGTATAAAACGTCGATTTGCAACAAAAACCTTGTAACTGCAGGTTGTTTTAAGCTGCAGTTACGAGGTTTTTGTTGAAAAGCATAAAAAAGATTGTAAACCTAAATATTGATTTGGTGAGCTTGAAGGTTGAGCAGACTGGTACTGATAGTTAGACTGGTACTGCTGGTATTGTCCCCCACCACTCTCTTGTTGATAACCAGTCACACTTGCTGGCTCCCCTCCTGGTGAACGAGCTGGGCCCGGATGCTGGGGACCAGTCTGACCAGGTGCATTCTGGTCCTCCATACTTCCTGTCTGGACTGGTTGCATGTTATTCATCTGCTCCATAGACTGATTATTGGGATTATTTGAATCTTGATTCTGATACAATTGTGGAGCATTAGATATCTGGTTGTATGAGTACTTCTTCAGCTCCTTGACTTGACTAGCGATTGACGACGGAATATCGCCATCATCATCATCATCCAGCAAACTCTTCATCTTTTTTATGTCTGGTCCGGGTGATAGACTGGGGGACTGTCGCTTGATGTTGTTGTCCGCAGGGGGTGGGGGAGGGGGCATCAACATTTGGTCCCCTGTTGGAGCCCCTGGCTGTTGTTGTTGTTGTTGTTGCTGTTGTATGAATGTGGGTTGTGGCCCCGGGGACATGGTGCCCACTTGTTGTTGTCTCTCGTCTATATCAAGTCTGTAATACATTACAATCAAATATCACAAAATATCTTACTACAACAAATTGATTGCAAATTATGACAGAAATGGTAGAAAGATCATCACATTTTTAAGTGCATACAGAAATAACATGCACTTACAACAATTTTGTTCTGACCAATAATTGCAGTATTTTCATTGTATTCCTCAAGGTTTTCAAAACATTCACCCAGCATATTCTTCAGTAGCATATTGCTGCTTTTCTTCAAAAACCTCGTATCTGCAGCTTAAGATAAGCTGCAGATACGAGGTTTTTGCAGAAAAGCGACGATATGTTGTTTGAGCTTGTAAAATTTAGTTCTTATCCAAGTAAGAAGCTTAGATATGGACAGCAATGAAAATATGATTTAAACAATGAAGAAAAAAGTAGTTACGGAAGAGGACTGAACCAAAAGTATACCTTTGTTGTTGTTCGGGCTGGGGTTGTTGTTGTTGTTGTTGTTGTACATTCAGTTGTTGATTTTGTATCACTTGTCCTTGATACATTGGCTGTGGCTGACCGGGCTGTTGCTGACCGGGCTCAAACTGACCACCCTGGGCTGACATACCACCATCCTGTATCTGTACCATCTGACCCGGGCTAGCCTGGACAATCTGCTGTTCTTGTTGTTGTTGCTGGATGGGCTTCCGCTGATCTGGATCCATGCTGGGTCCAAATGTCTTAGGGTCCCCTTTTTTCAAATCCTAGTTCATAATTGTGACCCGTCACGCCGAAAAGTACCGTCTGTAAAAAACAATAGCAGCAGCAGCAGCAGCAGCAGCAGCAGCAACAGCAACAGCAGAAGCAGCAGCAGCAGCAGCAACAACAACAACAACAACAAGATAAGCTTTTTGGCATAATATTCACATCGTCGCTTTTCAATGAAAACCTCGTAACTGCAGCTTTTTACAAGCTGCAGTTACGAGGTTTACATTGAAAAGCAACGATGTTTTAAATATTCGATTTTCTCTACAACCGCTCCAACGATTTCCCTGATTTTTACAGAAATGTTAGCTGAAACCTCCATTTAGAACTTAACATAGACGTTATAACTGTAAAAATTTTTTGCTCGTCATAATTATTTCCGAGAGTACATGTACCGAACAGGCTCATGTATCGTATGCTAAATCAATATGTTTAATATGATGGTGATATATCGAGGGCTTGGTGCAAAACTATTGTAACTCCATTTCATAAAACCACATCAAATTTACCACCATCACAACAACTACATTATCACCACCTATATAACAACAACAACAACAACAACAACAACAAAAAGCAGCAGAAACAGAAAGCAGCAGAAACAACAACAATAGACGCTGCAACAACAGCAGCAGCAACTGCAAAAACAACAACAACAACAACACATCAGCAGCAGGAACAACAACAACAGCAAAACTTCAGCAGCAGGAACAGAAACAACAACAACAGCAGCAGCAATATCGACAGCAACAACAACAACCAGCAACAACAATATCAACAACAACAGCAGTCATAACAACAAAACAACAACAATTCCAACAACACTGACAATAGCAGCAATAACAACAATAGCAACAACAGCAGCAACTGCTTAACTGTGGTGACCGGACGAGAACCAGTGTATTCTGACGAATATGACTGGACTAATAGTTATTAATATCATGTATTACATGTTCTACAAATTAGAAATTATTGTGTCACGCGATTCCCCGTCGCGAACATGGAATTTTGTTCAAAAGCCTTACCTGATGTGCTATATATTTCCTCGTGTATAAATAGAGCTCAGTAAAGTAGCAATTTTCCCAACATTTAGCTGGATGTTAAGTTTTAACAAAACAATTGACGAATTACTGAAATTATTGTGCCACGTGATTCCCCGCCGCGAAAATGATCATTTGTTCAAAGCTCTGTACTTGTTGTGGTAATTTGTCATGTATGAATGGAGCTCAATATAGCAGCAATTTTATCTACATCTGGCTGGGCGTTAAGTTTAAAGAAAACCATTGACGATTTTCTGAAATAATTGTGCCACGTGATTCCCCGCCCGCCGGGAACATGGAATTTTGTTACTTGCTGCGCTATTTTCTAATGTTTGAATGGAACTCGGTACATTGGCAATTTTCTTGGTACATTGGCATTTGGGCTTGATATTAAAAGTTTTAACAAAACCATTGACGCTTTTCCGAGACTATTGTGCCACGTGATTCCCCGCCGCGAAGAAGGCCTTTTTCTTGTTGTGCTATTTACTCACGTATGAATAGAGCTCAGTTCAGCAGCAATTTTCTCTACATTCGGCTGGGTGTCAAGTTTTGACCAAACCATTGACGAGTTTCTGAAATCATAGGACCACGCGATTCCCAGCCGCACATAAAGAGATTTGTTCAAAACTGTACTTGTGCAATTTTCTCAGGTACGTATCGAGCTCAGTAAGCTAGCAATTTTCTCTACATCTGGCTGGGTGTCAAGTTTTTAACACAATCATTGACGAGTTTTTGAAATTATTGTGCCACAACGCGATTCCCCGCCGCGAATATGGACTTTTGTTCAAAGCTCTGTACTTGTTGTGCCCCATTTTCTCATGTATAAATGGACCTCGGTACAGTCATTCACTTTTGATAATACTGTGACGTTATTTCGGACTAGCAATAGTATTTTGTAGGTGTTGTTATAAAATCACGTAACTTGAATCAAGCCGTAGTTACGTGATTTCATTACAACACCGACGGTTTATCAAAACATAACGGTAAATCAAGTCAATTTTCAACAAAAAATTAACTGCCACTGCCCATGTCCGTGTTGCAATAAAACACACATTCAAATCTCATTTATCTTTTGAATCAAGCTCTAAATTCAAGGTCAATTGTGCATGTAGAAGAAGAAGAAGGAAAGGAAGAAGAAGAGAAAGAAGATTCTTATGGCATTATCAACGAATGAAATTGTGACAGAGTAAAAGAAAATCCGACAAAACGAAAAATAAAGAAGTCTACAGCACCCGGACCTACCAGGCAGTCACCCATCCAAGCACTGATGGACGTTGCTTAACTTGGGCAAAATGCAATGAACCGGCGTGGTAAATGGGATATACCGGGTAGTTGTGCACATGAGAGTATCACTTTTTAGGGTTTATAAACTTTAACATGCATTATGTTCTATTTTTAGAACTAGATACAACGACTCTTCTGTTCAAAAATAACTGCAGGAATAATTCTGAAAACATCTGATATGTACTAAGGAAAAGATTCGAGAAAAAAATTGAGGCAAAAGGACAAAAACAATATTCGATTTAGAATTTGTTCCGCCGCCGAATGCCGCAATTCACTAATCGATTAGTACCAAGTATCGTCTAAATCACGTAAAAAAATATCTATGGAACTGGAAGATGGACTAAATTAACTCTTTTTGCTCACTGTAATTTTCAAACAGAAGAGTATCTTTTTTAAAAGGATACTCATTTTTAGGTCATTCGCAATATAGACCAATCAGCGCTCATTCCATTTATATATCCGGACTTTCCAGTTACAAAATCGCCTTCCGCCTCACTTGATTAAATCTACAAATTACACCCGCTCCCCCACCTACTAAACATATTCTCCTTCCATATCAACCTCGTAACTGCAGCTTGTTCAACATCCAATTACGAGGTTTTCGTTGAAAACCGACTTTTAGTTTCGCATTTCTGGGAAAAACATGTCTCTTTTCACGAGTTTCATAGATTTAAAGAAAGAGGATCATTCCAGACCTTCAAATCTGTAGCCAAAACTTACCATTTCTAAATATTTATTTTTTTCACCATGGCCACTTCGAAAATACCATCACGTCACAACCCAGCACCTCGGCATGCTCCAACTACACGTGTAAACATACTCTGACGTCATTTTATGCACGTGCCAAACAACAACATTGTATGGACGTGGTGGCCGCCATTAATGAGCTCTCGGGGAATAAGGTATGCCTTATCATATATGTCATCCATGCTTAAGGGTTACAATCAATCCATGACTACGTAACACTTCGGGCGTCATCCCTAACAACGGAAATTGATGAGGGTATCCCTCATCAATTTCCGTTGCCACGGATGATGCTCGGAAAGATGATGCCCGGAAATTAATGAGGGTATCTCTCCGTAGCCACCGATGACGCCCGAAGTGTTTGGTATTAAAGGATGAGTTGTAGGCCCTAATCAGTAAGTGATTTTGAAATCCTCTCAAAGGCAATCATATACTTTTCTGGTGGGCCTAATACAGCTAACTTCGGACTTGCATGAACGTAACGCTAGACGAAAGGTGTCTCTCTTCGGAGGAAATGCCACCAACAAATAAGTGCACGTATATCTAGAAATGCCTGTATGTTTAAGTCTGTGAAAATGATATTGTAATTCATCGGTGCTATTGCAAAACCTTATAACTCCAGCTCTAATCAACCTGGAGTTTCTGCAATAACATCGACAAAATGTTCCACTTTCAGAAGTCTATAGAAGTTGATGGCCGGCCTCCCGTTACCAAACCGTCTACGATGGATCAGTTATCGTTGTTGGGACTCCTATGAGATACGACGGTGGCTTTTGCACGGTGGATAATCACGTGATACAATATTTTCAGAAAATCTTCAATAATTTTGTAAATACTGGACCGATTTGAATTCGGTTTAAAGCAGAGAATGTGGACAGACGTCACGCATTAGATAGACGTAGTCGATTAAAAAAAAATAACTGATAAAAAAGTTATTGAAGATAAACCAAAATTTTGGTTTATCTTCAATAACTTTTTTATCAGTTGATTTTTCAAAAATCCAACTCGTCCAGCTTATTCCTGAATTTTTTTTCACCTTCTCTGCTTCAAACCGAATTCAAATTGGTCAAGTATTAAAAATGATATTGAAGATTATCGGAAATTCTGACTCAGTGATTATACACCGTGTTTTGGGAAACATTCACACCGCAAAATCGTCCACTTCAAGATACAGAAAAATGCTTTCGTTTAAATGTTTGAAGAAATCATGGGATTCGGTGCAGAGCGAGTTAGTACAGGGAATGGCTCTCTCAAAGGCGAGTCAAAATCCGTAGAGCATAAGCTGAGAAATTAAACAAAACATATATTGAAGCGGACGATTTTCAGTGTGCACGTTTCCCAAGTCACATGGGTTATTCAACGTGGATACGAGCGATGCAAAATCAACAAGGTCATTTCCAAGTCGATTGATTGATCGTGTGGGGTATAATGTCACGTGAAACAAAATTAATGTTTGGTTATAGGCCCTACTTTGACGGATGGTGCGCCTAACCATGTGTTCCTGGTATTATTACATCAGTTTCAGCACAACAGACGAACCGCACCACTAAAAGCTCATCCTACGTCTATAAAAGATTCACTCATTTGTCAGAGACAATTTATTTTTCATCGAACGTGATAAATAATACTGTCTAATCTAGGGTTTACATCCACGCAGAACGAAATCCTTAGATTGATAGACTCAGACTTGAAGGACCGAGTTTTTTTAACAGATTCAGGAATGTAATGGTGTAAACCCATTCCATGATGAATTAAGGCTTTTTTGAAGTCCATTAAGATAGCTCATTGGGCGTGCGAAATAACTCGAAGCACTCAATGTTTACGTCAATGATTGGTCAATGTGCTGAAACTATTAAACTTGTTCAGCACTGTACTGTCATTCATTGAATATACATGACGAACCCTGCGTCCGTTGTTCTTAATTCTTGGCGATCCTTATATCTCTGACGATAAATGACATAGCAGAGCATCTGTAGGTAATAGCTACAGATGCTCCGCTTGGTCATTTATCGAGATCTAAAACATTATGACCGGGGAGGCACATCTAATGTCACATCACTTGTCGTCTACGACGTCTTCGTCGGTTGCGTAGACAAAAACTTTTAACAACACTGGTGATCATTGAAGACAAACGAACCAGACAAATTATGATGAAATCCCATTTAATATTCATATATTGACCATACAATAACATGTATGAAGAATACATCACATTCTACTCTCAGTATCATTAACAATTCGCTAACATTCAAACATGATTTCCCAATGATCTGTACAAACATGGCATAAACATTAACCATTTTCCAAACAATTAAACTACCGTTGATAGGGTGGAAATATTGAGGAAAGGGAGAAAATGCTGGTAATCAGCATTTTCTTCCTTTCCTTCAATATTTTAACATTTTTAAGATTAAATACATTGCTGCGTCAAAAGGCGTCATTGTTTCAGAAAGGGTTAAACAGTAACATGCCATAATGATTCTTACACCCAGCAATAAATTTACCAGCCAAAATTTAAAGTGACATATAGATGCTTTACTACGAAAACCTCATAACTACAGCTCACTTTAAGCTGCAGTTACGAGATTTTTGTCCTTTGCTTTCAAAGATTGTTTCAGACACGAATGAATGTTCTTAAATGGCAATAGCCATTTTTATTGACAGTAACAATTCATCAATTCACCTTTTCCCAAGCAAGACATGTTTTTTCATGTCCCTAATAGAAAAGGCTCAAGTGAATATTCAGGCAAAACAAGAAAATACTGATGATCAGCATTTTCTCACTTTTGCCTTGATTTTTTCTATGCTTCAAGGTAAACAACTTGTGTCTTTACAAGCATCCACTTTGTCATCTGAAGCACCATTCAACATGACAAGTGTAAATTTTTATTGTTTTGTAAGAGATTTACAGCAAGTTAATTTCAATGTCCAATTCATTTATTCACCAAGTCACCAGTACGATCTAGGTGGTGGGGGAGGGGGTGGGGGTTGATGCATGAACCCTCGATTATCTCTACCATACGGACTCGGATTAAACCCTCCTTCTCTCGGACCAGGGTTAAACCCGTCCCTCCCTCTCCCCTCAAACATATCCCTATTCTGGTTAAACTCGTGTTGAGGGCCCGGTCTCGAGTCCCCCTCCATGAGGGGTGGCGGGGGTGGGGGCTGTAGGATTGAGGAGGCAGGGAAACCTGGTTGTTGTTGTGGAGAGGATGACGGTGGGTTATAAGACTGGGAGGTCCAGGGTCCTGGATTAGGCTGGGAGAATCCACTCTGTTGGGGCTGGCTGTTTCCTGAAAATAGTCAAATTAACCAATTACTAGAGAGGAATATTATAGACAGGCCGAAACTGAAAGATGTTGCAGACGAGAATTTCAAGGGAATGAAATTTTACATCGTTCGGTCTTTCTTCGTAGAAAACATTGTCTAAAATGAAGAAATTGCTTGCCACAAGCAATTTCTTTATTTTTCACAATGTTTTCCAAAGCCTTTATCTTGTGGGGCAACAAAAGGCGTCATTTTGTGGTATTTGGGTAAATGCGTTATGAAGTCTGCAGAAGCATACTAATGGGATAAACGCATAATTTTGCTATTTAGAACAGGATAAAAAAGTATAAAACGTCGATTTGCAACAAAAACCTTGTAACTGCAGGTTGTTTTAAGCTGCAGTTACGAGGTTTTTGTTGAAAAGCATAAAAAAGATTGTATACCTAAATATTGATTTGGTGAGCTTGAAGGTTGAGCAGACTGGTACTGATAGTTAGACTGGTACTGCTGGTATTGTCCCCCACCACTCTCTTGTTGATAACCAGTCACACTTGCTGGCTCCCCTCCTGGTGAACGAGCTGGGCCCGGATGCTGGGGACCAGTCTGACCAGGTGCATTCTGGTCCTCCATACTTCCTGTCTGGACTGGTTGCATGTTATTCATCTGCTCCATAGACTGATTATTGGGATTATTTGAATCTTGATTCTGATACAATTGTGGAGCATTAGATATCTGGTTGTATGAGTACTTCTTCAGCTCCTTGACTTGACTAGCGATTGACGACGGAATATCGCCATCATCATCATCATCCAGCAAACTCTTCATCTTTTTTATGTCTGGTCCGGGTGATAGACTGGGGGACTGTCGCTTGATGTTGTTGTCCGCAGGGGGTGGGGGAGGGGGCATCAACATTTGGTCCCCTGTTGGAGCCCCTGGCTGTTGTTGTTGTTGTTGTTGCTGTTGTATGAATGTGGGTTGTGGCCCCGGGGACATGGTGCCCACTTGTTGTTGTCTCTCGTCTATATCAAGTCTGTAATACATTACAATCAAATATCACAAAATATCTTACTACAACAAATTGATTGCAAATTATGACAGAAATGGTAGAAAGATCATCACATTTTTAAGTGCATACAGAAATAACATGCACTTACAACAATTTTGTTCTGACCAATAATTGCAGTATTTTCATTGTATTCCTCAAGGTTTTCAAAACATTCACCCAGCATATTCTTCAGTAGCATATTGCTGCTTTTCTTCAAAAACCTCGTATCTGCAGCTTAAGATAAGCTGCAGATACGAGGTTTTTGCAGAAAAGCGACGATATGTTGTTTGAGCTTGTAAAATTTAGTTCTTATCCAAGTAAGAAGCTTAGATATGGACAGCAATGAAAATATGATTTAAACAATGAAGAAAAAAGTAGTTACGGAAGAGGACTGAACCAAAAGTATACCTTTGTTGTTGTTCGGGCTGGGGTTGTTGTTGTTGTTGTTGTTGTTGTTGTTGTTGTTGTTGTTGTACATTCACTTGTTGATTTTGTATCACTTGTCCTTGATACATTGGCTGTGGCTGACCGGGCTGTGGCTGACCGGGCTCAAACTGACCACCCTGGGCTGACATACCACCATCCTGTATCTGTACCATCTGACCCGGGCTAGCCTGGACAATCTGCTGTTCTTGTTGTTGTTGCTGGATGGGCTTCCGCTGATCTGGATCCATGCTGGGTCCAAATGTCTTAGGGTCCCCTTTTTTCAAATCCTAGTTCATAATTGTGACCCGTCACGCCGAAAAGTACCGTCTGTAAAAAACAATAGCAGCAGCAGCAGCAGCAGCAGCAGCAGCAGCAGCAGCAGCAGCAGCAACAGCAACAGCAGAAGCAACAACAACAACAACAACAACAACAACAACAACAAGATAAGCTTTTTGGCATAATATTCATATCGTCGCTTTTCAATGAAAACCTCGTAACTGCAGCTTTTTACAAGCTGCAGTTACGAGGTTTACATTGAAAAGCAACGATGTTTTAAATATTCGATTTTCTCTACAACCGCTCCAACGATTTCCCTGATTTTTACAGAAATGTTAGCTGAAACCTCCATTTAGAACTTAACATAGACGTTATAACTGTAAAAATTTTTTGCTCGTCATAATTATTTCCGAGAGTACATGTACCGAACAGGCTCATGTATCGTATGCTAAATCAATATGTTTAATATGATGGTGATATATCGAGGGCTTGGTGCAAAACTATTGTAACTCCATTTCATAAAACCACATCAAATTTACCACCATCACAACAACTACATTATCACCACCTATATAACAACAACAACAACAACAACAACAAAAAGCAGCAGAAACAACAACAATAGACGCTGCAACAACAGCAGCAGCAACTGCAAAAACAACAACAACAACAACACATCAGCAGCAGGAACAACAACAACAGCAAAACATCAGCAGCAGGAACAGAAACAACAACAACAGCAGCAGCAATATCGACAGCAACAACAACAACCAGCAACAACAATATCAACAACAACAGCAGTCATAACAACAAAACAACAACAATTCCAACAACACTGACAATAGCAGCAATAACAACAATAGCAACAACAGCAGCAACTGCTTAACTGTGGTGACCGGACGAGAACCAGTGTATTCTGACGAATATGACTGGACTAATAGTTATTAATATCATGTATTACATGTATTACAAATTAGAAATTATTGTGTCACGCGATTCCCCGTCGCGAACATGGAATTTTGTTCAAAAGCCTGTACCTGATGTGCTTTATATTTCCTCGTGTATAAATAGAGCTCAGTAAAGTAGCAATTTTCCCAACATTTAGCTGGATGTTAAGTTTTAACAAAACAATTGACGAATTACTGAAATTATTGTGCCACGTGATTCCCCGCCGCGAAAATGATCATTTGTTCAAAGCTCTGTACTTGTTGTGGTAATTTGTCATGTATGAATGGAGCTCAATATAGCAGCAATTTTATCTACATCTGGCTGGGCGTTAAGTTTAAAGAAAACCATTGACGATTTTCTGAAATAATTGTGCCACGTGATTCCCCGCCCGCCGGGAACATGGAATTTTGTTACTTGCTGCGCTATTTTCTAATGTTTGAATGGAACTCGGTACATTGGCAATTTTCTCTACAATTTTGGCTTGATATTAAAAGTTTTAACAAAACCATTGACGCTTTTCCGAGACTATTGTGCCACGTGATTCCCCGCCGCGAAGAAGGCCTTTTTCTTGTTGTGCTATTTACTCACGTATGAATAGAGCTCAGTTCAGCAGCAATTTTCTCTACATTCGGCTGGGTGTCAAGTTTTGACCAAACCATTGACGAGTTTCTGAAATCATAGGACCACGCGATTCCCAGCCGCACATAAAGAGATTTGTTCAAAACTGTACTTGTGCAATTTTCTCAGGTACGTATCGAGCTCAGTAAGCTAGCAATTTTCTCTACATCTGGCTGGGTGTCAAGTTTTTAACACAATCATTGACGAGTTTTTGAAATTATTGTGCCACAACGCGATTCCCCGCCGCGAATATGGACTTTTGTTCAAAGCTCTGTACTTGTTGTGCCCCATTTTCTCATGTATAAATGGACCTCGGTACAGTCATTCACTTTTGATAATACTGTGACGTTATTTCGGACTAGCAATAGTATTTTGTAGGTGTTGTTATAAAATCACGTAACTTGAATCAAGCCGTAGTTACGTGATTTCATTACAACACCGACGGTTTATCAAAACATAACGGTAAATCAAGTCAATTTTCAACAAAAAATTAACTGCCACTGCCCATGTCCGTGTTGCAATAAAACACACATTCAAATCTCATTTATCTTTTGAATCAAGCTCTAAATTCAAGGTCAATTGTGCATGTAGAAGAAGAAGAAGGAAAAGAAGAAGAAGAGAAAGAAGATTCTTATGGCATTATCAACGAATGAAATTGTGACAGAGTAAAAGAAAATCCGACAAAACGAAAAATAAAGAAGTCTACAGCACCCGGACCTACCAGGCAGTCACCCATCCAAGCACTGATGGACGTTGCTTAACTTGGGCAAAATGCAATGAACCGGCGTGGTAAATGGGATATATGTGCACATGAGAGTATCACTTTTTAGGGTTTATAAACTTTAACATGCATTATGTTCTATTTTTAGAACTAGATACAACGACTCTTCTGTTCAAAAATAACTGCAGGAATCATTCTGAAAACATGTACTAAGGAAAAGATTCGAGAAAAAAAAATGAGGCAAAAGGACAAAAACAATATTCGATTTAGAATTTGTTCCGCCGCCGAATGCCGCAATTCACTAATCGATTAGTACCAAGTATCGTCTAAATCACGTAAAAAAATATCTATCGAACTGGAAGATGGACTAAATTAACTCTTTTTGCTCACAGTAATTTTCAAACAGAAGAGTATCTTTTTTAAAAGGATACTCATTTTTAGGTCATTCGCAATATAGACCAATCAGCGCTCATTCCATTTATATATCCGGACTTTCCGTATACAAAATCGCCTTCCGCCTCACTTGATTAAATCTACAAATTACACCCGCTCCTCCACCTACTAAACATATTCTCCTTCCATATCAACCTCGTAACTGCAGCTTGTATTAAGCTGCAGTTACGAGGCTCTTGTTGAAAAGCGACTTTTAGTTTAGCATTTCTGGGGGAAAAAAAAACACGTCTCTTTTCACGAGTTTGATAGATTTAATGAAAGAGGATCATTCCAGACCTTCAAATCTGTAGCCAAAACTTACCATTTCTAAATATTTATTTTTTTCACCATGGCCACTTCGAAAATACCATCACGTCACAACCCAGCACCTCGGCATGCTCCAACGACACGTGTAAACATACTCTGACGTCATTCTATGCACGTGCCAAACAACAACATTGTATGGACGTGGTGGCCGCCATTAATGAGCTCTCGGGGAATAAGGTATGCCTTATCATGTATGTCATCCATGCTTAAGGGTTACAATCAATCCATGACTACGTAACACTTCGGGCGTCATCCCTAACAACGGAAATTGATGAGGGTATCCCTCATCAATTTCCGTTGCCACGGATGATGCTCGGAAAGATGATACCCGGAAATTAATGAGGGTATCTCTCCGTAGCCACCGATGACGCCCGAAGTGTTTGGTATTAAAGGATGAGTTGTAGGCCCTAATCAGTAAGTGATTTTGAAATCCTCTCAAAGGCAATCATATACTTTTCTGGTGGGCCTAATACAGCTAACTTCGGACTTGCATGAACGTAACGCTAGACGAAAGGTGTCTCTCTTCGGAGGAAATGCCACCAACAAATAAGTGCACGTATATCTAGAAATGCCTGTATGTTTAAGTCTGTGAAAATGATATTGTAATTCATCGGTGCTATTGCAAAACCTTATAACTCCAGCTCTAATCAACCTGGAGTTTCTGCAATAACATCGACAAAATGTTCCACTTTCAGAAGTCTATAGAAGTTGATGGCCGGCCTCCCGTTACCAAACCGTCTACGATGGATCAGTTATCGTTGTTGGGACTCCTATGAGATACGACGGTGGCTTTTGCACGGTGGATAATCACGTGATACAATATTTTCAGAAAATCTTCAATAATTTTGTAAATACTGGACCGATTTGAATTCGGTTTAAAGCAGAGAATGTGGACAGACGTCACGCATTAGATAGACGTAGTCGATTAAAAAAAAATAACTGATAAAAAAGTTATTGAAGATAAACCAAAATTTTGGTTTATCTTCAATAACTTTTTTATCAGTTGATTTTTCAAAAATCCAACTCGTCCAGCTTATTCCTGAATTTTTTTTCACCTTCTCTGCTTCAAACCGAATTCAAATTGGTCAAGTATTAAAAATGATATTGAAGATTATCGGAAATTCTGACTCAGTGATTATACACCGTGTTTTGGGAAACATTCACACCGCAAAATCGTCCACTTCAAGATACAGAAAAATGCTTTCGTTTAAATGTTTGAAGAAATCATGGGATTCGGTGCAGAGCGAGTTAGTACAGGGAATGGCTCTCTCAAAGGCGAGTCAAAATCCGTAGAGCATAAGCTGAGAAATTAAACAAAACATATATTGAAGCGGACGATTTTCAGTGTGCACGTTTCCCAAGTCACATGGGTTATTCAACGTGGATACGAGCGATGCAAAATCAACAAGGTCATTTCCAAGTCGATTGATTGATCGTGTGGGGTATAATGTCACGTGAAACAAAATTAATGTTTGGTTATAGGCCCTACTTTGACGGATGGTGCGCCTAACCATGTGTTCCTGGTATTATTACATCAGTTTCAGCACAACAGACGAACCGCACCACTAAAAGCTCATCCTACGTCTATAAAAGATTCACTCATTTGTCAGAGACAATTTATTTTTCATCGAACGTGATAAATAATACTGTCTAATCTAGGGTTTACATCCACGCAGAACGAAATCCTTAGATTGATAGACTCAGACTTGAAGGACCGAGTTTTTTTAACAGATTCAGGAATGTAATGGTGTAAACCCATTCCATGATGAATTAAGGCTTTTTTGAAGTCCATTAAGATAGCTCATTGGGCGTGCGAAATAACTCGAAGCACTCAATGTTTACGTCAATGATTGGTCAATGTGCTGAAACTATTAAACTTGTTCAGCACTGTACTGTCATTCATTGAATATACATGACGAACCCTGCGTCCGTTGTTCTTAATTCTTGGCGATCCTTATATCTCTGACGATAAATGACATAGCAGAGCATCTGTAGGTAATAGCTACAGATGCTCCGCTTGGTCATTTATCGAGATCTAAAACATTATGACCGGGGAGGCACATCTAATGTCACATCACTTGTCGTCTACGACGTCTTCGTCGGTTGCGTAGACAAAAACTTTTAACAACACTGGTGATCATTGAAGACAAACGAACCAGACAAATTATGATGAAATCCCATTTAATATTCATATATTGACCATACAATAACATGTATGAAGAATACATCACATTCTACTCTCAGTATCATTAACAATTCGCTAACATTCAAACATGATTTCCCAATGATCTGTACAAACATGGCATAAACATTAACCATTTTCCAAACAATTAAACTACCGTTGATAGGGTGGAAATATTGAGGAAAGGGAGAAAATGCTGGTAATCAGCATTTTCTTCCTTTCCTTCAATATTTTAACATTTTTAAGATTAAATACATTGCTGCGTCAAAAGGCGTCATTGTTTCAGAAAGGGTTAAACAGTAACATGCCATAATGATTCTTACACCCAGCAATAAATTTACCAGCCAAAATTTAAAGTGACATATAGATGCTTTACTACGAAAACCTCATAACTACAGCTCACTTTAAGCTGCAGTTACGAGATTTTTGTCCTTTGCTTTCAAAGATTGTTTCAGACACGAATGAATGTTCTTAAATGGCAATAGCCATTTTTATTGACAGTAACAATTCATCAATTCACCTTTTCCCAAGCAAGACATGTTTTTTCATGTCCCTAATAGAAAAGGCTCAAGTGAATATTCAGGCAAAACAAGAAAATACTGATGATCAGCATTTTCTCACTTTTGCCTTGATTTTTTCTATGCTTCAAGGTAAACAACTTGTGTCTTTACAAGCATCCACTTTGTCATCTGAAGCACCATTCAACATGACAAGTGTAAATTTTTATTGTTTTGTAAGAGATTTACAGCAAGTTAATTTCAATGTCCAATTCATTTATTCACCAAGTCACCAGTACGATCTAGGTGGTGGGGGAGGGGGTGGGGGTTGATGCATGAACCCTCGATTATCTCTACCATACGGACTCGGATTAAACCCTCCTTCTCTCGGACCAGGGTTAAACCCGTCCCTCCCTCTCCCCTCAAACATATCCCTATTCTGGTTAAACTCGTGTTGAGGGCCCGGTCTCGAGTCCCCCTCCATGAGGGGTGGCGGGGGTGGGGGCTGTAGGATTGAGGAGGCAGGGAAACCTGGTTGTTGTTGTGGAGAGGATGACGGTGGGTTATAAGACTGGGAGGTCCAGGGTCCTGGATTAGGCTGGGAGAATCCACTCTGTTGGGGCTGGCTGTTTCCTGAAAATAGTCAAATTAACCAATTACTAGAGAGGAATATTATAGACAGGCCGAAACTGAAAGATGTTGCAGACGAGAATTTCAAGGGAATGAAATTTTACATCGTTCGGTCTTTCTTCGTAGAAAACATTGTCTAAAATGAAGAAATTGCTTGCCACAAGCAATTTCTTTATTTTTCACAATGTTTTCCAAAGCCTTTATCTTGTGGGGCAACAAAAGGCGTCATTTTGTGGTATTTGGGTAAATGCGTTATGAAGTCTGCAGAAGCATACTAATGGGATAAACGCATAATTTTGCTATTTAGAACAGGATAAAAAAGTATAAAACGTCGATTTGCAACAAAAACCTTGTAACTGCAGGTTGTTTTAAGCTGCAGTTACGAGGTTTTTGTTGAAAAGCATAAAAAAGATTGTATACCTAAATATTGATTTGGTGAGCTTGAAGGTTGAGCAGACTGGTACTGATAGTTAGACTGGTACTGCTGGTATTGTCCCCCACCACTCTCTTGTTGATAACCAGTCACACTTGCTGGCTCCCCTCCTGGTGAACGAGCTGGGCCCGGATGCTGGGGACCAGTCTGACCAGGTGCATTCTGGTCCTCCATACTTCCTGTCTGGACTGGTTGCATGTTATTCATCTGCTCCATAGACTGATTATTGGGATTATTTGAATCTTGATTCTGATACAATTGTGGAGCATTAGATATCTGGTTGTATGAGTACTTCTTCAGCTCCTTGACTTGACTAGCGATTGACGACGGAATATCGCCATCATCATCATCATCCAGCAAACTCTTCATCTTTTTTATGTCTGGTCCGGGTGATAGACTGGGGGACTGTCGCTTGATGTTGTTGTCCGCAGGGGGTGGGGGAGGGGGCATCAACATTTGGTCCCCTGTTGGAGCCCCTGGCTGTTGTTGTTGTTGTTGTTGCTGTTGTATGAATGTGGGTTGTGGCCCCGGGGACATGGTGCCCACTTGTTGTTGTCTCTCGTCTATATCAAGTCTGTAATACATTACAATCAAATATCACAAAATATCTTACTACAACAAATTGATTGCAAATTATGACAGAAATGGTAGAAAGATCATCACATTTTTAAGTGCATACAGAAATAACATGCACTTACAACAATTTTGTTCTGACCAATAATTGCAGTATTTTCATTGTATTCCTCAAGGTTTTCAAAACATTCACCCAGCATATTCTTCAGTAGCATATTGCTGCTTTTCTTCAAAAACCTCGTATCTGCAGCTTAAGATAAGCTGCAGATACGAGGTTTTTGCAGAAAAGCGACGATATGTTGTTTGAGCTTGTAAAATTTAGTTCTTATCCAAGTAAGAAGCTTAGATATGGACAGCAATGAAAATATGATTTAAACAATGAAGAAAAAAGTAGTTACGGAAGAGGACTGAACCAAAAGTATACCTTTGTTGTTGTTCGGGCTGGGGTTGTTGTTGTTGTTGTTGTTGTTGTTGTTGTTGTTGTTGTACATTCACTTGTTGATTTTGTATCACTTGTCCTTGATACATTGGCTGTGGCTGACCGGGCTGTGGCTGACCGGGCTCAAACTGACCACCCTGGGCTGACATACCACCATCCTGTATCTGTACCATCTGACCCGGGCTAGCCTGGACAATCTGCTGTTCTTGTTGTTGTTGCTGGATGGGCTTCCGCTGATCTGGATCCATGCTGGGTCCAAATGTCTTAGGGTCCCCTTTTTTCAAATCCTAGTTCATAATTGTGACCCGTCACGCCGAAAAGTACCGTCTGTAAAAAACAATAGCAGCAGCAGCAGCAGCAGCAGCAGCAGCAGCAGCAGCAGCAGCAGCAACAGCAACAGCAGAAGCAACAACAACAACAACAACAACAACAACAACAACAAGATAAGCTTTTTGGCATAATATTCATATCGTCGCTTTTCAATGAAAACCTCGTAACTGCAGCTTTTTACAAGCTGCAGTTACGAGGTTTACATTGAAAAGCAACGATGTTTTAAATATTCGATTTTCTCTACAACCGCTCCAACGATTTCCCTGATTTTTACAGAAATGTTAGCTGAAACCTCCATTTAGAACTTAACATAGACGTTATAACTGTAAAAATTTTTTGCTCGTCATAATTATTTCCGAGAGTACATGTACCGAACAGGCTCATGTATCGTATGCTAAATCAATATGTTTAATATGATGGTGATATATCGAGGGCTTGGTGCAAAACTATTGTAACTCCATTTCATAAAACCACATCAAATTTACCACCATCACAACAACTACATTATCACCACCTATATAACAACAACAACAACAACAACAACAAAAAGCAGCAGAAACAACAACAATAGACGCTGCAACAACAGCAGCAGCAACTGCAAAAACAACAACAACAACAACACATCAGCAGCAGGAACAACAACAACAGCAAAACATCAGCAGCAGGAACAGAAACAACAACAACAGCAGCAGCAATATCGACAGCAACAACAACAACCAGCAACAACAATATCAACAACAACAGCAGTCATAACAACAAAACAACAACAATTCCAACAACACTGACAATAGCAGCAATAACAACAATAGCAACAACAGCAGCAACTGCTTAACTGTGGTGACCGGACGAGAACCAGTGTATTCTGACGAATATGACTGGACTAATAGTTATTAATATCATGTATTACATGTATTACAAATTAGAAATTATTGTGTCACGCGATTCCCCGTCGCGAACATGGAATTTTGTTCAAAAGCCTGTACCTGATGTGCTTTATATTTCCTCGTGTATAAATAGAGCTCAGTAAAGTAGCAATTTTCCCAACATTTAGCTGGATGTTAAGTTTTAACAAAACAATTGACGAATTACTGAAATTATTGTGCCACGTGATTCCCCGCCGCGAAAATGATCATTTGTTCAAAGCTCTGTACTTGTTGTGGTAATTTGTCATGTATGAATGGAGCTCAATATAGCAGCAATTTTATCTACATCTGGCTGGGCGTTAAGTTTAAAGAAAACCATTGACGATTTTCTGAAATAATTGTGCCACGTGATTCCCCGCCCGCCGGGAACATGGAATTTTGTTACTTGCTGCGCTATTTTCTAATGTTTGAATGGAACTCGGTACATTGGCAATTTTCTCTACAATTTTGGCTTGATATTAAAAGTTTTAACAAAACCATTGACGCTTTTCCGAGACTATTGTGCCACGTGATTCCCCGCCGCGAAGAAGGCCTTTTTCTTGTTGTGCTATTTACTCACGTATGAATAGAGCTCAGTTCAGCAGCAATTTTCTCTACATTCGGCTGGGTGTCAAGTTTTGACCAAACCATTGACGAGTTTCTGAAATCATAGGACCACGCGATTCCCAGCCGCACATAAAGAGATTTGTTCAAAACTGTACTTGTGCAATTTTCTCAGGTACGTATCGAGCTCAGTAAGCTAGCAATTTTCTCTACATCTGGCTGGGTGTCAAGTTTTTAACACAATCATTGACGAGTTTTTGAAATTATTGTGCCACAACGCGATTCCCCGCCGCGAATATGGACTTTTGTTCAAAGCTCTGTACTTGTTGTGCCCCATTTTCTCATGTATAAATGGACCTCGGTACAGTCATTCACTTTTGATAATACTGTGACGTTATTTCGGACTAGCAATAGTATTTTGTAGGTGTTGTTATAAAATCACGTAACTTGAATCAAGCCGTAGTTACGTGATTTCATTACAACACCGACGGTTTATCAAAACATAACGGTAAATCAAGTCAATTTTCAACAAAAAATTAACTGCCACTGCCCATGTCCGTGTTGCAATAAAACACACATTCAAATCTCATTTATCTTTTGAATCAAGCTCTAAATTCAAGGTCAATTGTGCATGTAGAAGAAGAAGAAGGAAAAGAAGAAGAAGAGAAAGAAGATTCTTATGGCATTATCAACGAATGAAATTGTGACAGAGTAAAAGAAAATCCGACAAAACGAAAAATAAAGAAGTCTACAGCACCCGGACCTACCAGGCAGTCACCCATCCAAGCACTGATGGACGTTGCTTAACTTGGGCAAAATGCAATGAACCGGCGTGGTAAATGGGATATATGTGCACATGAGAGTATCACTTTTTAGGGTTTATAAACTTTAACATGCATTATGTTCTATTTTTAGAACTAGATACAACGACTCTTCTGTTCAAAAATAACTGCAGGAATCATTCTGAAAACATGTACTAAGGAAAAGATTCGAGAAAAAAAAATGAGGCAAAAGGACAAAAACAATATTCGATTTAGAATTTGTTCCGCCGCCGAATGCCGCAATTCACTAATCGATTAGTACCAAGTATCGTCTAAATCACGTAAAAAAATATCTATCGAACTGGAAGATGGACTAAATTAACTCTTTTTGCTCACAGTAATTTTCAAACAGAAGAGTATCTTTTTTAAAAGGATACTCATTTTTAGGTCATTCGCAATATAGACCAATCAGCGCTCATTCCATTTATATATCCGGACTTTCCGTATACAAAATCGCCTTCCGCCTCACTTGATTAAATCTACAAATTACACCCGCTCCTCCACCTACTAAACATATTCTCCTTCCATATCAACCTCGTAACTGCAGCTTGTATTAAGCTGCAGTTACGAGGCTCTTGTTGAAAAGCGACTTTTAGTTTAGCATTTCTGGGGGAAAAAAAAACACGTCTCTTTTCACGAGTTTGATAGATTTAATGAAAGAGGATCATTCCAGACCTTCAAATCTGTAGCCAAAACTTACCATTTCTAAATATTTATTTTTTTCACCATGGCCACTTCGAAAATACCATCACGTCACAACCCAGCACCTCGGCATGCTCCAACGACACGTGTAAACATACTCTGACGTCATTCTATGCACGTGCCAAACAACAACATTGTATGGACGTGGTGGCCGCCATTAATGAGCTCTCGGGGAATAAGGTATGCCTTATCATGTATGTCATCCATGCTTAAGGGTTACAATCAATCCATGACTACGTAACACTTCGGGCGTCATCCCTAACAACGGAAATTGATGAGGGTATCCCTCATCAATTTCCGTTGCCACGGATGATGCTCGGAAAGATGATACCCGGAAATTAATGAGGGTATCTCTCCGTAGCCACCGATGACGCCCGAAGTGTTTGGTATTAAAGGATGAGTTGTAGGCCCTAATCAGTAAGTGATTTTGAAATCCTCTCAAAGGCAATCCTATACTTTTCTGGTAGGCCTAATACAGCTAACTTCGGACTTGCATGAACGTAACGCTAGACGAAAGGTGTCTCTCTTCGGAGGAAATGCCACCAACAAATAAGTGCATGTATATCTAGAAATGCCTGTATGTTTAAGTCTGTGAAAATGATATTGTAATTCATCGGTGCTATTGCAAAACCTTGTAACTCCAGCTTTAATCAAACAGGATTTCCTGCAATAACACCGACGAAATGTTCCACTTTCAGAAGTCTATAGAAGTTGACGGCCGTCCTCCCGTTACCAAACCGTCTACCATGGATCAGTTGTCACTGTTGGGACTCCTATGAGATACGACGGTGACTTTCGGGAATCATTCACACCGTAAAATCGTCCGCTTCAAGATAAAGAAAAATGCTTTCGTTTGAATGTTTGAAGAAACCATTGGATTCGGTGCAGAGCGAGTTAGTACAGGGAATGGCTCTATCAAAGGCGAATCAAAATTCGTATGGTATAAGCTGAGAAATTTATAACAAAACATACCTTGAAGCGGACGATTTTCAGTGTGCACGTTTCCCAAGTCACATGGGTTATTCAACGTAGATACGAGCGCGTCACATGGGTCATTCAACGTAGATACGAGCGAGGCAAAATCAACTACTTGTGCTATCCTAGTCGATTGATTGATCGTGCGGGGTATAATGTCACGTGAAACAAAATTCGTGTTTGGTTATAGGCCCTACTTTGACGGATGGTGCGCCTAACCATGTGTTCCTAGTATCATTGCATCAGTTTCAGCACAACAGACGAACCGCACCACTAAAAGCTCATCCTACGTCTATTAAAGATTCACTCATATGTCAGAGACATTTTTTCTTCATCGAACGTGATAAATAATAGTACTGTCTAATCTAGGGTTTAAATCCACGCAGAACGAAATCCTTAGATTGATTGACTCAGACTTGAAGGACCGAATTCTCGCCAAAAAGATACAAATCGAAATGCTGTAGTTACGAGTTTTTTTTTAACAGATTCAGGAATGTAATGGTGTAAACCCACTCATTGGGCGTGCGAAATAACTCGAAGCACTCAATGTTTACATCAATGTGCTGAAACTATTAAACTTGTTAAGCACTGTACTGTCATTCATTGAATATACATGACGAACCCTGCATCCGTTGTTTTTAATTATTGGCGATCCGTATAGCTCTCACGATAAATGGCCTAACAGAGCATCTGTAGCTAATAGCTAGAGATGCTCTGTCTGGTCATTTATCGAGATCTAAAACATTATGAACGGGGAGGTACATCTAATGTCACATCACTTGTCGTCTACGACGTCTTCGTCGGTTGTGTAGACAAAAACTTTTAACAACACTGGTGATCATTTAAGACAAAAGAACCGACAAATTATGATGAAATCCCATTTAATATTCACACATTGACCATACAATAACATGTATGAAGAAAACATCACATTCTACTCTCAGTATCATTAACAATTCGCTAACATTCAAACATGATTTCCCAATGATCTGTACAAACATGGCATAAACATTAGCCATTTTCCAAACAATTAAACTACCGTCGATAGGGTGGAAATATTGAGGAAAGGGAGAAAATGCTTGTAATCAGCATTTTCTTCCTTTCCTTCAATATTTTAACATTTTTAAGATTAAATACATTGCTGCGTCAAAAGGCGTCATTGTTTCAGAAAGGGTTAAACAGTAACATGCCATAATGATTCTTACACCCAGCAATAAATTTACCAGCCAAAATTTAAAGTGACATATAGATGCTTTACTACGAAAACCTCATAACTACAGCTCACTTTAAGCTGCAGTTACGAGATTTTTGTCCTTTGCTATCAAAGATTGTTTCAGACACGAATGAATGTTATTAAATGGCAATAGCCATTTTTATTGACAGTAACAATTCATCAATTCACCTTTTCCCAAGCAAGACATGGTTTTTCATGTCCCTAATAGAAAAGGCTCAAGTGAATATTCAGGCAAAACAAGAAAATACTGATGATCAGCATTTTCTCACTTTTGCCTTGATATTTTCTATGCTTCAAGGTACACAACTTGTGTCTTTACAAGCATCCACTTTGTCATCTGAAAAACCATTCAACATGACAAGTGTAAATTTTTACTGTTTTGTAAGAGATTTACAGCAAGTTAATTTCAATGTCCAATTCATTTATTCACCAAGTCACCAGTACGATCTAGGTGGTGGGGGAGGGGGTGGGGGTTGATGCATGAACCCTCGATTATCTCTACCATACGGACTCGGATTAAACCCTCCTTCTCTCGGACCAGGGTTAAACCCGTCCCTCCCTCTCCCCTCAAACATATCCCTATTCTGGTTAAACTCGTGTTGAGGGCCCGGTCTCGAGTCCCCCTCCATGAGGGGTGGCGGGGGTGGGGGCTGTAGGATTGAGGAGGCAGCGAAACCTGGTTGTTGTTGTGGAGAGGATGACGGTGGGTTGTAAGACTGGGAGGTCCAGGGTCCTGGATTAGGCTGGGAGAATCCACTCTGTTGGGGCTGGCTGTTTCCTGAAAATAGTCAAATTAACCCATTACTAGAGAGGAATATTATAGACAGGCCGAAACTGAAAGATGTTGCAGACGAGAATTTCAAGGGAATGAAATTTTACATCGTTCGGTCTTTCTTCGTAGAAAACATTGTCTAAAATGAAGAAATTGCTTGCCACAAGCAATTTCTTTATTTTTCCACAATGTTTTCCAAAGCCTTTATCTTGTGGGGCAACAAAAGGCGTCATTTTGTGGTAT
Source organism: Fragum sueziense (assembly GCA_963680895.1). Taxonomy (NCBI): domain Eukaryota; kingdom Metazoa; phylum Mollusca; class Bivalvia; order Cardiida; family Cardiidae; genus Fragum; species Fragum sueziense. Next base: position 49,117,059 of record OY804598.1, on the reverse strand, counting down.
TTGGGTAAATGCGTTATGAAGTCTGCAGAAGCATACTAATGGGATAAACGCATAATTTTGCTATTTAGAACAGGATAAAAAAGTATAAAACGTCGATTTGCAACAAAAACCTTGTAACCATAGCTTGTTTTAGGCTGCAGTTACGAGGTTTTTGTTGAAAAGCATAAAAAAGATTGTATACCTAAATATTGATTTGGTGAGCTTGAAGGTTGAGCAGACTGGTACTGATAGTTAGACTGGTACTGCTGATATTGTCCCCCACCACTCTCTTGTTGATAACCAGTCACACTTGCTGGCTCCCCTCCTGGTGAACGAGCTGGGCCCGGATGCTGGGGACCAGTCTGACCAGGTGCATTCTGGTCCTCCATACTTCCTGTCTGGACTGGTTGCATGTTATTCATCTGCTCCATAGACTGATTATTGGGATTATTTGAATCTTGATTCTGATACAATTGTGGAGCATTAGATATCTGGTTGTATGAGTACTTCTTCAGCTCCTTGACTTGACTAGCGATTGACGACGGAATATCGCCATCATCATCATCATCCAGCAAACTCTTCATCTTTTTTATGTCTGGTCCGGGTGATAGACTGGGGGACTGTCGCTTGATGTTGTTGTCCGCAGGGGGTGGGGGAGGGGGCATCAACATTTGGTCCCCTGTTGGAGCCCCTGGCTGTTGTTGTTGTTGTTGTTGCTGTTGTATGAATGTGGGTTGTGGCCCCGGGGACATGGTGCCCACTTGTTGTTGTCTCTCGTCTATATCAAGTCTGTAATACATTACAATCAAATATCACAAAATATCTTACTACAACAAATTGATTGCAAATTATGACAGAAATGGTAGAAAGATCATCACATTTTTAAGTGCATACAGAAATAACATGCACTTACAACAATTTTGTTCTGACCAATAATTGCAGTATTTTCATTGTATTCCTCAAGGTTTTCAAAACATTCACCCAGCATATTCTTCAGTAGCATATTGCTGCTTTTCTTCAAAAACCTCGTATCTGCAGCTTAAGATAAGCTGCAGATACGAGGTTTTTGCAGAAAAGCGACGATATGTTGTTTGAGCTTGTAAAATTTAGTTCTTATCCAAGTAAGAAGCTTAGATATGGACAGCAATGAAAATATGATTTAAACAATGAAGAAAAAAGTAGTTACGGAAGAGGACTGAACCAAAAGTATACCTTTGTTGTTGTTCGGGCTGGGGTTGTTGTTGTTGTTGTTGTTGTTGTTGTTGTTGTTGTACATTCACTTGTTGATTTTGTATCACTTGTCCTTGATACATTGGCTGTGGCTGACCGGGCTGTGGCTGACCGGGCTCAAACTGACCACCCTGGGCTGACATACCACCATCCTGTATCTGTACCATCTGACCCGGGCTAGCCTGGACAATCTGCTGTTCTTGTTGTTGTTGCTGGATGGGCTTCCGCTGATCTGGATCCATGCTGGGTCCAAATGTCTTAGGGTCCCCTTTTTTCAAATCCTAGTTCATAATTGTGACCCGTCACGCCGAAAAGTACCGTCTGTAAAAAACAATAGCAGCAGCAGCAGCAGCAGCAGCAGCAGCAGCAGCAACAGCAACAGCAGAAGCAACAACAACAACAACAACAACAACAACAACAACAAGATAAGCTTTTTGGCATAATATTCATATCGTCGCTTTTCAATGAAAACCTCGTAACTGCAGCTTTTTACAAGCTGCAGTTACGAGGTTTACATTGAAAAGCAACGATGTTTTAAATATTCGATTTTCTCTACAACCGCTCCAACGATTTCCCTGATTTTTACAGAAATGTTAGCTGAAACCTCCATTTAGAACTTAACATAGACGTTATAACTGTAAAAATTTTTTGCTCGTCATAATTATTTCCGAGAGTACATGTACCGAACAGGCTCATGTATCGTATGCTAAATCAATATGTTTAATATGATGGTGATATATCGAGGGCTTGGTGCAAAACTATTGTAACTCCATTTCATAAAACCACATCAAATTTACCACCATCACAACAACTACATTATCACCACCTATATAACAACAACAACAACAACAACAACAACAAGCAGCAGAAACAGAAAGCAGCAGAAACAACAACAACAATAGACGCTGCAACAACAGCAGCAGCAACTGCAAAAACAACAACAACAACAACAACAACAACAACAACACATCAGCAGCAGGAACAACAACAAAAGCGACATTAGCAATATCAACATCAACAACAACAACAACAGCAGCAGCAGCAGCAGCAATATCGACAGCAACAACAACACCACCAGTTACGAGGTTTACATTGAAAAGCAGCGATGTTGTAAATATTCGATTTTCTCTACAACCGCTCCAACGATTTCCCTGATTTTTACAGAAATGTTAGCTGAAACCTCAATTTAGAGCTTAACACAGACGTTATAACTGTAAAAATTTTTTGCTCGTCATAGTTATTTCCGAGAGTACATGTACCGAACAGGCTCATGTATCGTAAGCTAAATCAATATGTTTAATATGATGGTGATATATCGAGGGCTTGGTGCAAAACTATTGTAACTCCATTTCATAAAACCACATCAAATTTACCACCATCACAACAGCGACATTAGCAATATCAGCAACAACAAAAGCGACATCAGCAATATCAACAGGAACAACAACAACAGCAATATCAACAACAACAGCAGTCATAACAACAAAACAACAACAATTCAAACAACACCGACAATAACAACAACAGCAACAACAACAAAAACAGCAATAGCAGGAACAACAACAAAAGAAGCAAAAACAACAGCAGCAGCGACTGCAAAAACAACAAAAACAACAACACATCATTAGCAGGAACAACAACAAGAGCGACATCAGCAATATCAACAACAACAACAGCAGCAGCAATATCGACAGCAACAACAACACCACTACCAACAGCAGCAGCAATATCATCAACAACAACAACAACAACAACAACCACAGCAGTCATAACAACAAATCAACAACAATTCCAACAACACCGGCAATAGCAGCGATAACAACAACAGCAACAACAAAAACAGAAACAGCAGGAACAACAACAAAAGAAGCAAAAACAGCAGCAACAGCAATTGCAAAAACAACAAAAACAACAACACGTCATTAGCAGGAACAACAACAAATGTGACATCAGCAATATCAACAACAACAGCAATATCGACAGCAACAACAACAACACCAACAACAGCAGCAGCAATATCAACAACAACAACAACAACAGTCATAACAACAAAATAACAACAATTCCAACAACATCTGCAATAGCAGCAATTTAACAACAACAGCAACAACAACAACAACAAAAACAGCCACAGCAGGAACAACAAAAGAAGCATAAACAACAGCAGCAACAACTGCAAAAACAACAACAACAACAACACATCAGCAGCAGGAACAACAACAAAAGCGACATCAGCAATATCAACAACAACAACAACAACAACAACAGCAATATCGACAGCAACAACAACACCACCAACAACAACAGCAGCAGCAACAACAGTCATAACAACAAATCAACAACAATTCCAACAACACCGGCAATAGCAGCGATAACAACAACAGCAACAACAATTAAAACAGCAACAGCAGGAACAACAACAAAAGAAGCAAAAACAACAGCAGCAGCAACTGCAAAATCAACAACAACACATCAGCAGCAGGAACAACAACAAAAGCGACATCAGCAATATCAACAACAACGACAACAACAGCAGCATCAATATCGACAGCAACAACAACACCACCAGCAACAGCAATATCAACAACAAGAACAACAACAACAACAACAGTCATAACAACAAAACAACAGCAATTCCAACAACACCGAAAATAGCAGCGATAACAACAACAGCAACAAAAACAAAAACAGCAACAGCAGGAACAACAACAAAAGAAGCAAAAACAACAGAAGAAGCAACTGCAAAAACAACAAAAACAACAACACATCAGCAGCAGAAACAACAACAAAAGCGACATCAGCAATATCAACAACAACAACAACACCACCACCAACAACAACAACAACAACAGCAGCAGCAATATCATCAACAACAACACCACCAACAACAGCAGCAGCAATATCAACAACAACAACAACAGCAGCAGTCATAACAACAAAACAACAACAATTCCAACAACACCGGCAATGGAAGCAATTATAATAATAACAACAACAAGAACAACAACAACAACAACAACAAAACAGCCACAACAGGAACAACAACAAAAGAAGCAAAAACAACAGCAGCAGCAACTGCAAAAACAACAACAACACCACATCAGCAGCAGGAACAACACCAAAAGCGACATCAGCAATATCAACAGCAACAACAACAGCAGCAATATCGACAGCAACAACAACACCAACAACAGCAGCAGCAATATCAACAACAACAACAACAACAACAGCAATCATAACAACAAAACAACAACAGCAGCAGCAACTGCAAAAACAACAACAACAACACATCAGCAGCATAAACAACTACAAAAGCGACATCAGCAATATCAACAACAACGACAACAACAGCAGCAGCAATATCAACAACAACACCACCAACAACAGCAATATCAACAACAACAACTACAACAACAGTCATAACAACAAAACAACAACAATTCCAACAACACCGACAATAGCAGCAATAACAACAGCAACAAAAACAGCCACAACACGAACAACAACAAAAGAAGCAAAAACAACAGCAGCAGCAACTGCAAAAACAACAACAACAACAACAACAACAACAACACATAAGCAGCAGGAACAACAACAAAAGCGACATCAGCAATATCAACAACAACAACAACAACATTATCGACAGCAACAACAACAACACCACCAACAGCAGCAGCAATATCAACAACAACAACAACAACAACAACAGTCATAACAACAAAACAACAACAATTCCAACAACACCGGCAATAGCAGCAATAACAACAACAGCAGCAGCAGCAGCAACAACAACAAAAACAGCCACAGCAGGAAAAACGACAAAAGAAACAAAAACAACAGCAGCAGCAGCAACTGCTTAACTGTGGTGACCTGACGAGAACCAGTGTATTCTGACGAAAATGACTGGATTAATAGTTATAAATAACATGTATTATTACAAATTAGAAATTATTGTGTCACGCTAATCCCCGCCGCGAACATGGAATTTGTTCAAAAGCCTGTACGTGCTGTGCTATATATTTCCTCATGTATAAATAGAGTTCAGTAAAGTAGCAATTTTCCCTACATTTAGCTGGATGTTAAGTTTTAACAAAACAATTGACGAATAACTGAAATTATTGTGCCACGTGTTTCCCCGCCGCGAAAATGATCATTTGTTCAAAGCTCTGTACTTGTTGTGGTATTTTCTCGTGTATGAATTGAGCTCAATATAGCAGCAATTTTATCTACATTTGGCTGGGCGTTAAGTTTAAAGAAAACCATTGACGATTTTCTGAAATAATTGTGCCACGTGATTCCCCGCCGGGAACATGGACTTTTGTTACTTGCTGCGCTATTTTCTAATGTTTGAATGGAACTCGGTACATTGTCAATTTTGTCTACAATTTTGGCTTGATATTTAAAAGTTTTAACAAAATCATTGACGCTTTTCCGAGACTATTGTGCCACGTGATTCCCCGCCGCGAAGAAGGCCTTATTGTTGTGCTATTTACTCACGTATGAATATAGCTCAGTTCAGCAGCAATTTTCTCTACATTCGGCTGGGTGTCAAGTTTTGACCAAACCATTGACGAGTTTCTGAAATCATAGGACCACGCGATTCCCAACCGCACATACATACAGAGATTTGTTAAAAGCTCTGTACTTGTGCCATTTTCTCAGGTACGAATCGAGCTCAGTAAGCTAGCAATTTTCTCTACATCTGGCTGGGTGTCAAGTTTTTAACACAATCATTGACGAGTTTTTGAAATTATTGTGCCACAACGCAATTCCCCGCCGCGAATATGGATTTTTGTTCAAAGCTCTGTACTTGTTGTGCCCCATTTTCTCATGTATAAATGGACCTCGGTACAGTCATTCACTTCTGATAATACTGTGACGTTATTTCGGACTAGCAATAGTATTTTGTAGGTGTTGTCATAAAATCACGTGATTTCATTACAACACCGACGGTTCATCAAAACATAACGGTAAATCAAGTCTATTTTCAACAAAAAATTAACTGCCACTGCCCATGTCCATGTTGCAATAAAACACACCCAAATCTCATTTATCTTTTGAATCAAGCTCTAAAATCAAGGTCAATTGTACACGTAGAAGAAGAAGATGGAGGAGAAGAAGAAGAAGAAGAAGAAGAAGAAGAAGAAGAAGAAGAAGAAGAAGAAGAAGAAGAAGAAGAAGAAGAAGAAGAAGAAGAAGAAGAAGAAGAAGAAGAAGAAGAAGAAGACGGAGGAAAAGAAGAAAAAGAAGAAGAAGAGGAAGAGAAAGAAGATTCTTATGGCAATATCAACGAATGAAATTGTGACAGAGTGAAAGAAAATCCGACAAAACGATAATAAAGAAGTCTACACCACCCGGATTTTCCGGGCGGTCACCCATCCAAGCACTAACCGTGATGGACGTTGCTTAACTTGGGCAAAATGGAGCGCACCAGTGTGGTCAATGGGTTATAGCTGTATACACGAAAGGTGCAATTTTTAGGGATTATAAATTTTAACTTCCATTATGTTCTATTTTTAGACTAGATAAAAATATGTATATCGTCGCTTTTCGGCAAAAACCTCGTAACTGCAGCTTGTTCAAGACCCAATTACGAGGTTTTCGTTGAAAAGCGACTTTTAGTTTCGCATTTCTGGGAAAAATACGTCTCTTTTCACGAGTTTGATAGATTTAAAGAAAGAGGATCATTCCAGACCTTCAAATCTGTCGCCAAAACTCGCCATTTCTAAATATTTATTTTTTTGACCATGGCCACTTCGAAAATACCATCACGTCACAACCCCCACACGGAGACCAAATCGCTTATCCGTGAAAATTACTCTAACATCAAGGGTCCCCCCCCCCCACACACACACAAACACACATTTTTTCCCTCATTGTGAATATTAACCACTTCCAGTTTAAACAAGGCGAAACAGGCATAAAAGAGAATAACTAGGCCCACAAAGAGCAAGATACGTCTGATAACAACGTCTGTGCTAAAAATAGACTGGGTTTACCGTTATGTATTAATAAACCGTCAGTGTTTTTATAGAATCTCGTAACTACGGCTTGGGTCAAGCCGTAGTTACGAGATTTTATAACAACACCTACGAAATACCATAGTTTGTCCGGCATTACGTCTCGATTAACTGGATAAAATCGTTCATATTGAGCACCGATTTGTAAATCATCCGTTATTCTTAATTTTTTTTTTCTTTTTTTTTTTTTATTTTTTTTTTTTTTTTTCACTCTTCGACATAATAAAAATTATGTTGACACGAGAAGCATGTGCAGAGTACAAAGTCATAAGGCATGTGGAAACTATCGACTCTGCTCGAGAGTGAGGATTACTGGCGAGTATTGATTATCCCGTGTCACAATTACTCATTGCATATTCACCGGGTCCAGGTCAATATTTACAGACGATACCCAGAAAAGTCACAGCCCTTTGTTTCGACGACGATGCCTTTGTCGTTGGCGTCGGTTGCGTAGAAAACAAACTATAGAAACACTGGTGATAATTGAAGACAAAAGAACCGACAAATTATGATGAAATCCCATTTAATATTCACATATTGACCATACAATAACATTGATGTAGAATACATTTCTCATCTCAAACAATAACATCTCATTAACATTCAAACATGATTACCAAATGATCTGTACAAACATGGCATCAATATTAAACATTTTCCAAACAACTAAACCATCGTTGATAGGGTGGAAAATACTGAGGAAATGGAGAAAATGCTGGTAATCAACATTTTCTTCCATTCCTTCAATATTTTCACAAGATTCAGTACCTTATTTTCACAAGATTCAGTACCTAAGTACGTCAAAATGTTTCATTGTTTGGGAAATGGTTAAATAATAACATGATATAATGATTCTTACAATGCACCCAGCAACACATTTTCCCGCCAAAATTTAAAGTGACATAATTATGCTTGTGTTTAATGGTTCAAAACCACTAAACTCTTGAGTCATGCTGTTTATAATGTACATGTTAAAAGAAGCCAATTGGTTGAAAGTTTTAAACATACGAGTTTATATCTCTATTCTGATTAAACTCATGTGACTGGCCTGGTCTTGAGACCCCCTCAGGTTTTGATGTCTCTAATAGTAAGGCTTTGAGAAAATATTGAGGCAAAAGAAGAAAATGCTGATGATCAGCATTTTCTTCTTTAGCCTCAATATTTTCGAAAGTAATTCAACATGACCATTCAACATGCCAAATGTAAAATTTTACTGTTTTTTTAAGAAATTTACAGCAAGTTAATTTCAATGTCCAATTCATTTATTCACCAAGTCACCAGTACGATCTGGGTGGTGGGGGAGGGGGTGGGGGCTGATGCATGAACCCCCGATTCTCTCTACCATATGGACTAGGGTTAAACCCTCCTTCTCTCGGACCAGGGTTAAACCCGTCCCTCCCTCTTCCTTCAAACATATCCCTATTCTGGTTAAACTCATGTTGAGGGCCCGGTCTGGAATCACCCTCCATGAGCGGTGGCGGGGGTGGGGGCTGTAGGATTGAGGAGGCAGGGAAACCTGGTTGTTGTTGTGGAGAGGATGACGGTGGGTTATAAGACTGGGAGGTCCAGGGCCCTGGATTGGGCTGGCTAAATCCACTCTGTTGAGGCTGGCTGTTTCCTGAAAATAGTCAATGAACCCCTTATCAGACAACAATATTTTAGACTGGTCTAAATTCAAAGATGTTACAGATGACAATTTCAAGTGAATGAGACTACTTTTTTTGGGCATTTCTTGAGTGGACAAAATTGTGGTAAATGAAGAAATTGCTTGTTCAATATTCCACAATGTTTTCCCACTGCATTTTTTTCTTGAGGGGTGTCATAAAGCGCCACCGTGTGGGAATAGGTTAACATCTTATGTTGTCTGCAGAAGATTTCTAATGGGATTATTGTATAATTTTGCCATTTGGGTCAAGTATAAAACGTTTTTTTTTCAACAAAACCCTCGGTTGTTTTTTCAACAACTAGAAGACCTGAAGGTCTTGAGTCGCTCCACAGGCCTGAATTTCATATAATATTTAATCCAAGTTTTGATTAGATTGTTCAATGCTTGTGTTTCATAGAGCAAAAAGAAAGTTACAAAAGTTACATAGATTGTTCAAATTGTGTGTTTCTTGAAGCAAAGAAAGTAAAACTATATGTTTGCCATTTGAGAAAAGGTAAAAAGAAACGGGAGAGTATTCCAGCTTAGGATGATACTAGCAATTAAAATTTTCCTTCCTCCAAACAGATCTAAATCAACAGACCATTGATTACTCCAAAATATTTCATATTTCTAAAAATAGATTTTGAGCTAAAAATAGATTCAGGGAAAACCCTTTTCCAAAATTGATGCAAATAACAAATCAGACCTGAATTTCTTGTAATATCAAGTCCAAGTTTTGACTAGATTTTTCAGTACTTGTTGCTCTTAAAGCAATTACAGAGTAACTAGAAAGCTGAAAATACATTCATATAAGATCTATTGGTTACCAAGCTTTGTCCTTATTAGAGTGAGTTTGGCTGTTAAAGTGAAAACAAAGCCACAATTAGCAATTTTGTCAAATTGAAAGGCATATAACTGAGAAGTTTATATCCCTATCTAGCTAAGAATCACACTAAAGCAAGATCTTTACTTCACCTACAACTTGTTTAAGTTTTGACCTGATTGCTCAATATTTGTGGATGTAAAGAGTGTAAAATCAAAGTCGAAAACAGCAATTTGGTCAAATTCAAGGGCAAATAAATCATGATTTAAGATTCTTATGAAGCTGAAAATTACATCCATGCAAGATCTTATAGCCAGTATGATAATGTGAAAGTTTCGTGTTGATTGGTGGATATTTATGGTTGCTTGAGTAAAAATAAGGTCAAAAATGGTAAATTTGCCAATTTCAAGGGCACATAACTCAAGACATAATATTCAGATCAAGCTGAAAATTGCACCCAGGCAAAATCTTATCAGTACCAACATTCTGACTAAGTTTTGTCTTGATTGATCAATATTTGTATTAGCTAGAGTGAAAACAAAGTCAAAATAGCCATTTTTTAATTCAGGGGCAGATAACTCAAGACTTTCTGCTTCAATCAGAATCAATTGAAGGAATCTGAGAGAGGACCACCTAAGGATCATTCCTGTGAAGTTTGATTGAAATCCATCAAGTAGTTTCTGAGGAGAAGATTTTTAAAGAAAAAGTTGACGACCGGACGGACGGACGGACGCACGCACGACGGACACAGCGCCATGACAATAGCCCGCTGGCCTGAAGGCCAGTGGAGCTAAAAACCTCACAACTTCAGCTTGTTTTTAGCAAAAAAGATTGTATACCTAAATATTGATTTGGTGAGCTTGAAGGTGGACCAGACTGGTACTGATAGTTAGACTGGTGCTGCTGGTATTGTCCCCCACCACTCTCTTGTTGATAACCAGTCACACTTGCTGGCTCCCCTCCTGGTGAACGAGCTGGGCCCGGATGCTGGAGACCAGTCTGACCTGGTGCATTCTGGTCACCCATACTTCCTGTCTGGACTGGTTGCATGTTATTCATCTGATCCATAGACTGGTTATTGGGATTATTTGAATCTTGATTCTGATACAACTGTGGAGCATTAGATATCTGGTTGTATGAATACTTCTTCAGTTCCTTGACTTGACTAGCGATTGACGACGGAATATCGCCATCGTCATCATCATCCAGCAAACTCTTCATCTTTTTTATGTCGGGTCCGGGTGATAGACTGGGTGACTGTCGCTTGATGTTGTTGGCAGCAGGGGGTGGGGGAGGGGGCATCAACATTTGGTCCCCTGTTGGAGCCCCTGGCTGCTGCTGTTGTTGCTGTTGGATGAATGTGGGTTGTGGCCCCGGAGACATGGTGCCAACTTGTTGTTGTCTCTCGTCTATATCAAGTCTGTAATACATTACAATCAAATATTATATAAATATCGCATGCCTCTCAGGGCAATAGTACATAATGTCTACCCGAGACCGGTAATTTTGAAGCCTCGGTCAATATTACTGGTTTAAAGGGCAGACGATATGTACTATTGCACTGAGACGCATGCGATATTCATTTTATTATACCGAAAAAGAAACAACATCAAAACTTTTAATCTATGTAATTTATCTAACTTTATAAGTCCTTCACCGTTAATCAAAAATGTTAAAATCAACCGGGATGCTTATCCATTCGCATTTGTGACATGCGAGCAAAGGCAGGCCTGCCATCACTTTTGCCTGATTAATTGCGTGATCTAGATGAGAAAGAGATCAGACTAAACAGAGGTAAACTGATTTTGCATTTGGAAAAAAAACATAAAGTAGATCTATGATAGAATAAAACATCTAGTTTCAGTAAATTAGCTTAGAATGAAAAGTGTCGATTCTGATCAGCATGTGCAGTTCGCACAGACTGACTAGGATCCATACTTTTTAACATTTTCCAGACGGTCCCTTTTTGCGTAACAAGCCACATCATTTAAGCGTATTTATGTTAAACTAGCTATGATTCAGCAAAATATCATGTTTTGAAACATTGTGACGTCACTGTTACGTCATAAAAAATCCAGAATTTCTATTTATAGTACGCTCAGCGGGTAATATTAGAAATTATTAACTGGTTAATATTATCTCAGCGGTTAATAGTACGAAATATTAGGTTTGTAATTATTGAATGATAAGGTCACGTGAGGTATAATAACATAAAATATCCTACTTCTAGAAACTTATTGAAAATTAAGACAGAAATAGTAGAAAGATCATCTCATCTTAAAGTGCATACAGAAATTACATGCACTAACAACAATTTTGTTCCGACCAAACATTGTGTTATCAGTTAATTTTTTTCAAATTCTAACCACTGAAATAATTGCAGTATTTTCATTGTATTCCTGGAGGTTTTCAAAACAATCATCCAGCATGTTCTTATACGACATAAATGTTCTTAAGCGACATAATATGTTGCTTTAGCTTGTAAAATTTAACAATAATCCAAACAGGGACAAAGATCAAAGTATGATTCAAACAATGAAGCAAAAAGTAGTTATGGAAGAGGACTGAACCAAAAGTATACCTTTGTTGTTGTTCGGGCTGGGGTTGTTGTGGGGGTTGTTGTTGTTGTTGTTGTACATTCAGTTGTTGATTTTGGATCACTTGTCCTTGATACATGGGCTGTGGCTGACCAGGCTGTGGCTGACCAGGCTCAAACTGACCACCCTGGGCTGGCATACCACCATCCTGTATCTGGACCATCTGACCAGGATTGGCCTGCACAATCTGTTGTTGTTGTTGTTGCTGGATAGGTTGTTGTTGTTGTTGTTGTTGTGGCTGACCAGGCTGCACTACCAGGTTAGCAAGATGGGGAGGTCCATGCTGAAATCATTATTGACAAGTTTATATCAATTACATGAACTATACAGAGAAGGAAATGACTGAATACATAAATCATATACATAGAAACGGAAATGCAATCAATTCAATTTTTGTGAGGAGTAAATTTTAAATTTTTTAAAGCTTATATAAGATAGTCTCAACACCTTAAACTCTAGGAAAATACTTGCTCACCTGTGTTTCCACGATAGATTTTTACAAAGGATTCCAAGTCACTTCAAATATTTTTAGTCTCTTTAGTATCTAACTTCGTTTTTATAAACAAAACATTTTTAGAATAAAAATTCTCAAGGCATTCAGATTCCCCTCTTTTTATAGTCAAGTCAACCAGAAAAGCTGTTCAAATGAAATTCTTTATTCACTTTTGAAAGGAGTTCAACCAAGGTTCATTTCAGCAAAAGTTCACAAAGATCTTTAAAGACAGGGTTGCCACTAGTCAGAAGAAATAAAATTCCTTGACAATTCCCTGACAAAATTGGAAAGTTCCCTGACATATTTCATTGCGATAATTTCGCGGTAACTCGTAGAGTCATGAGACAATTTTAAAAGGTGTTGCTGAAATAATCAATAATATGGCACTGCATCTTATTTTTTCAAAATTTCATGACAATTCCATGACATTTGTCATTATTTGCAAATTTCCTTGACAGTTCACATAATTCCCTGACAATTCCCTGACCTTGAAAAAATTTGAATTTCCCTGACTTTTCCCTGACGCGTGGCAACCCTGAAAGAGTCTTAAATTTTGTTACATTGAAAAGTTTACCTGAAAACTTTTAGATCTATAAATACACACCTCATATCCAAGCAAATTTTCAGGTAGCTTCTCCTCTTGTTTAATCTCTGTGAATCTCCTTTTGGGTTCTTCTTTTGGTCCCGTCGAGTACACATATGGCGTCGGTGTGGCGGTCACGGGAGCAGAAACGGCCGGCGTGGTTGACACTGCGGCCTGTGGCTGGGATGATGTCATTATCATATTCTGTTGGGACTGTAATAAAAGTCAACCAGTTTAAGCTTCTATAAACATTAAGAAATTACTCATAACCAGGGATTCTTTTTTTCTGTCTTCCTTAGCTAAACCATACATTTCTATTCTTATAACATTAATTTAGTTGTTTCATTAATTTAGTTGTTTCAACTTGTTTGTAAGAATTTTTAATTTCGGTAAGTTTAAAATTTTGCAGTTTAGCAAAGTATTATCATCCACTGTGTTTAACAAGAGCTGTCCGAAGACAGCGCGCTCGACTTTCTAAGTTGCTTAGTATAAAGGGGGCATAACTCCAAATATAGTGGAGCCAGGGTCATGGGCCCTGATAGTAAGGTAGAGGGTGTGATGGTGAATAAGTATTCCAAGTTTGGGTTGAATCCCTTTGATAGTATGGAAGTTATTGATGATTGAAAAAACTTTAACCTTTGTTGCAACGCCAACGCCAACGCCGACGCCCGGGTGACAGTATAAGCTCTCATTTTCTTCGAAAAGTCGAGCTAAAATGTCTTAACTGCAGCTTGAATAAGCTCTACCTTACAGCATTATTGTTATTATTGCCAACAATATTGTCCTACCTGAGCTGGTTGTACATAAGTCATTGTCTGTAGCTGGGTCCCTGCCTGTACTGGCTGAAGCTGGGAAGCAGGCTGTCCCCAGGATGTGGGCGCTGGTACCCCTCCTTGTACCTGCTGTTGGATGGTTCCCGGCTGTACAGTCTGCAGGGTGGGTGGGGCAAGCTGTTGCTGTTGTTGTTGTATTTGCTGGACCCCTGCAGGAATCTGCTGCTGTATCCCGGTCTGTATGGATGTGGGGAGCTGCTGGACCCCGGGTTGTATGTTGGATGGCAGCTGGGTCGTCACTTGTTGCTGTTGTTGTTGTTGCTGGGGAGCTTGCTGGATCATCTGAGGCTGTACTGTCATTGTGGGCTGTTGTTGCTGAAATTGTGTAGAACAGTTAAGAGGGTACATTCTGCCATATCATTTCTAAATGAAAAGAAATTCAGATCTTTTCTACTGAAAGTCTTGATCCAATTTAATTATTACAGATCTACCAATGAGATGCTCATGGTAAAAGTTACTATTAAAGTAACACTAACTTTGACAAAAAGTAAAGTAAAGTTTGGTAATCTATTAATGGAATCATATTCTACCGACTTTCCACTTTACCCCACAATCATTGAATTTCAAGGTGGGTGTTTACAGCCAGGGCCTCTGGTAGCAACAACAATTTGGCTATCAACTCTCCCATGTACCCATTTTACCTGGGTGAAGAGGAGCAACATGGGGTAACTTTTTTTCTCAGAAAAATTTCCTATGGCACCGGCGGGTTTTGAACCCAGGACCCTTCTATCCCAATGCCCTCATCCTACAAATAGATCATGGTGTGCAATATAAGCTATACCTGAATGACAGTCTGTGGAATTCCCATCTGTTGTGGTTGTTGTTGTTGTATCCCAGGCTGTGTTTGTATCTGTACCCCCTGCTGTGTCTGTATTGGTACCCCGCTCTGCTGGACAATAGGCTGCTGTTGCTGCTGTATGATCTGTTGAGGCTGGGCCACAGCCACCTGCTGCTGAGGCTGGGCTACAGTCACTTGTTGTTGTTGTTGTGGCTGGGCTACTTGTATGGTACCTGGGGGCATCTGCTGTTGGGGTTGTTGTATCTGTGGTATGAAAAGTTTTAGAGCCATTTGTCATTAGGGCAATTGGAAACTTTATCTATTATTTGATCACCAAAGTTCAACATTAGCCGCATGCGATTCATCCTCGGAAACCACAGCGGTCATAGCTCACGCTACATGACCCCTGGGGCACTTGGCCACTTAAACTTTGAATTAGCCGCCGAAAATAGATACGAAACGCGTGAGTGCAAGGCCCAATCAAACAAGAGCCGTCAGAGACGGACAATGCTCCCCGAATAAGGCTTTGTCACAATAAATGTATGCCATACAGAGCTAAGATTAAGCTAACAAACGATAAGCCCCCTTTTTCCATGACATACTTTTTATACGCAAATTTGAAGTAGTTTATTGTCAAGGGCATCTGATTTGCTACTCAAATATGAAATTTCATCAAATTCTGACCATTAGACTATGAGAAATTAGAAAAAAAGTGTATTTGACCTTAAGTCCCCTTTTCCCATGACGAGGCCTCAAATCCTAAAACTGGGGAAAGTACATCGGCATTATGTCATAGGGAGTTCACATGGTAAGTTTCATTTGATTTGGCCCAAGGGACGGACGGACGGACGGACAGACGAAGCAGCGACTATATGCTCTCCCTTCGGGGAGCATAAAAACGGCTCTCAAAATTTTAAGTCAATGCGTTGTCAATTACAACCAAGATGGCTGCCCTCATGATAAGATGTAATTTGTGTGACAACGATTTAAAAAATTACAGATCGCTGACATGTCATTCAGCTTTGAAATAGAAAGATAGGGAAAGTTTCTCTTTGGAAGTCTATTAAACTTGAAAATTTAACTTTTTCACACCCTAAACGATAGTAATCCTCCATATTGACAACTTACCCCAAGCAATTTATCAATCTCCTACACAGTTATCTACCCTGAATCAGGATTAAAATTACGCACTTCTGACGTAATCACTGTTTAGAGGTTGGCGATTTGTATCGGCCAGTTTTATTGGTCTACTCACCCATCATGAAATGATGATGGAACCAATGAAACGGCGGCATTTGGGAGCGGCTAATACAAAGTTTTCCTCGCAAAGTGCCTCAGGGGTCATGTAGCGTAGCTATGACCGCCGGGTTTCCGAGGATGCATGCGATTTAGGCCGGTAGAGCTCTTCTAGAAGTGGTAGTGCTAGTCTGGTTCCCGCCTCTGATACACTATATTATATTTTTTTACAACATAGTGTATCAGAGGCGGGAACCAGACTAGCGCTACCACTTCTAGAAGAGCTCTACCAGCCAAAATCGCACGCGGCTTTTCACATTAACCCTTGATCCCAGTGAGTCCTATGTTGGCATGGGTATATAATACTGCTTAGGATAACAGCTAAACCTTCTGGTCTCTCATATTATGTTGCAAAATGCAAAGATACAAAAAATTGTACAAATAGCCTTTCTTAGAATTCTAAATTTGTCTTATAACACACTTTAAAATTTAATGGACTTGGCCTATGACAAAGCCTATGACTTTTGGTTCCACATGTATGTACACAGGTTTAGGTGTGACAATATAATAATCTTTAACAAGGTATCAAACTGTCACAAGATACGCCCGTAACAGTGCTTTATGTTGACAGGGGGAGCAGGTTTGTAAAAGTTTCATGGTCCTAGCTATTATACTTTTCGAGATATGCCCTGTACAAAAATGAAGTATGAAAAATAACAGAGGGCAATAACTCAAAAAGAGGCCAGGTAGAATTATGGTTCTTTTGCACTGCACTCCCCTTTGATGAGATCTATACACCCATGAAGTTTCATGATCCTGGCTATTATACTTTTAGAGATATACTTCGGACAAGATTCTAGAATGAAAACAACAAAGTGCAATAACTCAAAAAAATAGGTCAGGTAGAGTTATGGTTATTGTGCACTGCACTCCCCCTTGGTGAGATCTATACACCCATGAAGTTTCATGATCCTAGCTATTATACTTTTAGAGATATACTCCGGACAAGATTCTAGTATGAAAAACAACAAAGGACAATAACTCAAACAAGAGGGCCGTTGGCCCTAGGTCGCTCACCTGAGATGGGGTTTTATAACAGATCAGATTTCTTACAGGTAATGCAATAAAGGGTCAAAGATCATATGAATGCCGCTATGCGATTTCAAACCATACAAAACCCAGAAAACTACCTTAGTGCAATATCATATGTAACTCAAATATGAAGTTTCATCCAATTCGGCTATGTGGTTATGGAGAAATTGCTTTGGACAGATGGAATTAAAATAAAACATACAGACTGGCAAACAAACAGAAATTTACAAACTGACCTAGATCTATGACCTTGAACCTACCTAAATATATATTTCAAATAGAACATCTACTCATGATAAAGAACACATTTACCCATACATTTTTTTAATCCATGCATAAATGTAGATGCTATGCCCCTGATAAGCAGATTTTTACAAGAAGTCCCCATTTTCTGTGACAAGGTTTCATATTGAAAAGCAAAGAAAAGTACCTCTTAGCAATATCATAAGAAATGCAAATATTAAGTTTTGTCAAATTTGGCTCTGCGGTTCTTGAGAAATTGCTTCTGACAGATTTCGTGTAATTTCTCTTTTTCTGTTGCCATGGCAACCAGAGTGTTTTTTTTTTTTTTTGATAAATTGCAATTCTGTTAGCAATTCTTTAAATGTGACCTCCTAAGGAATATTTCTGCCTAGTTTGGTGGAAATTAGCCTGTTAGTTTAGGAGGAGATATCATTCAACGATGTCATTGAGATTTGGTGGAAAATCTCCTTTTCTGTTGCCATGGCTACCAGAGCTTTTAAAGGATTTCAATTCTTTTAGCAATTTTTAAAAGGAACCTCCTCAGAAATATTTCTGCCAAGTTTGGTTGAAATTAGCCAAGTAGTTTAGGAGATGTTGTTAAAAGAAATTATTCAGAATTAGTCAAATTTCTCCTTTTCTGGTGCCATGGCAACCAGAGTTTTTAGTCAATTTCAATTCTTTAACCAATTCTTAAAAGGAACCTCCTAAGGAATATTTTTGCCAAGTTTAGTTGAAATTGGCCTGGTAGTTTAGGAGGAGATGTCGTTCAAAGATAGTATTGAGATTCAGTCAAATTTCTCCTTTTCTGTTGCCATGGCAACCAGAGTTTTTTATTGGATTTCAATTCTGTTAGCAATTCTGAAAGGGGGTCATCTAAGGAACATTCCTGCCAAGTTTGGTTGAAATTTGCTTGGTAGTTTAGGAGGAGATGTTGTTCAAAGATAGTATTGAGATTCATTGAAATTTCTCCTTTTCCGTTGCCATGGCAACCAGAGTTTTTTATGGATTTCAATTCTTTTAGCAATTCTGAAAGGGGGGTCACCTTATGTACATTCCTGCCAAGTTTAATTGAAATTGGCCTAGTAGTTTAGGAGGAGATGTCGTTCAAAGATAGTATTGAGATTCAGTCAAATTTCTCATTTTCTGGTGCCATGGCAACCAGAGTTTTCAGTCAATTTCAATTCTTTTAGCAATTCTGAAAAGGGATCTCCTAAGGAACATTCCTGCCAAGTTTGGTTGAAATTGGCCCAGTACTTTATGAGGAGATGTCGTTCGAAGATAGTATTGATATTCAGTCAAATGTCTCCTTTTCCGTTGCCATGGCAACCAGAATTTTTTATGGATTTCAATTCTTTTAGTTAGCAATTCTGAAAGGGGGTACCTAAGGAACATTCCTACCAAGTTTGGTTGAAATTGGCCCAGTAGTTTAGGAGAGGATGTCGTTCAAAGATAGTATTGAGATTCAGTCAAATTTCTCCTTTTCTGTTGCCATGGCAACCAGAGTTTTTTATGGATTTCAATTCTTTTAGCAATTCTGAAAAGGGGTCACCTAAGGAACATTCCTGCCAAGTTTGGTTGAAATTGGCCCAGTAGTTTAGGAGAAGATGTCGTTCGAAGATAGTATTGAGATTCAGTCAAATGTCTCCTTTTCCGTTGCCATGGCAACCAGAGTTTTTCATGGATTTCAATTCATTTAGCAATTCTGAAAGGGGGTCACCTAAGGAACATTCCTGCCAAGTTTGGTTGAAATTGGCCAAGTAGTTTAGGAGGAGATGTCGTTCGAAGATAGTATTGAGATTCAGTCAAATGTCTCCTTTTCCGTTGCCATGGCAACCAGAGTTTTTTATGGATTTCAATTCTTTTAGCAATTCTGAAAGGGGGTCACCTAAGGAACATTCCTGCCAAGTTTGGTTGAAATTGGCCTTGTAGTTTAGGAGGAGATGTCATTTAAAGAAATTGTTGACGGACGCCGGACGACGGACGGACGCCGGACAAAAGGTGATCACAATAGCTCACTTGAGCACCTTGTGCTCAGGTGAGCTAAAAATAGGCCAGGTAGAGTTATGGTTCTTGTGCACTGCACTCCCCCTTGGTAAGATCTATACACCCATGAAGTTTCATGATCCTAGCTATTATTCTTTTAGAGATATACTCCGGCCAAGATTCAAGTCTGGAAAACAACAAAGGGCAATAACTCAAAAAATAGGCCAGGTAGAGTTATGGTTCTTGTGCACTGCACTCCCCTTGGTGAGATCTATACACCCATGAAGTTTCATGATCCTAGCTATTATACTTCGACGGGCATATAAAAATGCCTTTTATGCATCATATCAATAATTAGACACCCTGAATAACTTATAAATCTCATTTAAATAGTCAAGCAAACAAGCAGTTTTCAAACTCATATCATCCCTAGTAATGTTTTTAAAAGAGTTCAGTTACTCACAATTTGTGGTACAGTGGTAGTCTGTATAGGTGGCTGCCCTAGAGAGGTTATCACCACCTGACCTGGTAGCTGTGTGGAGGCCATGCTTACTATCATAGGTGCTGACTAACTTATATAAGAGCTACTCACAATTTGTGGTACAGCGGTAGTCTGTATAGGTGGCTGTCCTAGAGAGGTTATCACCACCTGACCAGGCGGCTGTGTAGAGGCCATGCTTACTATCATAGGTGCTGACTAACTTATATAAGAGTTATATACTCAAAATTTGTGGTACAGCGGTAGTCTGTATAGGTGGCTGCCCTAGAGAGGTTATCACCACCTGACCAGGTGGCTGTGTGGAGGCCATGCTTACTATCATAGGTGCTGACTAACTTATATGAGAGTTATATACTCACAATTTGTGGTACAGCGGTAGTCTGTATAGGTGGCTGTCCTAGAGAGGTTATCACCACCTGACCTGGCGGCTGTGTGGAGGCCATGCTTACTATCATAGGTGCTGGCTGGCTTAAAGGACCACCTGTAAAAAAAATACAGCATCTCTCTAAGTAAGGCTGCCAAGAATCATGTAAAACAAAGTTAGGAGTTTTTTTTTATTTGGCCTGCCATGGAAAATAGATTGATTGATTGAATAGTGTATACCATCTCTTTTTTACAGTATCTCAGTCATATTCGGTTGAGTAGAGCATGTAACCCCTGATTCCTGTCATTTCTCAAACCAGTAATACCACAACATCCTTCCAGTGCCTGCAGCTGCACTCCCAAAAAGAGTGATGATTATTCATCCATATCTTAATTGTACACAATGTTATCTAAAGCATTTATCTTATAGGGTGTAAAAAAGCTTCTGTGCATTCAGCGTTCTCCTAGAGGAACTAGAATATCACTGAAAGTGATCATACCCCCCCAAAGGCGCAGTTTTTGTGCATTTTGATAAATAGATTTCATTTGAACTGTGAGCTGATCAATTGGGAAATAGAGCGAACAAAAAAACAACAGACCAAACAACACATTTAACAATCCCCAAGCCCAGCTCTGCCATGCCCATATTTTTCAATAAACCAAAAACTCACAACCATGCATTGAAGACAGTCAATCAAGGAACATTCCTGTACGATTTGGTTCAAATTTACTTTATAATTGCTTTTTTCTCATGATTTCGTTAAGTCTGATAAGCCCTGCCTTGCCATTACCACATTTTTTTGCAAATCAAAAATTCACGAACAAATTTTGAAATAAGTCCCCCAATGAACATTCCTGCCAATTTTGGTAAAAAAAATCGCTGAATCAACAAGTTTTGAAAAGGGTCACCCAAGGAACATTCTTGCCTAGTTTAGTAAGAATTGGCCCAGTGGTTAAGGAGGAGAAAATTTTTGAAGAATTATCTAACGATTTCTCGAAGTCGGATAAGCCCCGCCTTGCCACGCCCCCATTTTTTGGCGAATGAAAAAATCATGAATATACATTGAATACAATCACTCAAGGGTCATTCCTGTCAAGTTTGGTTCAAATTGGCCTAATGATTGATTTTTAAAGATTTTTCACATGATTTCTCTCAGTCCGATAAGCCCCGCCCTGCAACGCCCACAATTTTTGACGAATCAAAAATTCAAGGAACAAATTTGAAAAGGGTCACTCAAGGAACATTCTTGCTAAGTTTAGTAAGAATTGGCCCAGTGGTTAAGAAGGAGAAGATTTTTGAAGAATTATCTAACAATTTCTCGAAGTCGGATAAGCCCCGCCCTGCCACATCCACATTTTTTGACGAATCAAAAATTCATGAACATACATTGAATACAATCACTCAAGGGACATTAGTGCCAACTTTATTTCAAAATGGTCCAATAATTGATTTTTAAAGAATTTTCATTCACATGATTTCTCTAAGTCTGATAAGCCCCGCCCTGCCACGCCCACAATTTTTGACAAATCAAAATTTCACGAACAAGTTTTGAAAAGGGTTACCCAAGGAACATTCTTGCAAAGTTTAGTAAGAATTAGCCCAGTGATTAAGGAGGAGAAAATTTTTGAAGAATTATCTAACAATTTCTCAAAGTCGGATAAGCCCCGCCCTGCCACGCCCACATTTTTTGGCGAATGAAAAAATCATGAATTTACATTGAATACAATCACTCAAGGGTCATTCCTGTCAAGTTTGGTTCAAATTTACCTAATAATTGATTTTTAAAGAATTTTCACATTATTTCTCTATACCAATAAGCCCCGCCCTGCCACGCCCACAATTTTTGACGAATCAAAAATTCACGAACAATTTTCAAAAGGGTCACCCAAGGAACATTCTTGCCAAGTTTAGTAAGAATTGGCCCAGTGGTTAAGGAGGAGAAAATTTTTGAAAAATTATCTAACAATTTCTCAAAGTCGAAGCCCTGCCCTGCCACGCCCACATTTTTTGGTGAATGAAAAAAACATGAATTTACATTGAATACAATCACTCAAGGGTCATTCCTGTCAAGTTTGGTTCAAATTGGCCTAATGATTGATTTTAAAGATTTTTCACATAATTTCTCTAAGTCCGATAAGCCCCGCCCTGCAACGCCCACAATTTTTGACAAATCAAAAATTCACAAACAAGTTTTAAAAAGGGGCACTAAAGAAACATTCTTGCCAAGTTTAGTAAGAATTGGCCCAGTGGTTAAGGAGAAGAAGATTTCTGAAGAATTATCTAACGATTTCTCGAAGTCGGATAAGCCCCGCCCTGCCACGCCCACATTTTTTGGCGAATGAAAAAATCATGAGCATACATTAAAAACAATCACTAATGGGTCATTCCTGTCAAGTTTGGTTCAAATTGGTCTAATAATTGATTTTTAAAGAATTTTCACATGATTTCTCTAAGTCCAATAAGCCCCGCCCTGCCACGCCCACAATTTTTGACGAATCAAAAATTCACGAACAAGTTTTGAAAAGGGTCACCCAAGGAACATTCTTGCCAAGTTTAGTAAGAATTGGCCCAGTGGTTAAGGAGGAGAAAATTTTTGAAGAATTATCTAACGATTTCTCGAAATCGGATAAGCCCCGCCCTGCCATACCCACATTTTTTGACGAATCAAAAATTCATGAACATACATTGAATACAATCACTCAAGGGTCATTCCTTTCAAGTTTGGTTAAAATTGGCCTAATAATTGATTTTTAAAGATTTTTCACATGATTTCTCTAAGTCCGATGAGCCCCGCCCTGCCACGCCCACTTTTGACAAATCAAAAATTCACGAACAAGTTTTGAAAAGGGTCACCAAAGGAACATTCCTGCCAAGTTTAGTAAGAATTGGCCCAGTGGTTAAGGAGGAGAAGATTTTTGAAGAATTATCTAACAATTTCTCGAAGTCGGATAAGCCCCGCCCTGCCATGCCCACATTTTTTGGCGAATGAAAAAATCATGAGCATACATTGAATACAATCACTCAAGGGTCATTCCTGCCAAGTTTGGTTCAATTTGGCCTGATAATTGATTTTTAAAGAATTTTCACATTATTTCTCTAAGTCCGATAAGCCCTGCCCTGCCACGCCCACAATTTTTGACGAATCAAAATTTCACGAACAAGTTTTGAAAAGGGTCACCCAAGGAACATTCCTGCCAAGTTTGGTAAGAATCTGACCAATGGTTGAGGAGGAGAAGATTTTTGAAGAAAAACCAACAGACGGACCAACAGACAGACAGACAGACCAACAGACAGACAAGCTGACTCCTATATACCCCCCAAATTGAATTTGGGGGCTATAATAAGAAGGGGGGTCATTGTGGCCCATTGCGTTTAAAGTCTGGGGTCATTTCTCCAATTTTGAGGGTTAAACGCAAAAGTTAAATTTTGAAACTTGCGTCATCAATTACCCACAGGTTAATTATTTAGGGGTCATTTGTTTTGAAATTGCTACAATGACACAAGATTTGTGCATCATGGAAAACCCTAGGGGAATGAATAAAGTGAGTACTTACTGATGATTTGTTGATCATTAGGCTGTACAAACTGCTGTACAGGCTGACCTGGTGCCTGGACTTGCTGGACCTGCTGAACTTGCTGTACGGGCTGAACCTGCTGGGTCTGAATCACCTGGCCGGCTTGGACAACTGACAAAGAAATCTTACACTTATATGTTGTAAAGACGACTTTAATCAGTAGAAACAACTAAATGATCAACAATATAAGATGTCTTTGTTTGAAGTTAAATGACCCCCTCTTGTCGAGTTTTATACAAATGTTCACTAACAATTTATTGATTGAATGAAGTTCAATTACATATTCAGCATTTTTCAGTAGCATATGTATGTGTGTTTAGGTGTGTGTGTGTGTGTGTGTGAATGTATGTGTGTGTTTGTTTATACGGGAAACTGCCACCTGGGTCTAGATGACACACCAACAAATCCAGTGCATTCATTTAAGCCAACACATCTGTGTATACTCTTCGCCTGATAATGATTTACAGTTTAGAGCTTTATTCCATTTCATGCAAACTTTGCACAATAGGATATTACTTACTGAGAGTGCAGATATGCAAATGTGTGCACAACATTGAACCTATTTTATAATTGGTTAGAGATATTCTTGGAAAAGGAAACCTACCTTGTGGCGGAGGCACAAAGTTGTTCTGTTGTTGTTGTTGAATCACTTGTCCTGGCTGAGCTATTGACACTGATGCAGGAGGCTGACCTGGTAAAACACAAACATGTTTATGTTACAAAATTGAACTTCAAATAAATCATACAAAGGAAGTCTCCTTAACCCATTACCTGCCTGCAAAATTTTAGACTGGTCCAACTCAAAGATGATGCAGCAGACAATTTCAAGTGAATGAAATTTGATATTTTTAGGGGATATTTTGGATAGCAAATATTGCAAATGAAGAAATATCTTGTCACAAGCAATTTCTTAATTTTTCGCAATGTTTTCCAAAGCCATCATCTTTTGGGGAGTCAAAAAGAGTCAATGTGTCTGAATGAGTTAAAACTGGTAAATTGCAATTGAGTTCTTTTTTATTTATATACAAGGGCCGTTAGAGACGGACAATGCTCCCCAAATAAGGCATTGTCACAATAAATGTATGCCATGGAGAGCACTTTATTGTCAAGGGCATCTGATTTGCTACTCAAATATGAAATTTCATTAAGTTCTGACCATTAGACTAGCAGAAGTTAGAGAAAAACTATTTTACCTTAAGTCCCCTTTTCCCATGATGAGGCCTCTAATCCAAAAACCGGGAAAAGTACATCGGCATTATGTCATAGGGAGTTCACATGGTAAGTTTCATTTGATTTGGCCAAAGGGTTATGGAGAAATCGCTTCCGACAGACGGAATGACAGATGGACCGGACTGAACAGACAGACAAAGCGGCGACTATATGCTCTCCCTTCGGGGAGCATAAAAAATCTTTTTCATCCATAGCTTAATGACAATTGGTGTTACATCAGACTGAGATTGCAGTATCACCAGGGTGAGTTCTTCTTTGTCTTTTGTAACAAATACAAATATGGACAACTCTATAATTGAACTCTTTCCCACACAAGACCTAGTTTTAACATCCCTAATATCTAAGGCTTGGGAAAATATTGAGGCAAAAGACGATTGCTGATAATAAGCATTTTCACATTTTGCATCAATATTTTCTGTACTATATACACAAACCCTATCTTTATCAGTATCAATTCAGTTGTCTGCAGCAGCTTTCGAATTAGTTCGCCCCAAAAATCTGTTGTTTGGGAAAGGATTAATCCTTTCCAGAACAGCAACATTTTCGACTGTTCCATTGTGAAATATGTTGGAGAAGATGAATGAAAGAGTATGCCAATGTTTTTTGTTTACAAAATAGCTAAGAAAATATTTAAACAAAAGGAGAAAATGCTGGTCACAAGCATTTACTTCTTTTGTCTCAATGTTTTCCTAAAGCATTTTAGAGACGTCAAAACCAGGTCCTGTTTGGGAAAGTGTTAACTGGTTCAGAATACAGTTACTCACCAGGCATTATTTGGGGAGGATTAGCTATGCCCACCCTCTGTTGTGGAGGCATCACTGAAAATTAACAAATCAAGTATTATAGACCAAATTGTAACTGGCTTTTGGATACCTTATAGAAACATTGACGGAAAAGAAGAAAATGGTGGAAACCAACATTTTCTTCCATTTCCGTGAATATTTCATTCATTCCTTAGCAAGATTAATGTTAATTAAAAAATACCTTGTTCCACACTGTTCTTACTTGCAAAATAAGCAACAAATTTTAGTTTAATTTCAGATTTTTTACTGATAATCATGCTAATTCATAAACATGTCAATTCAACATTTTGCACAAAGTCTGCACAATGATATGACGATCTATAAAGACACATGAAATTAACAAAGCACTGTCTTGGTGAAAAGAAAATGTTCATTTTCACTATTTGCCCACTTTAGGTTAAGAATACAAAAAAATTTCTAAAATTATTCAATTCACAAGATCTTTGTTGTCTTAGATACTGCCTTATTCTATCCTTTCCCAAACAAGACCTGGTTTTGATGTCTCAATTTTAAAAGGCTTGGAAAAATATTGTGGCAAAAGAAGAAAATGCTGATAATCAGCATTTTCTCATTTTGCCTCAACATTTTATAATCTACTGTTTTGTACACAAATCCTATCTTTATTTACCCCCATTTTATCGTCTTCAGGAGCTTTCAAATGGAAATGTCTAGTATTTTTCCGTCTAGGAAAGGATTAATCCCTGCAAATGCTTTTTAGTTTTTATAACAAGATGTGTTTAACTATAAAATGTTTGCCTGAAAAAAACTTGAATGATTAAGGAAAAGTTGAACCCTTCTCATGGCAGTCTCTCCAATAAGGTATATTTCAGAAACCCGTCTTGTGCTGCAAAACCCTCCTTGAGCTACAAAATGCTCCTTGTGCTGCATCTGGCCAGTATTTAAGTAGCATTGAATTACATGGACATTCATATTTTCCTCTCTCCCTTTCTAATAATGCTTTGCAAACATAGAAAAAGAACTCTTCTTGGGGAAAGAATACTGCACCCCATTTATAGCAGCTCCTCACTTGCTTGATTCTGCTCGATTAATACAGGTCTGATTCAATAAAATACAAAACCACTGTTTCCTTCTTTTAAGTTTGTAGTCTTCGTTCTTCAGCTTTGCAATTACTTTTTAAACCAGCTACAACAGCAAAACCTTCGACACTTATACAGCCTTTGACATCACTGACACACATGTTCTGGAACCATCTCAATTGAAGTATTCCCAAAAACTCAATACTGGTATGTAACTCCAACACCAAATCTTATGAGTGGTATGAATCTCTCAGCGTTGATCTATTGTGGTAGTGTATAATGAAGAAAATGACTTTTAATATTATATGACTGGCAGCTATTTTTCAGATAAATAAGGTTAAATAGTGTAAAGCAAGATTTCTGGTATAAATACCACTAAACACCCAGATGGAGTCCAGCACGCCACACAGCTGAAGGTCAATTCCAAGGAAACATCAAAACCTAGAAGTCCACCCTCTGAACTATTTCAAATGTCCTCAAAGCAACCCTAAATTGCAAAGAACATTGAACCTCCTGAAAACTTCCTTTTATAGAGGAAAATGTTTGTATTAAAATACATTTTTTGTGTACACTGGTTAGCTGAAACAGAATGCTTTTTTAGATTTTCAAGGTGATAAATAAGGTGATTAACAGACTGAATTCATCAAGAATCAGACTTATCAAGGGCTTAGAGCAAAATTATTGTAAGTACATTTGGTATGAAATGCTCTTGCAATAGTTTTCCACTAAGCCATCAGACTTTTACTTATCCTGCTTGCTGAATGAACACATCATACAGATGTAGAACTTACGATAAGGCTGCTGCGGCGGCATCATGTTTGGTGGCGGCATCGTGACAAAGGATTGCTGAAATGCTGCATACTCTTGCTGTACCTACAATATACACACATGGTAGACATGGCACAAATAATTCATTAATCAAATGGAGTATTCATCCTATTTAAGAGCAAATATCTCTGCTTTTTTAAAGAAAATCTTGTAACTGCAGCTTTAAATAAGCTAAATTATGAAGGCATTCAAAAAAGTTTAAAGAGAAAAGGTGGAAGTTGTGATACCATCATTTTCTCCTTTTCTCTTTATTCTTTTTATGCTATAACATACACATTTTCAAATATTGCTATAGTTGATTTTTGTCATCTCCAAAATCTTTAAATTTGTTTGCTTTATAACTTAGCTCTGAGCAAAAGGGTGAAACATTGCTCTAACATACAGCACAATTTAAAATATATGGGATATAGTGTAGCTGATCGATCACTTAGACAAGAAGTTCATCTATTTTAACCCTTTTCCAAACAAGACCAGGGGCCCCATTTTACTAACGATCCAATTACCATGTTTCTGTGTAAACTGTGTATCAAGACATCTGATAGCACAAGAAATCAGATTGGGCCAATCTGGTTTTTTGTTACAAGTAATTACACAAAAAATAGTTGTATATATTTTAGTAAAACAGGGCCCTAGTTTTAAAGTCTCTGTCAGAAAAGGATTGGGAATAGATTGACACAAAAGGAGAAAATGATGATAACATTTCCTCCTTTTGTCTCAATATGATCTGTGATACAATGCACACAAATTACATCTTTATAAATGCCAATTCTGCAGTCTGCAGTAGCTTTCAAGAACAACCCTCCAAATTTTGTTGTTTGGGAAAGGGTTAAGACTCATCCTTGCTTCTGTTTCCTGAAAACTGTATAAATAAACCGCCAAATGTGGACAGACGGCCCTAACTGAACAGGTAAACCAGGTATGTAAACGTTGTGGTTTAAAGAAGGCGTTTACCGTTAGATGTAATCACAACACCCCTCTCACATAGGGCAGTCAATAGTTAAAAGTACATTTGAGTCTCAATGTTGATGGTAGCACTAAACCAGTACCTGTGACAGTCCAAGATCAAAAACAATCATCAGCACAGGGGATCAAACTTGGTACCGTTAACAGGGAAACTGCAAATCTATCTCTTGACAACACAGAGGCTAATTGATGCTTTTCAACAAAAAACTTGTAAATGCATTTTGTTTTAAGCTGCAGTTACGACCTTATTATTGGAAAGCGATAATATTCAAGTTTGTTTTTATGTCTTGCAAAATAATGTGCAAATGACTAGAAATTGAGGTCACTAACACTTTTGTATTCTTTACTCTGATTCTTAAGTCATTGGTCTCTTGCTCATCTGACTGTTGTACCTTTTAGACATTTCTTGTTGGTTGAATTTTAATCATTGATTTTTTTCCATCAATTTTCTTGAAATGAAGATTCCTAAATACCTGGTTACTCAGAAGATTAAATTATATTCTGCTGTGCACCGTCTCAATGATTACTTTGACATTTTCAAACAAAGAGAGAAACACACAAAAGCTTACATTATTATGATAAATGTTATCATATATAACCCTAATACGAAAGCTTCAGAAAACATGGATGATGAACATAAATTTGCATTCACTATGTTTGCATCTTGAAAGTTACCAAACCAATCAAGTTAGATAAATGCAGCAAACATTGTATAATATGTTGAAAGAAATTTTCATAAGGTACAACAAGCCAAACAATTTTCATACCACAGTATGTCTAGTTGTACACCTTTTGACAAAATGAAATGTCTACTTTGTTCTGAATCATACTGATAACACATTACCAGACAGATTTTTTAAATTGTCCAAATTCATAGATGACGCAGACGACAATTTCAAGTGAATGAAATTGACATCTTTTAGTCTTTTTGGGTGGAAAACATTATCGGAAATGAAATTACTTGTCACAAGCAAATTTTTCATTTTCCACAATGACTTCCAAAGCTTTTATCTTACATGGAATCAAAAGGCATCAATGTGTTAATGGGATAAATTAGTACATTGGTATTAGACACTTCATTTCGCAAAAACTGTAAATGAAAATGGTCAAAATCTCATTTTGGTATCTTAGGATAAAATTGTATATGTGTTAACGTATACAACCCATCATAAGTACTGAAGGGCGAGAGGCGAAATTTGAAAAGTGCCAGTAATTCCTAAACTGTGTCACCTTTCCATTCCAAATACAAACATAAGTATTTTGAATGGTTTAGAATTTTGAATTAACTCTTTCCCTGCCAATGTCGCCGTAAAGCGACCCATAGGAAGGCTGCCAATGTCAGCGACTTAAGCCGACTTTCAAACAATAGCTTAATGAGGTCATCCAAGATCAAGGGGAAGGTCATCTTATCAAACTGGCTGATAAAAAGTATTCTTTTGGGCAAAACAATTTATGTGCAATAATTCCTGAAAGTTTCAGCTTAATATTATCAAACAACGATTTTTTACTATTCTGTAAACTGATAAGCCCTCTTATGAAGTTTCAAAAATTTGGCACAGGAAATAGTACAATTCCAGAAAATTTGGCAGCGAAAGAGTTAATGCATATTTATGGAAATATTTGACAAAAATATTCCAAACTACCTCCCTTGTATATGAATATAGAGTAAAATAGTATTTGAAATTTATTTTCTTGTTGAAGCATAATCTTGAAATCCGGCACGGTAAATTACCTTATGGGAAGTGTATTTATAAGTGTGTGTAATTTAAGGCTTTTCCTATGGCTAGAAAGTAGTGTTTTTAATGATGGGTCATATACCTTAAATGGCATTCATGACATTACAACTTTTCATGGTTATTTTCCATGTCACTGAAACAGAAATCAACCATTCAGTTATATGACAGCACAGAGCTACAGATAAGAGTTAGTAATGGGATTTTAAAATGCAATATTTCATTAATTGTTCATCAAACCCTATGTTGTGGGTTTCATTAGAAGCGTCTTATCAAGACAATTCAAATGAGTACCCATAACATAGGGTTTGGATTTGAAATAGCATTTAGAATGGTTTCAACCCCTCCTATCTGTTGCTCTGACATGTTAAGATTGACTTCAATCACAGCTGAGCTAAAAAGCAGAATAAACCTTCTGTTTCAAACTGTTAAAAATGTGATTTTTGTAACATGAAATCGGATGTCATCGAAGTCTGCAAAACGTCACCATATTTTACCCTCTCCCTAGAAATCCCTGAATTTGACATCCATAACAGAGTGACCTTTGGAAAAACACTTTAATACATTACCAAAGAGCAAAATTTTAGACTGGTCTAAATTGACAGATGTTGTCGACAACATTTTAAGACAATGAAATTTCATGGTTTTTCTGCCTTTTGGGGTAAAAAACATCGTGGGAAATGAAGAAATTGCTTGTTACAAGCAATTTCTTTATTGTCTATGTTTTCTCAGGCCTTTTTTGTGAGGGAGTCAAATGGCATCACTGTGCAGTAATGGGTTGATTAAAGAAGAGAAGAACAAGCTAATAATTTCCTCCATTCCTTTCTCCTCTGGGTTTTCCATTATACAGCATACAAATTTCTGCCTTAACCCATTTCCAAACATGCCCTGGTTTTGATGTGCCCAAGTTATTGCAGACTGAATGAAATTCTACATTATTTGTATTTTTAAGTAGAAAACATTGTGAGAAATGAAAAAGTTGCTTGTCAAAAGCAATTTCTTCATTTTCCAAAGCCTTTATCTTGTGGGGCATCAAAAAGCGTCAATGTGTGGGAATGCGTTCAGGTTATCCACTAGAAATTCCTTTTCTTAAACAACAAATCATCTATAGAATTACTCTAGTGCTAACAAATTTGCAGTTTATTTTTAATCTGTCAAAAGAAATCCTTATTAAGTTATGTCAATCTGCGAATAACATCATTTTTAGCAATAATAATTAAGGTAGTCTCCCAAATGAGATTCAGGCGACACTACTTATCCAAATCTATTCATGCGATGTCGTAAACATTTGG
This sequence comes from Fragum sueziense, assembly GCA_963680895.1. Taxonomy (NCBI): domain Eukaryota; kingdom Metazoa; phylum Mollusca; class Bivalvia; order Cardiida; family Cardiidae; genus Fragum; species Fragum sueziense. The sequence continues at coordinate 49,085,200 of OY804598.1, read as the reverse complement.
CGGTGGAATGTTCAACCGCCGAATGCTTAGGACATTGCCTGAATAATTCCCATATTGGGCAAATCTCATTACGCTTAGACTATTTTAACACAACATTTCCAAAACAATGTCCAGGCTAAGTAATGACCTTTAGGATAAAGCTTTTGAAAACATAGAGCATTTTCTTTACCTGCTAAATAAAAATATAGCCATTTTAGAGAGATCTATTCTGTTGCCTGCAATTAAGTCAGTTTAACCCTTTCCAAAACAGGACCTGGTTTCGATGTCCTTACCCATATTTTACCCATATTCTACATTTATCAGTATTTGTTTTGTTGTTTGTAACAGCTTTCAAATGGGATCACACTAAAATTTTGTCCTTTGGGAATGGGTTAAACATGTAATCATTTGTCTGGAAAAAGCTTGACAGTATGTGTAAGTAATATGCAGTGTATAAAACTCCATCTGAACAACCTTGACCTGTTTCAACAAGTATAATCTTTTCTCAAATTCTAGATTTACACAACAATCAATCCCATTGGCCATGACATACATCCCATCCAATCACATTCTTGTACTGTAATTTAGAATATGAAAATTTAAAATTGTCGATGAGAACTGCACCTGCAATATAAGATATTAGTCACTTTGATTTAATTTATTGGGGTTCTATGGTCATATCCCGGCAGCCGAAGCACCTCACCGTGGGTTCCTGGCATTTCTCTCACCAGTACCACCATAATATCCAAAACGGGCCTCCAGCTGCTCTCTCACATAGATGATTCCCACCCAGTAGTGAGAGACAAACGACTTCTGTCAAATGTTATAATGGATAATGGACGAATCTGGGTTCAAACTTGTGGCCCCTGAATACCTGCAATATAAGACAATGAGTCACATATAATGAACTACACAAAGACAATCATGATGAGTGCAGGTGTACTTACCGTCTGTATAAGATTGGTGGCCAGGCCTTTAGCTTGTTGTAAACCTTCACCCGTCACATGCCTGTAATAGAATATGTGAAAATTAACCCATAACCAGAGGGCAAAATTTTAGACTGGAGCAGATTCAAAGACTTTGTAGATGACAATTTCAAGAGAATCAAATCTTATATTTCATGCCTTTTGGGGAAAACATTAAAGTGACATTTCAGAATTTTTTGTCATAAATTTTACTTTTATTTATATCTGAAAGGGCATATTTCCATATGAAAATTCGGAAAATCTCAAGCCAAAATATTGCGCCGTTTACGAGAAATTTATATTTTTGTGTTAAAATTGAACAAATTGTTGTGGACAACAGTTCGGATTTATATGCAATTTATCGATTATGTCTCAACTTTAAATGCGTGTTTCTCGCTTATTGGCAATAACTTGAAAAAACTTATAGTATTTATCCTCATTAGAATAACCAATCTTGGCATCAAGACATACTTTGAAAAATTGAAATTGGAATGAAATGTCCCTTTAAGAAAAATGAAGAAATTGCTTTTCACAAGCAATTTCTTCATTTGCAACAATGTTTTCCAAATCCATTAATTCATAGGGTGTCAAAAATGTATATGTGGCAGTGGGTTAAAGAAGAATAAGGCTTTGGAAAACATTGCAGAAAATGAAGATAATAGAATTTATATATATGAAATATGGGCACTGCGGTAAAGGTCCGACATATGAACAGAAGAATATACCAACAGATTATAATGTGATACCAACTGTGCCATGGCACAATATAATACTCCAGTTCTGTATAAGCGAAAAGCCATTAACATCTATCATTTCCAGTTCATTTCTTATGTTCTCTTTGTATGTTTGGATCGCAATAGACTTGAATTTCCAAATACAATTTTCAAGTATTAACAACACACTTCAAGTTTCAATAGAAATCTCTTTTTAAACTTCCATATAATCAAATATGCTTTGAAACGCATTAAAAAAAAGAATAAGATTTTATTTTGTCTGCATTTTTTTTTTAATTTGGACCACACAACAAATTTGTTGGGAAAAATTTGTTGGGAAAAGGATGAAACTAAGATTAACGATTATCAAACCATTGGAGGGAGACAATTTTGTCAGAAAGGATCAAACCTAGGACCTCATGAGTCAGATGCCCTATGTGATAACATGGTAACTTACTGTAGATGTACATGCATGGGTTCCATTGCTTCAGTTCCATTTGGCTCGATAAATCCAGACCCTTTACCTCGCAGGGTCACTTTACAGCCAGTCTCTGCTTGTACATGTTGCAGAAATGAGCCCTAAAACGAAATATGTCATGATTTAATTGTAAGGTTATGAAATCTTTTCTTATGTGTTTATTAAACACAAATGCCCCCGAAATGGCCAGTTTTAAAATTTCTGACAGACAGACGGACAGTCAGACATAATGTTAAAAATCATGCCATCGATCTTTTGATACGGGGGCATAAAAGCATTTTTGCAACATTACTTGATTGTAATTAAAATCATTGTGGAAAGCACAAGACTTCTCGAGATTTGGTGACTCTTGCTTTTTTAGAAATATGTCAACTTCCCCTTTCATAGAAAATCAAACATCTAACAATTTTGAAAGTCCTTCACTCTAGAATCATATCTTCCTCTTTTTTTACTCTTATCACTACTTGTAGGCATTTCAACTAGCATTACAGTGCAAAACAAAGAATTGACCAAAAGCTTTTAACTCCACATAATACCTCTAATTGTCATTCATAGAATCATTGAAGTAAAAACCAAGACAAAAACTGTATAAAGAATAGTGTTGTAAAATCGGACTCAAATCATAATCGATAATCGAATTGAAACGGGACTTGGTTTCGATTCAATTATCGATTAATAATCGAAACTTCATTTTCTGTAATAAAACACTTGTGTTGATGGGTGTACTTAAAAAATCTAAAGTTTGTTACGCTGAAAACAAAAATTATAAGTCTCTAGCAGAAGAATGGTGCAAGCCAATTGATCTTGTCTTCGATTTCATTAATTTTATTAAAGCTATACTATATTCATTTGAGTTTTGGTTTCCTACATATGTATTTCTTTCTTTCAATGTGTGTGTGTGGAAGGGGGGGGGGGGGGGCGGTGGAGGGTAAGGGTCTTCCACAAGCCATCCACATGGAACAAAGTTATAATGTACTTCATAATTTTGATTTGTAGGCAAATTTCTTCTTTTTTTTTTTCATTTAAACAAAAGTCTGGAGTGTCTGACTCTGCAATAAGTGTCTGCGTTTTAGTCCCATCCATTTACTCTAGTCCTTACTCAAAGAACAGCTGGACAATTTTTAGTATTTTAAGAGTTAAGGAGTTGGAGATAAATGATGCAGGTATCAAAAATTCATATCTCTTTCCCAAATTCACATCATCTGTCTAAAATAAAGTGTATTGGTGTCAAAAACAGTATGTTTTCGTATCCGGATTTAGGCATATATCCAGTAACTGGTACACTTGATTTTGAATAGAGGGTGTTTAAAAAGCTCTATTTAGACTCTTTTGTTTGTTTTCAATGTCATAAAATGAAATGAGTGGTCTGCTTTGAAGTAAAATGGCTTTATTTGCCCATTTTCCTTCCATTACATGAATGTTTTTCTCCAAAATCATGTTATGAAAATGGTGCCGATGATCGCTAGAAACGATGGAATTCCGCCGCTGCCAAACATTTTTGATTACTGATTTATTTGATTATTACCAAAATATGGTCTTTTTATACCCGAATTAATATCTGCAAATGCAATTTCAGTCTTTAACATTTGGTTTACTCTTGATTCTTTCCTTTGGAAGCTAAAAAACAAAAGCACACATTGTCATTAGTTATACGGAGCCGATTTTTCGGTGAAAACCAAAGACTTTAACGACATCGATTTTTCATACTCATAATCGATTGTCGCCGATTTTGGGCTTCAACGACGATTAATCGATTATTTCCAATTATCGTTACAACACTAATAAAGAATACATAGCTGCTTTTCAACAAAAACCTCATAACTGCAGCTTGTTTTAAGCTGCAGTTACGAGTTTTTTTGTTGAAGAGACAACATGTATACAGTATACATACCCCTGGTCCCAATATCTTGTCTTTCACACTAAAGTTGGGTGGAGCATGTTCTAGACCAATGAATAGCTTTTCTTGGAATAAAGGCATATTCTGAAATGAAGGTAAACATAATACTTAACCCTTTCCCAAACAACAGATTTTAGGGCAGTCCTATTTAAAAGCTGCTGTAGACGACAAAATTGATGTTATACAGGAAGGTACTTGTGTACAATATAGCACAGAAAATATTGAGACAAAAGGAGAAACTGCTGGTGTATTTATTCAGGACGTCAAAACCAGGGCGTGTTTTGGAAAGGGTTAAAATTACAAAGGTAAGTTTTAATGACTTTAAAAGAAGGAAACTTGCAGTTGCGAGTTTTAAAAGATTAAAATGCTGATAACTTTTCTAGTCTATTATCTGGAAGTTGTTGGTTCCTATTATTTCCCCTTGTCACCAAACCCTTTTTCATGAACTTTAAAACATATGTGACCCGTCATGTTAAAAGGGACCTTATAGGAAGTGCGAAAATTATTGACCCTAGTCAGTCTGCGTAGTCCGTGCAGCCAGACTAGGGCCGACACTTCACTTTTATATATTTTTTTGAATCCGGAATGTTTTCTCTATCTTACTTTATGTTCATTTTTTGCATATGGGACCTGGTCGTTCTGTGCTGAGACTGACAATCTTGTCAGAATTTGGATTTTTGGAGTTCGGATAAGATCCCTTTAAGCGTGACGGGTCACATATAGTGTTAATGCAAATGGTCATGTATGTTTGTATAAAAATATTTTCTTATCAATATTAAACATGAAATGCCTCAATATCATTTGGTGACAAATTCAAAGACATAAGACTCATGGGAACTTTTGAAGCCCTAGAGGCATTAAACTGATTTTCCTGAAGGTGGAATGGCAGCCCATACAGCTTATTGGGCTAGGGCAGAGTTACAGATAAGAGGTATAGCCCAGCAAAATTAACCCGGGACATCTGCATAGGTATTGCCCCACTTCGGCAATGTGTTGTTAAGACACTAAACTAAAGGACTTTGCACACGAGAATAAGTTGTCCCGGTTTAATTTGGGTGTTGAAATGAACAAGAGCTTCGCAGAGCGGTGCATATATGCTCAAGAGGGGCTTGTCAGTAAAATTGGACAATTTTTCAATTCAAGGGCAGATAATTCAAGAACGAAAAGAGTTATCTGAATTCCGTAAGCGGTATGCACAACTAGACACCATGGAGAATCATTGTGGAAAGTTTGATCAAATTCCGATCAAAACTGTAAGAGGAGTTGCGCACACAAGAAATTGCTAACGGATGGACAGACGGACAGATAGATGGACGACTGGGGCCATAACATAATACTACCCTTCGGGCGTATAAAAATTTAGAATGTCTTCATCCCCTTTTACTTGTTGCTCTGTATGTGAATTCTATTTTTGGTCAATGACTGCAAATTGAGGTTTCAGCCAATGAAAATGTTATCAGATTTACAAAAGCAGGGTGTCCAAAAACCTCCAAATGGGGTTCTTTTTCCCCAAAAATGAATCTTGTACCCTGCACAGTTTTTGCAAGCAGCCTTCTTTTTCTCTACTACAGGGGGTACAAGCATGCTGTAAATGTATGGTTTTTACCTCCAGATTTGAAAGTCGGTGGAAACACTGTAAAAGGGCGATGCAAAGAAGGTAGCGAGAATACTGAATGATCATACCGGTGCTGGTCCGCGCTCCTGCATAAATCCAGGTTGTGGACCGCGCATCTGATGAGGTCCCGGCCACGTATCGGCGGCGAGAACTTGCTCATCTTGGCTCCCTGGCGTGCGATACCATTGGCTATTATCTCATTGATCCTTCCAACAGCCACTGTAACACAATTGATATCATTTATGGGCCAGAGCTACAGATAATGGGGGTGGTTGCTTATCAAAATGTGATATCTTTTTAATTGTTCATCAAATTTCTGTTGTGGGTTTTCATTGGAATCATCTACTAAATATGATTCAAATGAGTACCCACAACATAGGATTTGGAATTGAAACAACAAAGTTAGAATGTCTTCACCCCCACTTATCTGCAGCTCTGATAAGCATAACAATACTTTAACCAATTCCAACATAATGATGCTTTTTAACACCGAGGCTTAATGTTAAATGTATAACGCCACTGACAAAATTTAATGAATTATTACACAAAATAAATGATGTATTATATTTTTATTCTTTATCAATCAATCTTAAACAATGATGTAGGAAATTTGCTATTTATATCAATATTAAAATATTGTTGATAA